>CM042432.1:6934878-7289878 GCA_023631565.1 Gymnocephalus cernua
GGAAGTAACCTCCTTAAATGTGCATATGACAACTATTCACCTCACTTATACATTATTCATTTTAATGGATTAATAAACCCCTGGACTTTAATATTTCAGATGTGTTTGAGCAAGATTTCTGCTCATGTCCAAAACTTTTGCACATTCAAAATACAACTCATCCCATGCTCTGAGATTTGGAGGAGTCGTGATATTTTGTGAAAAATAAAGTGATAATAGGATATTACAAGAATACAGTCACAATATTTCAGAAAATAATCCACCTGCACAATAGTCTGCTATGCATTACGTAATTGCTCTGCTGATACGGTAGACCTCAGACCTTCTGACAGACCAGATCCCCGTCTGGGTCTCTGGTCTCTGAATGAGACAAAGTTTAGTGAAGTGGCTGAACGCTGCTCTACGTCGGAGGTGGAAAACAGAAACTATACGGCAGAATTAACGGAGCTCAAACGCGACACATCTGCCGCAGCATGTCGACAGCAGAGCGCATCAATAAACCTGAAGCTGCACAGCTTTTTACAGTGAGAGGGGACACTAAGCGACGTTTCATATTTGTCAGTCAACTTTTTAAAATACATTCAGGGCTACACTCAAAACATTCGAGCTGAAGCCTTGGCAAAATCAGCTGACGCTGCGTCGGGTGTAGCCCAAATTTTGGGTGCTGCAGCATATTAAATATAAATAGTTTTTCTGCGTGAGAAATACATGTGTGGCGGGAGTGCGTGACAAAACACCGAAATGAATGACTGTCATGCTCAATGCGTGACACTTGAGAGCCCTGAGAAATTGTGGGATGACATTACGCATTACACATTTCCTTTACCCTCTCCGGGAACCATCACCTTATTGTGGTGGAGAGGTTTGGTGTCCCTATAAACCTGAGGGCTGTGTTGTCTAGAGCTTTGTGCTCCTGGTAGGGTCTCCCATGGCAAAGTGGTCTCAAGTGAGGGGCCAGACAAAGAATGGTTCAAAAACCCTATGAGCAATTGAGGAAGAGGTCAAGATACCCTGCCCAGAGGAAGCGCAGGGCCCCGTCTGGAGCCAGGCCCAGATGGAGGGCTCGTCAGCGAGCGTCTGGTGGCTGGGTTTGCCACAGAGCCCGGCCGGGCACAGCCCGAAAAAAAGCAACGCGGCACCTCTCTCTCCATCCCATGGGCCCATTAGCTGCCACACAGGTGGCAGTGAAGATCAGGGGCCTCAACGGACCAGACCCGGGCAGCAGAGGCTGGCTCTGGGGACATGGAATGTCACCTCTGTGGGAAGGAGCCAGAACTTGTGCGGGAGGTGGAGCGCTACCAGTTGGATCTGGTGGGGCTTACCTCAATGCACAGTCTCGGTTCTGGAACCATACTCCTGGATAGGGGTTGGACTCTTTTCTTCTCCGGAATTGCCCAGTGTGTGAAGCGCTGGGCAGGTGTGGGGATACTCACAAGCCCCCGGCTGAGCACCACTACGTTGGGATTTACCCCGGTGGACAAGAGGGTCGCCTCCTTAAACCTGCGGGTTGTGGGGAGAAAAACTCTGACTGTTGTTTGTGCATATGCACCAAACAAGAGTTCGGAGTATTCAGCCTTCTTGGAGACCTTGAATGGAGTCCTGTATGGGACTCCGGTGGGGGACTCCATAGTTCTGCTGGGGGATTTCAACGTGCATGTGGGCAATGATGGAAATACATGGAGAGGCGTGATTGGGAGGAACGGCCTCCCTGATCTAAACCAGAGTAGTTGTCTGTTATTGGACTTCTATGCTAGTCATGGATTGTCTATAACAAACACCATGTTCGAACATAGGGATGCTCATAAGTGTACTTTGTATCAGAGCACCCTAGCCCGAAGGTCAATGATCGATTTTATAATCGTTTCATCTGATCTGAGGCCGTACGTTTTGGACACTCGGGTGAAGAGAGGGGCGGATCTGTCAACCGATCACCATCTGGTGGTGAGTTGGGTCAGGGGGTGGGGGGAAACTCTGGACGCGAGTGAGGGGACAATGGAGCGGGAGATTGATCGGAAAATCGGCGCAGCGGGGGCGGTATTACATTCAGTTTATCGCACCATTGTGATGAAAAGAGAGCTGAGCCAGAAGGCAAAGCTCTCGATCTACCGGTCAGTTTTCGTTCCTACCCTCACCTATGGTCATGAAGGCTGGGTCATGACTGAAAGAACGAGATCCAGGGTACAAGCGGCCGAAATGGGTTTCCTCAGGAGGGTGGCTGGCGTCTCCCTTAAAGATAGGGTGAGAAGCTCAGTCATCCGTGAGGAGCTCGGAGTAGAGCCGCTGCTCCTTCACGTCAAAAAGGAGCCAGATGAGTTGTTCGGGCATCAGGTAAGGATGCCCCGTGGGCGCCTCCCTAGGGAGGTGTTCCAGGCACGTCCAGCTGGGAGGAGACCTCGGGGAAGACCCAGGACTAGTTGGAGGGATTACATCTCCAACCTGGCCTGGGAACGCCTCGATATCCCCCAGTCAGAGCTGGATAATGTGGCTCGCGAAAGGGAAGTTTGGGGTCCCATGCTGGAGCTGCTCCCCCCGCGACCCGACACCGGATAAGCGGACAAAGATGGATGGATGGCATTTCCTTTACTTCAGTATAGGATGATGCCGTGTACCCTATGCTAAAAAAGATAAGGATATGTTGCTGATGTGAATATACAACAGAAGGATCCAACTGTAGACGATACATAATCTGAACATATTTAGTTTGACTATTAAACATCACCATCAGCCACATGTGTATTCTGCACAGAATAAGCTTTCAAATCAAGACAAATGGCAATTAAAATCTCTCCAATTCAAAAACAATAAAACGTTCATATAAAACAGTGTTGAGTCAATTCTGAACCAACCACCAGCGCCAATGGTATGAAACGGTACACATATATAATGGGAAATTTCCCATCATGCCATGCGTCTTGCAGGTGGAGAGCAACTGCGGCGCCTGGCTCTAAAAACTGCGGCAGCCTTGTTCTCGTGAGGTTACTGTTGCCCACATGTGCACGACATCAGAGCAAATCGGGATCAAGTCGGACACAAATCTAACCGGCATGCATTGAGCAGCGATCGCCGGCAATAGATTCAGCACAGGCCTGGCTCATCTGGAACAAGCCTATTGAAGCACCGTTACTTAGTATTTGGAGAATTTGACCAGCTCTTATCATGTCTGACACTTATCTGTCATTTCACTCAGTTAGGAACTTTCCTAAGCAAAAAGACCACAGCCCAAGATTACAAGACAGATTGTGCATCTGTGCTACTCTTGTAGCCTGCATACAGACAAAACAAAAACCTACATTCTCACATAACATGTCTGCTTCCCAAGCCCTGGAGTAATAGCAGTCATTACCTCGCACGAGCAACATGAACGCACACACTCACTGACACACATTGTCCAGCAGGTTATTACAGCGGCAGTGTAGCTTATTACCCGGCCTCAGCACCACTCAATTATTCAGCCCGAGTCCACGGGGATGGGAGAAGCTGCTCAGTGTGCTACTTACAACACGCTTAAGTAGGCCAAAGAGACTGAAACTAAAGTATGACACACAGATGCACCATAGCATCACCTTGAAGACCGTGGAAACTGGGAGCTCCAAGCACGGATAGCATATTTTAAGAGCCAATTTAGCATTTCAAAGGGTGTACGCGTGTGTGTAATGGTTGAGTCATTTTTGGTCAATGGTACAGTCATAGGAGGCCAAACATTTCACTGGTTGGAGGGACACTTAACAGTCTAAATCTCTGCATGGCCTAATTCTGACTTCACCTGACATTTTCGGTGTGGCTGTTGACAGTTCATAGATTCATACAAAAAATAAATATGTCCTCACCTTTGCCAAATGTGCCCTTCATTGCTGTAAAAACTTCCCCATTGATCCTTCCTAATAGAAATAGAACTGGCAGGCACATCCCCAATCATATACCTTTGCTAGATTGCCTACATACTAAGAGTCTAAGAGTTAGAGAGTGGAAGAAGCAAATCTATTTTAGAGTGAGATTAAGCAGAGCTGTGTTGAAATAGAAGCCCTGACCGACCAAGCCATGATCTGGGGACTTATTAAAGACTCTTATTAAAAGTTAAGGAAGGGCCTAAGACCCTTACAATAAGAGAGAGGGGTGAGGAGGGAGAGAGAACCACACAGTGGAGGGGGTGGTGTGACACACACACACACACACACACACACACACACACACACACACATATACACGGTTTTAGCCTAATTTCTGCTAGTTGTAGATTTCAGAGCAAATTCTTTTTTCCTGTATTGCTCCACTGCAGCATGATCATCCAGCATAACACAGGCCTGGTGCAAGCCAATTTGGTTCGGTGCAGTCCTGGCTGACTGCAGCCTATCCCATAGAGAGTGGAGGGAGTGCTGTAGCACGCGGTCATTGATCAGTTAAAATATAAGGCTTGCTAGGGATAAACATCTGACTGCAAAGGGGGTGTTGTTGTAGAGCTGCCTTTCTACCTTCTCTGGAACCCTGGGGATGCGGATCGAAGACCACAGTGAGTGTGTCTGTATCTGTGCGTTTATGTAAGAGATGCCATTTAACAACCAGTGACATAAAAAAAGGTATCATATATACATAGATGTCCTTGATTGTTTTGCCTCTTTCACTCTCCCTCCATCTCTAAAGCCTAACCATCATCAGCACTTTGTCCTTCAAACCAGAGCAAGCGTGGAAGCATAATGAAACCATGACAACGAGACAGCGAACAGACAGCACTGCTTAAGCTGAGTGAGGATGGATGGATAATTGATAGATGGGTAGATTTTCTAAGAGGACCACAGAATGGGAGGTGAACTGAGAAGATGTGTGGGAGAACAGAAATAAGGATTCTCAATGCTAGTTTTCAACACCCTCCCCCCTTACAGTACATGCATGTTTGAATAAGACAGACAGACACACAGGAACTTAATTTCCTGGCAGATCTGTAGGACTTTGAGGCATAATATGAGTTGCTACTTGGTTTAGTAAGGGTTTGTGGATTTTTCTTTACAAGTCTCAGCTATCAAAGTTAGTCATTAAACATGTAATTCAGCATGCACATATTCCCAATCACTAAGGTTTTAGCACTAAAGTATATTTTGTGAATCTTACCAAGCTTACAGCATGTAGTGGCTGTCATTAGGTTTCCTCTGATGTTATGCTGGTTTCCCCCTGGCAGTAAACTGGAATTATAATGTCAAATTTAAAACAAACTTCACAGAAGCAAACATACAAGGATTACTGTGAAATTATTGTAATTTATTCCAGGCTTAAGCCCTCATAATATCCCTGACAAGTAGCTGTAAGCAGGCAGACACACATTCTCCTTCAGTCTCCACCACTCACACCTAGCATAAGACCCCTGACCCTGAGTAACCACAACTAGGAATAGTCAGACCAATAATACCAGACTAGAACAATATGCTACTAAAAACGTATAGCTAGCATGTTTTAGCCATATTAATTTAAACTTGTAAGTTAGCATGTTTAACCCAGAGAAATGATAACATGTTTTATTGTATACAATACAATACTATGGCCCAATAAAGTTAACTTGTAGCATGTTTTAGCTAACTTAAAAAAAAACTAGCTAAGAGCTAGCTTGTAGAACCTTTTAGCCAAATACATTTGAACTTGTAGCATGTTTTCACCTAGCTATAGCTATATTTTGTATCAAAGTCAGTGAGACATCATCCATCCAAGCATTTTGACATGTAAATATGAAACAAAGTCATTAAAAGTACTTAAAATAATGCATAAATCTCACCTGTGGCTAGGTTGTCCAAGTAGGTATTTACATTACCAAGCATCATCTTAAACTGGTAACAAAGCTATGGTGGGCTCATTGCTGCTCTCATGTTAAAAGTGGAGAAAATGTATTCAGTATTGCAAATGCAATTTTTCGAAGCATCCTCAGCAATTAATCACCAGCACAATTAACTGAACCATCTTGTTTGCCTTTTTATTAAAGGTCCAATATGTAATACTGACAGCTAGTGTTTAAAATAGTTACTGCAGTACAAATTCAAAATACTGGAGAGAGTCGTCTCCCCCGCCCCTCCTCCCCAGACTCGAAGTTCACGTTGGTTGCCAGGCTAAGACCGGAGCATCCAACAATGTTGCTAGACGCTTGTCTCCCATAACCAGACATTACTCCACAGCACAGCGGAGTAGCTAACGTTAGATGCTGGCTATATTGACAGTCATAAAAGCCCATGCTCACACGGAGCTCTGTACCCAACTGACACACACACTTTTTCGGCTTAGAATTAACTACAGTAGGAACCGCTAAAAATACGAAAACGAAATTCGCTGTCCTCTCCACACGCCAAACAGACACACTTCCTCGGCTTAGAATTATGATAGGAACCGCTAAAAACACCACTGCCTTGCACTCCTTTTCCACCCGACTGAAATACACACTTTACTACAGGGCTCTCAAGTTTTGAAGACAGGCAAGAGTGACATCCCCCCCCCCCCCCCCCCGCCCAGCTTGTTAATAGCCAGTGTATGTTCATTATAGCTTCCAGTTTGTATGTTAGTTAGATGGCACCAACATTTGGTCTAATCATAGCTGGCCTGGCAACCCAAAGGACAGGGTTCTGGTTCCAGATTTGTTTGGTGACTTATGATGGGGGGGTTCTGGGGGTCCACCCCCAGAAAATGTTGAGCATTAAACACTTCATTTCCTGCATTGTGGTGAATTTCTATGCACCTATTAGTACCTTTTTCTGAATCAATATGCTGGAAATATCTTTATGTAAAGGGACACAAATTACAATTCAAATATAAAAACATAATGGAATATATATATTGCAGTAAGGCTCTCGGGTATTCTGCATTGCTTTCAACTATTTATTCTCCTTTGGATCAACTTTCCTAATTATATGAGTCAGCACACATGTAGCTTAGGCATAATTTACTCTTACCTTCTCTTTTGCATCTTTTGTTGGGGAAGTAACCTCCTTAAATGTGCATTTGACAATTATTCACCTCAATTATACATTATTCATTTTAATGGATTAATAAACCCCTGGACTTTAATATTTCAGATGTGTTTTAGCAAGATTTCTGCTCATGTCCAAAACTTTTGCACATTCAAAATATAACTCATCCCATGCTCTCTGAGATTTGGAGGAGTCGTGATATTTTGTGAAAAATAAAGTGATAATAGGATATTACAAGAATACAGTCACAATATTTCAGAAAATAATCCACCTGTCTGCTGTGCATTAGCCTACGTGATTGCTCTGCTGATACGGTAGACCTCAGACCTTCTGACAGACCATACATCCCCGTCTGGGTCTCTGAATGAGACAAAGTTTAGTGAAGTGGCTGAACGCTGCTCTACGTCGGAGGTGGAGAACAGAATTAACGGAGCTCAAACGCGTCACATCTGTCGCAGCATCTCCACAGCAGAGCGCGTCCATAAACCTGAAGCTGCAGCTTTTTACAGTGAGAGTGGAAACTAAGCCACGTTTCATATTTGTCAGTCAACTTTTCAAAATACATTCAGGGCTACACTCAAAACATTCGAGCCGAAGCCTCGGAAAAATCAGCTGACGCCGCATCTGGTGTAGCCCCTTTCTTTTCTTTTTTTGACTGGCTGATAAGTGGCAGGCTCGACTAAGAACTCCAGGGGAGACGCTTGATTTCTGCCGGTTCCATAGTGAGAGCGGCGCGGCCAGAGAAATTTTGGGCGCTGCGGCATATTAAATATATTATAAATAGTTTTTCTGCGTGAGAAATACAACGTGTGGCGGGAGTGCGTGACAAAAGACCGAAATGAGTGACTATCACTCTCAATGCGTGACACTTGAGAACCCTGTTACTAGCCTTAGAATTACACAATCGCTAAACACACTGCAAACTCAAGGTCCTCTCTTTCCGACTTACAGCCCCCCCTCTTGGCTTCAAATAACTCACCGTTGTCGGCTACGGCCGCTGAACAGGCTAAACGGTGTAAACAGCCGTGGCCCGCCTGCCTGGTCCTCCGGTAGCGTTAGCAATTAGCAGGGTTAGCATGGTGGCATTAGCCAGGACCAGTCGGAATCACTTTACTGGCTGTCTCAGTTGTTTTTGCGAGTAACCAACGTGGCTACTCTAGCTATACAATTCAATGGAAGTAGCTACACGAATGTTGAAATGACACAAAGTGCTCGTCCATAGTAGCTGTGATAAATTAGACTGAAGCTAATGCTTACCTGTACAGGAGGAAATTAGCCAACTCAGCGTCCTTTTGGGCTGTAAACTGTCTCCATCTTTCAAATACATCTCCAATATTTACCCGGGGTTTGTTACGTCTCTGGTCAAGCAACTGTTAGAAACATGCTGTTTTTTAATGTCGGGTATAATCTATCTCTGTTGATCCCATTCATTTGTTTGGTGCATTCATGGCTGTACTAATGTTACAGCTGTAGCGCGCTGGTTTACGTTTTTACAGTTATATCTGGCAACCCGGCCTGGCTGTCAAACTGAGCAGTTGATAACAACACAAAAACCAAAACATAAACATAAATTCCGTCACGGATTGTAAATTTCAAAAAGAAAAAATACTGATTTTAGCATTGTTGTCAGAAAAGATAGTATTTCAGCTTAACATGTTTCCTTAATATCTGATGAGGCATTGGTGTCATTTTTGGATTTATTACAGTACAAATATTACATATTGGACCTTTAACTAACGTCAGAAGACACACACCCATGGTGAACGCACACAGGTGTTTCCAATTAATTGCCTGATTAGACCTCCTCTGAGGACTGTGTGTGTGTGTGAGTGTGTGTGTGTGAGTGTGTGTAGGCCTACAGACCAATAAAAAGGGGACAGACCCTCCCACTTAAAATGCTTAAATGGCATCTCTCTCCCTCCTGTTGCACCTCTGGGACAACAAAAACCTTTATCGTTATATTTTTTTGGCACCAACTCATAATTGCCATCACTGCAAATTATGTACAGCAAATCAATATAGATCTTCATAATTTGCATTTTAACATATTGCATATTAACCATGAAAATATCTTTATCTTAATTAGGTGCCGATGATAGTTTGCCTAACTTAATCAGAATACTTAAAAACACCTGTGTCTGCTGTGTGTGTGTGTGTGTGTGTGTGTGTGTGTGTGTGTGTGTGTGTGTGTGTGTGTGTGTGTGTGTGTGTGTGTGTGTGTGAGAGAGAGACAGTGAGAGCAGGGCGGGGCCTCAAGGCTTATTACTGTAAGGTTAATGGTCATTATATTGGTGAGGCTATACTGTAATGTGGGTAGAAACTCTTTCTCTCATCACAGACCATGGTGTTGGCTATTCAGGATATGGTGCTTTCATGAGCTGATGAAAATTTTAAATATCAGAGCTGGCTGCTCTGTGAACACTGCTATACAGTGGCCTATATACATGAATGTAAGAGGTGTGGATAACATCAGTGTTGAAGGTGCTCTTCTAAAGTGGAAGCCATCAAAATGCACCTACCGTGCTTGCCAGTTGTACAGTAGCCTACTCTTGGTCTGACTGTTCAACCAGGTCCGTCACAATTTGTTGAACGCAGCTGACATTGACAGTGTTTTGGTGTGAATTCTTCTCTCCCATGTTATCTTGTTGGATTCACAGGGACCACAGAAGAGGTGAGAGGAAGACTATGATGCACTGCTGCACTGACGGACACAGAGAGGGGTAAAAAAAAGGTATGTGGGGGTTTATGTTTTGTTTATGCCAGGAGAACACAAATTTCTTAACTCATGGCTGACCAACCAAATATTCTAAAAGGTGTTAAACCAATTGTAAAATGCAATATGGCAAATGTAGACTCCTACACTTAACAACATTGAAACTTTAATTGTTAATTAAATTATTAAAGTCAACTTTAATTGACTTAAACAATTTCATTTCATCATATTTCCACATCCTCTATAGTCCCCCTCTGCTTCTGCAATCTTCATTCCCTTTTCCCTTCATTAGATTGCACCCTCTGCCTATTGAAAGATGGAGAAGACCGCTGGTTATTCAAATTCAAATCAACACTGACAGAGAAGCAGATGTAAAAGGGGAGAGAGGGGTAAAGAGAGCTACAAAGCTTGTACCTGACGTTGTTAGTATTAATGTGATTCCACTGCAAGGGTTGGGATCGATGCAGTCAGATGAGGGACTGTGTTAACATCCTAATCTCTAATAGCATCAGAGCAGCCAGACTATGAAAAAACCTCTTCCAGTTCAACCATGAACACACACACACACACACAGACACACACACACACGCACGCACGCACAGATTGAGATGATAAAACAGACATGAGGAGCCATTAGAGGAAGACCTGTATTGTGTGTTGAAAGAAAATACCCAGATAGCCTCGATGACCCCATGCCAGACAGTTCCTTCTCTGTAGTTCACACAACAGACAGCACAGTTCCATGGGAAACTACTGTTAAAAATACAAGATTTATAAATCATCTTTAACTAGAAAGTGGAGATCAATTTCCATTCATGATTGCATTAATGTTTTTTTAAAATGATCTGCGATGAAAATGTTGTACTATATGACCAATGCAGACATTAGCTCACACGTTAACTCAAATTAAAGCTGCACGAGGTGCGGAAAAAAGCACTGTGTTATCAGCTTACTTAGATCACACTACAGAACCAATCACGATGTTTGTTTACAATGACTTCTGGGTAGAAAACCCCTGCCTCCTGTACATGCAATTCAAAGGTGCTGAGCTAACGGGGACGAGCAACAACCTCTCGTCTCATTTAGCTAAACTGCATGTTTGGTGCTTTCATATTTCAACACTTTTATTGACATTAGGTTGGAGACCTAATTTACCTGTTGGGCCACATACTTGATAAACTAGCAGTCAGTCCCACTGGTGGTGAGATGGTGCTATTCGTAACTCTAGATTTGGTTCATCAAAGACGCTAGGAAAGCAACACAGTGCATAAAATAAGCACAGCAGAAACGTCAGATAGGATGGACCACTGTGTTGAACTGTATATATCTTTAAATGTTACAGTTATGGCTCAAAATGACAACAGAAATAAAGACTTAAGTGCAGCTAAGGCTACCTCTGCACAACACTAATCCCACATCAGCTAAAAGAGATTTTCCATTGTCCCCTGGCCTGTATGAAAAGCTTTTTGCTAATCAAAATTAGACAAAGGCAATCTTTATTTATTTTTCATAGGCCCCATTGCTTCAAAACATTTCAAATCTAATTTGACTCATTAGTAAGCCTCTGGAGTACTTCTGTCTCATACTGCAGACACAACCTCTGAGACTTGCATGTGTGCATGTGTGAGACAGCATCTTTAATTACCCAGGTAACACAGCCAGATGCTCCATCACTCTGGCAATGGTAGTGATTAAAAGCAGTAAAATATTCATTTCAATCAGACACCCACATGCCACATGTATAATTAATGCACAGCGGAAGGACACAGCAACTTTTGCCACACACACACACATTTCCATCACCACGTTCCCTCTACACGCCGCTGCAGCAGCTGCTGCATGTGTGTAGGGGTGAATCCAAGAAATAGAACTGTGGATGAGCCACTTCGAGCAACACTCCACAGGGAGGTCAGAGAGCAGCCAGACTGCATTCTGGGACATCATTCAGCTACCTACACAGCAGATGTGTTGGGTTGCTCTCTCACTGCCCTGACTCTCTCTGGGAATGTATTTGTTGGGAAACAGCATCTTGAGTTCGCCATCTATCGTGCATTCAGCTTTCTCTGTTGTGGGTGTGCTACCTTTTCTTGTACTTCGTCTACTTTTCAACGCTTCTCTGCTTGTCAATACCTTAAAAATACCTGCAAGCAGTTTGTCAGAGGTCTCAGAAGCAGTCTGTGATGTCTCTAGTGGGCGGAAGAGTATACAAACACAAAACAATCTAAGACTTGAGGTGAATTTGCAGACATAAGGCAGACACCTCATTTCTAACTCACTTTGGTGAACAGATCTGCCCAAGGCTACGTATGTGAACACTGAGAAACTACATAGACTAGTAGGACTATTCCATCCAGTATTTCAGTAAAAAAATATGTAAAAAAATCAAATGTTTGATTTAAATGGAACACAAAAAAGATGCTCTTTCACACACCTGACATTTTCTTTTCTCCTGTCAATCCCCATGCTTCCACTTTGTCTACTTTCCATTTCTGTCCATTCAATCCCTTTGACTTCTGCTGTCTCTTTGTTTTCTTTGATTAAGCCCTCTGTCGCAGCAATGTTTAGACTCCAACAGTAGGCTACAATTACTCAGCACACTGTGTATTGTTTCACGCTCATTACAATTACCTCTGGGTGTGTGTGTCATCTGTTGCCTGCTCATGTTCCAATTTCTCTCTGAGTGGTGAGAGAGCTGCATCCAGATGCTTCAGCGTGCACACAATGTGGCCAAGAAATGAAAAGTCTCCATTCGGATGAATGAGAGAGAGAGATGTGGATCCATCAATCCTGAACAAGGTCTAATCTGTGTGACCACCAGGAAGAGCAACACCTTGAGGCATCTGAGCTTTAGTCTACGCTTCGGTTACTTTCTGTCTTCTGCAGCAGAAACACGGAGGTCTGTGCTCAAAAGGGAAATTGGATGTTGCTCCAATGGTCTTTAATACAGAGTTATCACAAGATGACAAGATGTATCTAGAATTTAAGAAGCAAGAACTTGGAACAGTCGGCAGGCATCACAAAAGCACTGTGGTGAAACTGATTGATGGGAATTGTAGTAACTTTCATTTGATTACGACTGGCTTGGTGTTATCTTGTCTGAGATTTCCAAACTGTACGTGTCTGATCAGCTGTGAGAGGCCATGAGTTTCCCCAGGAGCCTGCCATCAATAAGTAACTGCTGCTGCTAAAACACACACGCACGCACGCACACAGAAATCTACAACTCAGTCTACATCTCCTCTCATCTTTTACCCACTGTCTAATTGGTTGGTGTGAGCATGGGAGGGTTTTGATGTTCTTACGCAATGTCACCGGCTGATCATTTCCTCTCTCACACTCACACACACACACACACACACACACACCATTGTTTCCATAATCCTCATTCCTGTTGTTGATAAATGTAAATTCCTGATCAATTTGAATTTCAGTGGATCTTGTGGGGAGAAAAAAAGCCGAAAAAAGCCAAAATAAAGCATTTATCTTTTCAAGCTTTTATTTTTTTTCGCTTGCCACTTGCAAACGGAGCACGTTCCTGTTGCTGAGTTATTGATATGCAAAAACCAATATCTCCTTGGCTTTTTATTGCACATTTCTGTGGAAACCCTATCACTTGCCACTTATTATAATATAGACAATTGTTTCACAGCACAAGTAAATTGTTGTCTGATGTTTTGTAAGCTGATACAGACCCTGAACCTAAATTGCATGACACAAATAAAATTATTTATCCCATATGAAAACATAGAATTTTTTTTTTTGATTTCACAGTTTAACCAAGTGTGCTACTTTGTCACACACACACACACGCGGATTTGAACCATAACTGTTCCCTCCTCTTCATTGTGCGCCTGCTCCCGCAGGCTGTTGTAAATAACAGTGTTTTCTCAGTCAACTTGCCTTGTTAAATAAGATTTTACAAAATCCCATGAAAGATTTCTCAAAGCTTGACGGTGGATATTGGCATTCCTGTGCAGAAGAGGCTGTGTTTTAAAACCTGCGTACAACCCGGCATAAATTTACACCATTAAGTCCCTCAGGGTAGAAAATGCATAAAGTGCTGTGTGTGTTGCATGAAAATGTAGTAGTCATAATTAAAATGTTGCTGTCCTCTGCCTGCTCATGGACGAAGCCTCCAACATGCACACACAAAGTGCTTACTCTGGTCTGTTGCCATGTGTCGATGAATAATGCACATATTAATCTGGCAATGTATGGAAGCTTTACTAAGATTCATTTGGCATTTTCCTGTTTGAGGTTATTTAATTTATGTGGCATCTTTGAAGTTACTAGGTATGAATAACATAATCTGAAGCTCAGTCAGCAGGGTGTTGCGGTAGAGGGAAAGGTTAGGAGGGGCCTTGAATTCAGTTATAGTTAATATAGATAATACAGTCTGTCTATTTTTTTTGCTGACTTTTTCCACAAATTTTCTTCAAAGCCAATTGTTTTCACAGTACCATCCCCAGCTCCGCCCCCCATTGTGCTGGCAAACAGAAGGAGTCTTTGGTGCAGAGAAAAGGAAGTCTCTGCAATGTGTGTGTGTGTGTGTGTGTGTGTGTGTGTGTGTGTGTGTGTGTGTGTGTGTGTGTGTGTGTGTGTGTGTGTGTGTGTGTGTGTGTGTGTGACAAAAACGAACATTTGCATCAAGTGAAACAGCCCCATTGGCTACCTACATAAGCTGTTTTAAATTTAAAATGTTCAATGCCTTATCGCGCTGATGTGACCGACCCAAAGCCGAACATGATTTCTAAATATCTGGTCCCTTTGGGTCCCGTTGGGTCCCGTTGGGTCCCGTCGGGTCCCGTCGGGCTCGGGTATCCATCCTCTAGTCTGGATTTAACACCGCTGTCAGCTGATGCTCTGCACCACAGGGTGGGGTCCCTCCCCCTCAGCAGGAGCAGGGACAGAGGCTGTTACCACTAACGCTGAAGCTACGGAAGGGACTGGGCCTTTGATTTCTTGATCCACATTTGGGTAAGGAAGGAGGGCAGTTTGGGTAAGCAGAGCTGCAGACAATCCAGTGGGGAGTGAGACCGTGCTGTGGGGCAGGCGGGGCTTGCGTGCCTCTTCTGGCCCTTCTCTCTCCTGGTGCTTAGCGTTTTCCAGCAACACATGGACACTCTTGGAGAAGACGACACGAGGGTCAGTAGGAGGCAGAGCAGGGCAGACGCAGCTTTCCCTCAACTCCAGAGCCTGGACAGAGACAATGAAGACCAGACATTAAGCCATACTCATAGGTAAATACATACCAACTTATCCTAACTTCAGATAAGAAGCTCATTAACAAGTCCAAAGATGGATATGATAAGCCTTATAATAAATGCCTTTGTTTTTGTAGCACTGAGCCGTTTGTTGTTTCTGTTTGCAGTGTAGTAGAGAAAGAAATCAGTTACTTGTTCTTTTTTTTGTGACAGGTAGATAATACCTTTCATCAAAACACTGCTGTGAACTGAAATGAATGTGACAAGAAGAAGGAGAGGAGACTGTGAAGAACCAAAGACAAACTAACACAACAATGATAAACTGATGCACAAAACTAAAGACACAGAAACAAAATGGGACACCACAGGAAGAATCAACAAGAGTCTATATGCATACCACTGTAGTAGCTCTGTGAGGCTGTACGTAACTAAAGCATGGCGGAGATGCTTTAGGCTAAATGCTGAAACATCTTAGTTTAACTTGTTAGCATGCTCACATTTGCCAAGTTGCACTAAATACAGGTATTGCAAGTATTTGGTCATAAACCAAAGTATAGGACAAACTGAACTTTTGACCTTATGATGGCGCTTAGTCAGTAGGGTTCATCATCTGGGTAACATGAACGCCTGTACACAATGACATTTAAATCTGACCAGTAGTTGTTGAGATATTTCAGTCTGGACCAAAGTGGTGGACTGACCGAGAGACTGACAATGCTATCCATACTTCCAGAGATGCATCACAATATGGCTAAAGATGCAACCTCTCTTCTTTAAATCAATTTCCTACAGGTTGGATCAGCAGAGCTGGTAGGAACTAACTGCAATCACTTCCCTGCAGTTAGAGACATTCTCTCTGTCCGTCTCACACACCCCCCACACACACCAAACTCATTAATCGTTCGCTTAGAATCCACTACAAGACGCATACATACATGCACTTGGCTTCCACTCAACAGGCTCTCCCTCTCATGCTAACAGTGGACTTAATGCGCTTTGCTTAAGGATGATGAGCGAACTAGTGGAGGCGAAGTGCCTGCACAAGAGTCGGGTTAAGTAGCTTGATGCTGTCCCCTCTCGCAAGGTTAAAAACATCACACTATGCACCACTTTCACGCGACTGAGCTCAGTTGTTAACTGGCTCATATGTGCTGCCATGCTGGATCCAACACACACACACACACACACACACACACACACACACACACACACACACACACACACACACACACACACACACACACACACACACACACACACACACACAGACACACGCACACACACGCACACACACACAAATCCCCAAACAACAGTCTTTATCACTTCACTGCCTGTGGCTGCAGCCTGGCGTCAACAACGACTGCTGCTAGAGGTCAATCTACCACACAGGGATATGACGCACAAACATATAACAAACACACACTCACACATAGAACATGTACACACACACGACGACGCTGGCACCTGATGGACAATTAGTGGTTTACCCATCTGTTCATCTTTCGTGCTTGGAGCATCTGACGGTGTATCAACAGTCCATCTCACGCTCAAGGTTAAACTTCCCTCTGCCTAATACATTGTCTCTCTCTCTGACATAAACACACACACACACTAACCGCTTGTTGATTTCCTTCCAGCCTTAAGACACCATTGATTGTCTTGCCACAGTGCCAGCACAGTGTGTGAGCCTGTGAGATGGAGCTGCTACAGTGGGGCTGGTTTTTTTCAGGGCCTGAACTCAAAGCCTCAAAGGCATTTAGTTAAGCAGGCATCCAGAGCCCTGTGTGGCAAAATGTTTTTCCCGTCTTCCTAAAACCTTGCATATTTTCCTCTCCTCCCTGAGTCTCTTCTTCCTCTCTGCCCTCCTTGCCACATGTCTGCAGGTGGATATACATCTCTCCAGACGCTTCATTAGTTCCATTAAGACTCCTTCCAACAGCTCCTAAAGCGACACTATTTCTCCTGCACAACAGACAGGTGTAGGGCTCTCTCCTCACACAGGGATCCGAGTCTTTTACTTAAAGCGTAACTCTCGCGAAAAATACAACCTAGGGTCTTTTTGTGAATGTATGCGAGTCAAACTTGAGTTTAAAAGCATATTTAGGACCGAATCGCCACTTTTAAGATCACCGTATTCCTGTTTTTGGGTCAAATGTCCTTTTGAATGGCAGAGTTAGGGGCACTTTTATGCTAGCCTCAAAATATCTATTTTTAAACACTAAGAAGACTTGACACAACATGAGACTTTGCTTGAAGTATCTCCAAGAGCTCTACACATTAACACAAGCTTTGAGAACTTTGTTTGTGTACCCATAGTTTACTAAAAAGAAAGGTTTTGAACAACTCACCGTAGCTCTTGTTGTTTCCGGTCGCCGCCGTCTCGGCAGTCAAAACGAGTCAATATCAAAACAAGTAGGAACAGATTTAGTATATCCCTTGTGCACCGGTGTAGTTAATGTGTAGAGCTCCTGGAGATACTTGGAGCAAAGTTACATGTTGTGTCGAGCCTTCTTAGTGTGTAAAAAATAGCTATTTTGAGGCTAGCATAAAAGTGCCCCTAGCTCCCTATTTGACTGAAAAACGAGAATACGGTAAATCTTAAAAGTGGCGCTTCCGTCCTAAATATGCTTTTAAACGAAAGTTTGACTCACGTACATTCACCAAAAGACCCTAGGTTGCATTTTGGCAAGAGTTACGCTTTAAGACAAACACAGGAATCAAAGCAGCACGAATGTGTTTACTTATATAATTGTGGTAAAAGAAATAAAGTTATTCCTGCTGTTATTTGAACTGAGCAGGGAATACTGTGTGTCTGTACCTGTGGTATGAGGCGGTCCAGCTGAGCGAATCTGTTTCTGTGTGACGGGTGTGTGGACAGCCACTCGGGGAAGGTGGGCTCTCCTGTCAGCTGGTCTCTGATTTCCATTTGCTGCCAGAATACAGGTCCTGCTCGCACATCTGCACATGCCTGGGAAGGACACACACACACACACACACACACACACACACACACACACACACACACACACACACACACACACACACACACACACACAGTGGCATCCCTCTGTCTTGTGCTGAGATGAAAATCCTTACTGACGAATAATCTGAGTTTAGTTTGACAACAGTGCCCCCTAGTGCCCTGCAGACAGATTAAATGCACCAATGGTCTTTAGTGGTGTCATATTATGTTAAAGGGGTACGCAAGTTAGTATTATAATTCCATAAAGTTAGGGAACTGAAAAACAATGGCCAACTTGTAGTCCCTTGCATGGGTCAAGCTCCAAAAATGCTGGATCCTACAGTTTGCATAATGCAACCCAATAGCTTTGTGTTAAAAATGTAACGTCGAAAGCCCAAGACAAGATAACCCTTTGAGAATGACATTGATAATAATGTCTGAAAAAGGCACACGCTGAAAACTAAAAAGTCCAAACCCAGACTGAAACCTGGCCAAAAACAGATTAAATACTGTCCAAAAACACACTGAAAACAGACCCAAAACAAACTGAAACAGTCCAAAAACACACTGAAAACAGACTGAAATTTTAGGAAAAATCTTATAATACATATAATACATTATAGAACAGCTTTCCTCTGGCTGCCTAGTACTCCTAGTGATGAGTGAACAGATTTTTTCCCCTTTAGGTTATAAAAAAAACAGGTGATGATAATACCTTCGCAGCCAACTGCAATCCAACTTGATCAGCCTCAGCCTCCAGTTTCCTACTGAAGGGACGGCTGAACATCAACTAAGGGAGAGACAAATGACGTATGCATGAGGTTATACAAACTACGATTCATACACTTTTTCGCATTTCCCTTATCAACAGTCCAAGTCTATTCCAGTACTCTAATTTCTTTAGATTTCAGACAGATCTACAATCACAATGGCACTACAATAACATATAGTAAAAGTGTTGCCTGTTTAGTGAACATTGTGTGTGAAAATGGGATGCTTCTTCAATTAAATGACAACCAGGAACATGTGTTATACGGTGCATCAAGTCTGGAATAGGCCTCACCTGGGAAAGCTTGCCCTGTACCCACTGTCCCAGCAGAGCCAGGCTGTCTCGAGGACACACGGCCCAGATGGCTGTCAGCAGAATAAGGGACAGGAGGTCCACGACATGAGACAGACTGGCCTGTTCTGCCTGGGGGTGGAGAGCAGAGACACGGATGTCAAGGAGGAGGTGACAGAGGAGACAAAGAAGGAATGTAGAAAGTAAATGATTAAGGTAAAAAAAAGAGACAAGAATGGGATAGGGAGAGAGAGAGGGAGAATAATAGAGGTACAAAGTTTTTGGAAGGTGAACAAGGCCGCTGGAACATATTGATTGTTCCCATCTATTTTAGTGGAACTTTTACGCTGTAACAGATTTAGAGGTTTTAACAGCCAATCCAATAGAGCACACCTACTCGGTAATACCAAGCCTATCGATGCTCATTCCCTTCATCTAATTAAAATCTCCTTCAAGCATTTTCTCCGGGGACGTTTGAAGTCTTGAAATACCCACAACTTCATTAAACACTTTTTTTTTTCAAACAAAAAGAATGTTATTTTTGTAGCCAGAGTCAAAACAGCCATCTGTGTAGAATGAATAAAGCACGACAGTAGCCTGGGTCGACAGGACTTTGGTCGTCATAGCACAGACAGGATTAGTGAGCGTTTGGAGGTGATTGTCAGTGAGTCTTTATCACCGGCTGATGCAACAACACTGCAACTAGTGCCACTTGAGCCATTACGATACTTCTGAGATGGAGTGTGTGTGTGTGTGTGTGTGTGTGTGTGTGTGTGGTGGGGGCTGATGATGAATAGTCAGGAGATCTCAGTGTATAATGCACATACCTATAGGAGGTCCACATACTTATTTTACAACCTTGGGTGGGAGAAACCTGGAAGACTGCTAGCTGTAACTTCTACTGTGTTTGCCAAGGGTTTTTAAATGACTAAACTTTGTTCTTGCACTATAAGTGTTTTCAATGACTCATCCTCATGCAAAGTAAGGTCTGCTACCACCAGCTGAGCCTCTCAAATGTCAGCATACTGCACACAGGCTTTTGCACACTGCAGCACATCATTCTCCACAGCGCCAAATGGGTTTCCATGTTTTTCCATGTATCAAACTCTAGAGTGCTGTGTCTTTTTGTGCCATCTAAATAGTTCTATAGACTCTCTCATACAACTGCTTGCATTGAATCAACAATGTAAATAAATATAGCATAATCCCCTGCTTATTGCATAGCTGCACTTGATGGCCTGTTGCCACTGTGCTGTGAGGCAAGTGTTTTAAGATCATCAAAGCAAACTTGTGAATGGATATTGTCGTTAAAAAATAAATTAAAAAAAGTGACTGACTCTAATGTCAAGTCAAGTCCTAGAGTAAATAATATGATGATATATGGTAATATAATCAGGGGTAGAAACAATGCTACAATTACAAACCCAGTCTGCAGAGGGTTATGTACTTACCGAGTGTCCCAATAAAGCATGAGCCATCTCGTGTCCCAGGACAATGGTGAGCTGGTGAACATCCGCCACAGTGTCCAGCATCCCCGTAAAAATGAACACTTTCCCGTTCTACATCAAGGGAAAGTACAATCCAAGTCTGAGCCATTGTGGTTCTCGCATATAACTTTAAAGGCTCTAACACACCAACCCCACAGCCGACCTTCGGCAGAAAAGGCAGTCGGACTGATCAGTCTCCCCGAATTTGTCAAAAATGTGAAATGACGCCGACTTGAGCGTACATTCTGCGCGTGCGCAAGACGTAATACGTCTCCATAACAGCAGGCAGCGCCCAAAAAATGAAAACCGGCAGCTGATTGGACGAACGCGTCACGTGGGTCTGGCTTCTCCCGAATTTCAAAGCCAGACCATAATGGCGGCTCGTTCGGAATATGATCTCGTATTTTACAAAAATAGTTCACCGAAACGTGTTTCTGAAAACATTGTAAGTGAGAAATAGGCCATGCAGTTGCTGAATCTGTCTTCATTTCAGATCGACAAAGGTCACTTTAAAAGATTTAAGTCAGATTTTGAGAGGCGTTCGTCACACTCATCCCGCTCGTCATTTCCGGGTTAGCACTCCACCAATCAGATTGGACATTGAGTCCGACTGCCCACTGGCCGATTCAACAAGTCAAATCGGCCCAAATGAAGGCTGACGGCTCCTCAGACTGACGACGGCACGGAACACACCGAACAGACTCGAGTCACCGACCTCGCCAGACTGTCCGACGGCCGATTATCGGGTTGGTGTGTCAGCGCCTTATCATGATAATATGACATGAAAGACATGGAAATCTGTAATTCTTCATCTGACTATTTTTTGTTCACTTACCGGTAGGACAAAGGCATTGACATTGGGACTTTGCACCACGTGGACGCTCCAGGTGACTTCAGACACTTCAGGGATGTCCTTGTTTCTTTGTGCCAGGTGCTGCACCACCCGCTCCACCACCTGGTGACGAGGGTCAGTGACTGGAACCAACAGCTCTGCAAACTCCTCCATGTACTGACACACACACACACACACACACACACACACACACACACTTTGCATTTTAGAAATAATAAAAAAATGTTATGACATCAGCTGAAGAATGACAGAAAAGGGGGGAAGACAGAGGGGATGACACACAGCAAGAGGCCACATGCCATCTACTGGGTGAGTTAGAGGTCGCCGCAGGAATAATTTCATTTAATTGCTCCTCATATTGAATTTTCTCCCCCATTCCTCCTTTTACTAAATATCATCTGACCTGTCATCACTGTTTGCATCTCTGTGAATCTTGTTAAAAGAAACACACAAACACACATTGGCCCTGGTCCTTCTCTCACCGCCTCTGAAGTCAGAGCTGCCAGCTCCATGTAGTTCTCTCTGCTGAACACCAGGAGGCGGGTCCGTCCCGTCACTGGGGACTCATCCAGGTGGGTCAGGAGAAGGAGGGCTACAATCACCACAGCAACGCCTGCCCCCGCTGCCAGATGCCAGCGACGCTGCCGGATCCATTCGCGCACGAGCTGCCGGCGGTTGGCTGGTAGAGCCACCCACCACTTCCTTATACTCCTGTGCACAGAGAAAGGCCACACAAGGTCTGTGATACCGGGTTATGTAGCTCACAGGCTCATGCAGTACATTTAAAATCATATACTGCCCTACAGTGGTAAAGTATGAAAAGAAAAATGTAAACCTTATTTCACGTCTGGATGAATATGCATGTTTGTAATTTAATAGAAAATGCAAGAACCACTGAGATCTCAAAGTAGGTCTTGCAAAAAAATAGCATCAAAACATTCGCGAAATATGTTAACAACATAGTATGTCCATCCATCCATCCATCCATCCATCCATCCATCCATCCATTGTCGTCCGCTTATCCGGTGTCGGGTCGTGGGGGGAGCAGCTCCAGCAGAGGACCCCAAACTTCCCTTTCCCGAGCCACATTAACCAGCTCTGACTGGGGGATCCCGAGGTGTTCCCAGGCCAGGTTGGAGATGTAATCCCTCCACCTAGTCCTGGGTCTTCCCCGAGGCCTCCTCCCAGCTGGACGTGCCTGGAACACCTCCTTAGGGAGGCGCCCACGGGGCATCCTTACCAGATGCCCAAAACACCTCAACTGGCTCCTTTCGACGTGAAGGAGCAGCGGCTCTACTCCGAGCTCCTCACGGATGACTGAGCTTCTCACCCTATCTCTAAGGGAGACGCCAGCCACCCTCCTGAGGAAACCCATTTCGGCCGCTTGTACCCTGGATCTCGTTCTTTCGGTCATGACCCAGCTTTCATGACCATAGGTGAGGGTAGGAACGAAAACTGACCGGTAGATTGAGAGCTTTGCCTTCTGGCTCAGCTCTCTTTTTGTCACAACGGTGCGATAAACTGAATGTAATACCGCCCCCGCTGCGCCGATTCTCCGACCAATCTCCCGCTCCATTGTCCCCTCACTCGCAAACAAGACCCCAAGGTACTTAAACTCCTTCACTTGGGGTAAGGACTCATTCCCTACCTGGAGAAGGCACTCCATCGGTTTCCTGCTGATAACCATGGCCTCAGATTTAGAGGTGCTGATCCTCATCCCAGCCACTTCACACTCGGTTGCAAACCAATCCAGTGAGTGCTGAAGGTCACAGGCTGATGATGCCATCAGGACCACATCATCTGCAAAGAGCAGTGATGAGATCCCCAGCCCACCGAACTGCAACCCCTCCCCCCCACGACTACACCTCGATATCCTGTCCATAAATACTACGAACAGGATTGGTGACAAAGAGCAGCCCTGGCGGAGGCCAACCCTCACCTGGAACGTGTCCAACTTACTGCCGAAAACCCGGACACAGCTCTCGCTTTGGTCATACAGAGATTGGATGGCCCTGAGAAGGGACCCCCTCACCCCATACTCCCGCAGCACCTACCACAGTATCTCCCGGGGGACCCGGTCATATGCCTTCTCCAGATCTACAAAACACACGTAGACCGGATTGGCATACTCCCAGGCTCCCTCCAGGATCCTTGCGAGAGTAAAGATCTGATCCGTTGTTCCACGACCAGGACAGAATCCGCATTGTTCCTCTTCAACCTGAGGTTCGACTATCGGCCGAACCCTCCTTTCCAGCACCTTGGAGTACACTCTACCAGGGAGGCTGAGAAGTGTGATACCCCTGTAATTAGTACACACCCTCTGGTCCCCCTTTTTGAACAGGGGAAGGAACCACCACCCCGGTCTGCCACTCCTTTGGCACTGTCCCAGGCTTCCACGCGTGTCAACCAAGACAGCCCCTCCACACCCAGATCTTTCAGCATTTCCGGACGGATCTCATCAATCCCTGGGGCCTTGCCACTGTGGAGTTGTTTGACTACCTCAGTGACTTCCACCAGGGAAATGAACGACAATCCCCTATCATCCTCCAGCTCTGCTTCTACCATACATGGCGTATTAGCTGGATTTAGGAGTTCCTCAAAGTGCTCCTTCCACCGCCCTATTACCTCCTCAGTTGAGGTCAACAATGTCCCATCCTTACTGTACACAGCTTGGATGTTTCCCCGCTTCCCCCTCCTGAGGTGGCGAACGGTTTTCCAGAAGCGCCTTGGTGCCGACCGAAAGTCCTTCTACATGTCTTCTCCGAACTTCTCCCACACCCGCTGCTTTGCCTCTTTCACGGCTGAGGCTGCAGCCCTTCGGGCCGCTCGGAACCTTGCAACTGCCTCCGGAGTCCTCTGGGATAACATATCCCGGAAAGACTCCTTCAGTCGGACGGCTTCCCTGACCATCGGTGTCCACCACGGTGTTCGTGGGTTACCGCCCCTTGAGGCACCTAAGACCCTAAGACCACAGCTCCCTGCTGCAGCTTCAGCAATGGAAACTTTGAACATTGTCCACTCAGGTTCAATGCCCCCAGCCTCCACAGGGATGCACGAAAAGCTCCGCCGGAGGTGTGAGTTGAAGGTCTGTCGGACAGGAGCTTCCTCCAGACGTTCCCAATTTACCCGCACCACCCATTTGGGCTTACCAGGTCTGTCCAAGTCTTCCCCCACCCCGACCCAACTCACCACCAGATGGTGATCAGTTGACAGCTCCGCCCCTCTCTTCACCCGAGTGTCCAAAACATACGGCCTCAGATCAGATGAAACGATTATAAAATCGATCATTGACCTTCGGCCTAGGGTGCTCTGGTAACAAGTACACTTATGAGCATCCCTATGTTCGAACATGGTGTTTGTTATAGACAATCCATGACTAGCACAGAAGTCCAATAACAGACAACCACTCTGGTTTAGATCAGGGAGGCCGTTCCTCCCAATCACGCCTCTCCATGTGTCTCCATCATTGCCCACATGTGCGTTGGAGTCCCCCACCGGAGCCCCATACAGGACTCCATTCAAGGTCTCCAAGAAGGCTGAATACTCCGAACTCTTGTTTGGTGCATATGCACAAACAACAGTCAGAGTTTTCCCCCCCACCACCCGCAGGCTTAGGGAGGCGACCGGGGTAAACTCCAACGTAGCGGCGCTGAGCCGGGGGGCTTGTGAGTATCCCCACAAGCATAGTATGTGCAAAATGTAATTATGTGTGTTTTCCCACAGGAAACAGTCAAATATTAAAGTAGACAAGTAGGCCAACACCTTTTGGAATAGTGACTAAACAAAGCAACTCTCTGTATTGCAAAGTTCCATGATGGGGGAGCTGAAAATGTTTCCAAATTCTGACCCAAAATAGAACCAAATAAATGAATGATGCCTCACTGATAGAATGATAGGATAAAAGGGCCCTATCTTGCACCCAGTGCAGCGCAAAGCCCGACGCTTGCTAGTTTAAGACCGATGCAGTTGTCAATTTCCCATCCAGCGCCCGCGTCGTTTAAATAGCTAATGCACCTGCGCCCATCTTTGTGCCCATGGACGTGCTGGTCTTACAGGGAGGTGTGTTCAGGTGCATTCTTGGCGTATTGCAATCTTGAGGCAGCGGGAAGTGATCGCACCACTGACCAACAAAAACCTGGTCTAAAGTCAGCAGCATTTCATTGTTATTTTAACAGCAAATTAGTAAAATGTTCCTAGGCTTATACACAGCGCTCACAATGTGCTTGTTACACACACACACACACACACACACACACACACACACACACACAGGGAAGCACAGCAGCACACAAACATGCAGAAGATTACAAATAAAAAATATTACGGTGCAAATCCCCCATCATAATAGCAATGCTCCAAGGTCCAAACGCGCCTGGCTTTTAAAGGGAATGGGAGATGACGCTCTGATTGGTTTATTGCATGTTACACTCACAACACACCTATGAATTAATGAAGACACTAAGTACAACCCTTTTTAACCATGCGCCCAGCACACAGAGCCCTTTTTCCGCCGTCAAACTAGCAAAAGTAGATTTGGACACGCCCTAAACACACCTGCGCCATGCGCTTCGCGCCGTGCGCTTAGATCGTTAAAATAGGGCCCAATATGTTTTATTGTCCCCGTGAGGAAACTGGTCTGGGACTCTGCATACATGACACATAACATATCGTCTTATCATATAGCTGACTCTATTCTAGGGCTGCACAATATGATAAAAATATGCGACATGAGATGACGTTGTTGAATATCACAATAACGATATTATTTGCAATAAATAAACAGATATTAAAGTGTACTCAGTTCTGCCCTTCTGCTGCTTTCAGTATTCTGCTCAAATACAACAAATTGCTCGTTGAATTTAAAAAAAAAGTTTTAAAACATCATTTCCAACATTATTTTATTGAACAAATTGAATTAAACATAAAAAGCACCATTACTGCAAATTATTGTTAATTTTTTAAAGTTCTTTCAAAAATGTAAATGTCTCAACATGAATCCAACATATTATTAGCAGATTTAAATCCCCACTGATGATCGGCTTACTGTCCTAGGGATAAGGTAGCCACCCACAGATACAGTTCATCCTAAGGATTCACTGACCCACATGTATGCGCAACATTAAAAGATGATTTTTTTAAATCATGCCGACAATTACTATTTTAACAGTGTTAGGTTTTAAAAAGTTAAAACAATGTACCTTTGGTTCAGATGCATTCATTATACATGGCAGCCTGGTTAAGGTCAGAGCAGACCCTTTTGTTCTATTCTCCTTTTGTCTTTGCCAGGTAGATTAGGTCAAAACCAAACACTTAACATATAGAAAGAAACAGGAAGCAAACACCCTGCTGTGCTGAGACTAATTAGAATACAGGATAGTCTTTGATCTGTGACCGGGAGAAACCCCCAACGTGCATGCAAGAGGTGTGACCATCGCATCTGAGGCTATGAGGAAAGCCAATGAGATGCGTTCAACACAACATCATGCCAATGACGGGCCAATGGGAATAGAATCGGCTCCAGGTGCAGGGAAATATAATTCTGAAACTGATAATGATCGAGACAGTGAAAATGTGATTCCACCGGGGAAACATATTTGCTGTCCGCTGCTCGCAGTGTATTGTATTGTATTGTATTGTCTTGTTTGTCCAATGTCAGCTGAATTGTAACTGTTGCCTTTGTAATGTCGCTTTCATCATAGTGTTAATTAAATATTCTCTTAATCCTCCAATTGCTCCCAGGCCTTTTCTCCTTCCTCAAAGATCCAAGAACACGTCTTTTAGATTTTCTCAACAATAGCTTAGTATTCAATGCACTAAAAAGGTATATGAAGGCTTTAGGCCGTCCACACGTTATTGTAGCCCCAGTTTAATATGCAACTTCATTTTATACAATATATGTAGTAGGGGTCCCTGCTCCATGTCTCTTTCAGTTAAGGGGTCCTTGGTTTAAAAAAAGATCCCTGTTTTAAGATGTAGTTTTCTACTAATACTGTCTTTCAACTAACTCAAAAATCTCTAAGTGTCTTAGTCAACTGACTGTGTTGCAGCCTTCCGCGGTGTGTTTATTGCACAGGTTGATATTGCGATAACAATAAAAAACTATATTGTGCAGCCCTACTTTATAGTGCTAATAATTAAAAAAAAATACACAAAGCAACATGAGCTGAAAGCACATCACAACCACACATATTACACAACCAGTAATAAGAACAAGCAACATATTACACAACCCCTCGCATCATACCATGAAGCTATTACATAACTCCTGCCGCTTCAAGCAACATTATTTAAGACTTTTATTGCAGTAGGCTCAAATTAATTTTTAAAACGGTTGAGTTTACATTGGGGTACTCTATATTCACTGCCAGAGGGTAAGAGCTCATACTCAGTATGGAGCATATGAAATGGATCAGACAATATTCTCTGTGCTTACCTGAGAACAGACTCCTCATATAATCCCCTGATCCACCCCATACACCCCTGAGTCTGCGTAAAAAGTATCATCGCTGCTGTAAACAAGTACACAAACTTTCAACATGGGCCTTCCAGCTAAAGATGTTGTTCAAGTGACAGCAGACCGAGGTAGGAGCAGACCTGATTGATCAGTGATTGTTGTGTGTTATGGAGCCTCATGTGTGCCAATTGTCACTATTATAGTCAGTCCACGCATGTGATTACATTTTGCAAGTTAAATTGATTTCAAATGAATGTAACAACACAACAGATGAGACAAGACAGAACAAAAACAGTTAGTTTCAAAAAGAAGGTTGACACTACAGGGCAACAGCAAAAAAAAGGGTAGGATTGAGAATGCGTATGAAGTACTGTATGTATGCAAGATATGATGATGTGTGTGTGTGTGTGTGTCTGTGTAGTAGGAGTGAGTGGTTAAATAAAAGATTAAATTAAATCAAGAAAAAAATACAAGGGGGAATAGAAATCAAAATGATGTACGACTAAAAACAAATAAAATAATAAAAGTCTGTAAATGTACTGTACATAGGCCTATACTAAGGGTGCTCCGATCGATCGGCCACCGATCGGTATCGGCCGATAATGGCTTTAAATAGTTTGATCGGTGGTCTCCATAAAGGCCGATCAGATGACGCACTACCACGGATGTATTAAAAGCGCACTACTCCTGAGAACATTTTCAAAATGGCGGCGTCCCTACATTCAGCGGTCTGGCAGTTCTACAAGGTGTCTGAACGGTGGCAGAACAGGAGTTGGCCCGCGGCCGGCCGCGGAAACGAAGACGCTAGGAAGACGGCTACTGCTTTTAAAAAGCGGCTGCCACCGGTGGTGCTCCGGCAAACGTGTTTGTGATTACACCATTCTGACGCTTCTACTGCCTCTGGAGCACCGCTGGTGGTCCGCCGACTCGTTGCTATCTGGGAAAAAGACAATACACTAGCGATTAGCAACGTGTGTACCGAGGAAATACCACGAGGCGGAAAGCTCCAAAGACATTTCAACACCACCAACCTCATCAGACATTTGAAGGTTAGTCACAGAAAGGAGGATAAGGAGTTTTCAAAGTTAGCTAACGCTAAGGCAGAGCGGAGTCGTGTAGCTAGCAGCTCCGGCGCCGCTCAAACAGCTGTTTCTCCGTGTGTGTGTGTCTCGGTCCGTGTGTGTGTGTGTGTGTGTCGGTCCGTGTGTGTGTGTGTGTGTCGGTCCGTGTGTGTTGGTCCGTGTGTGTGTGTCAGTCCGTGTGTGTGTGTGTGTCGGTCCGTGTGTGTGTGTGTCGGTCCGTGTGTGTTGGTCCGTGTGTGTGAGTCGTGTAGCTAGCAGCTCCGGCGCCGCTCAAACAGCTGTTTCCCCGTGTGTGTGTCGGTGTGTGTGTGTGTGTGTGTGTGTGTGTGTGTGTGTGTGTGTGACTGACTGTGTGTGTCTGTGTGTGCTGAAGAAATGTGCAGTGATTGAAAGGACATTTTTTAGATTTTGAGCTAGGACAGAAAGCCAAACAGTTCCTGATACATTCTCTAAACATGTGTGACTGTTATGTAATGGCGTAATTTTCAGTTCATAAAAGGGATCGGTGATCGGTCCCAAAAATCCTGATCGGAGCACCCTTAGCCTATAGCATGTTAATGAGAGAGGGAGTTTTACCAGTTGAATGAAAACAGTTAATTAACAGGAACATGGCAACAATTTTGGAAGTAATTTATTCGTTATTTCAATGACATAATTAATACAATTGTTGATAAAGCTAAAAATGTGTGCATTATACATAAGTATACAGTGGCTTGCATAAGTTTACACACCCATGCTAACGTTGACTAAAAAGAGGAATACAAAATCATCTTTTGGAAATTTATCTTAATGCCTTACTTTAAATAAATGAGGGAAATCCACCCTTTGAGGACACCAATTTTCTTTGTGAATGAATAATGTATCGTAAATAAATGTTCTTCCTTAAAATACAGGGGGCATAAGTTAGTACACCCCTATGTTAAATTCTCATAGAGGCAGGCAGATTTTTGTTTTTAAAGGCCAGCTTAAAAACAAACAAACATACCCTTCACCATACCTAGAGATTGGCATGGGGTACTTTCCATAAAATCATCTCTCAATGCGGTACTTACTTATGCCCCCTGTATTTTAAGGAAGAACATTTATTTATTTACGATACATTATTCATTCACAAATAAAATTGGTGTCCTTAAAGGTTGGATTTTTCCTAATATTGTTTTAAGTAAGGCATTAAGATCAATTTCCAAAAGATGTTTTTTTATTCCTCTTTTTAGTCAACTTTAGCATGGGTGTGTAAACTTATGCAAGTCACTAATTAAATAGTGTTGCCTTAAAGCAATGCACACATTTCTCAAAGTAAATGTATATAGCTCCAGTGTGTCTCCTACCTGCCCAGTATTATAGCCGTGATCTTCTGCAAAGGTTTGAGCAGCAACCATATGAGAGGAGCAGGCAGGGCCCTCACAGGGGCTGAGGTGTGGAACAGATGTCCACACCGTGCCAGGACAGGACCAGGGTGCAGAGGTAAAGTGGTCTTGGGACTAATCTGGAAACACGCCGTCCTCCCATTGCTGCAGAATAAGAGAGGCGGTGCCCTCGGAGTGGCTCTAAAGTGAACAAAGTTTGTAGTTCTGTGACAGCTGACAGGACAAGACACAGAGTGTGCCTTTTTCACAGGAAGCCCAGCTTGTTTGCAGACCTGGAAGTTTAATGTCAGGTGTGCAGAAAGAGAACAAAAGCGACTGTTCTTTAAAAAAAATTGTAAAAGCATTGTCCTTGCTGGTAACGCAAAACTTCCTGAATGACTTCCCAGGCTGCCAGGTCTTTTGCAAATAACTACAGACGACGCAGAAACGGTCGCCTATTATATGAGAGGGCTTGAATTCCTCATCCTATAGTAGAATTAACTCGCAAAGGTTGTGAACGTTACTTTTTTTACTTAACATAACTTTAGACTTGCATAACGGACAACTGCCCCAGCACTGCTGGGACAGCAGTCAATGTCATTGCTAGCGGTGGACGCTAGCGGTGCTAGCTACAAGTAACCTCGGTTATCCAACAGCCGTAGACCGAAAGGTTTGCATCCGTCCCAAAACTGTGTTTCATTACACCTTAAAACGTCGAGTTAAAACGTTTAGGGACGCGAAATGTCAGCAACCTTACTAACAACACACTGGCCTGACGTTGGTCCTTTGACGCTCCTGCTTCCAAAATCATTCCCCGTAGAAACGACTCCGTGAACAACGTTCCGGTGTGTCGAGTTGTCCGCTGAGATCGCGGGTGCGCGCACAGCGAAAACTACCAGACGGTTTTAAACCGATATCATCTTTGTGTGGTTTATTAATGCTGATAAGTAGCCTGCGTCTATTAGTAGGTAAACGTTTAGAGTCATCAATGGCTAGGGCAAACGCTGTGCTGTTCTTTTTATTTCAGATAGGTCCACTAACGTTAACCTGTAAAGCTGTAAATAGCCCCAATATGTTAGTCACGCCATCTGTGCTTCGGAGAAGCGCGGTCACGCCATCTACGCTTAAAAATATATTGCGCGTCTACACGAGGTTGCGTGGTAGGCTCAAGTTTTATGCGCTGTGTCGCCAGACTTCATAATAAAATAAATAAAATAAATTTGTTTTCTGCAAACTCTTACATATTATTGTTCCTCATCTCACTGACTATCACTGTGGTGATTTTCATGTTGTTCTACTGTTTTATTTTTGAATAATAGGCTGCCAAAGTCCTATACTGTATACCTGGCTATACAGCAATATTTCATAAAACATTCAGATCAAATTGTTTTCTGCAAACTCTTACATACATCAATGTGGTGATTTGCATGTTGTTCTACTGTTTCATTTTTTAATATTTTTTAATATTGAATATTTTTGAATAATGTTTTTTTCATGAATTTATAAAATAGTAGTGGATTTTGGCAGGCAATTATTACAGAATGAAACAGTAAAGCTCCATGAAAATCACCACAGTGGTAGTCAGTGAGATGAAGAACAATAATTTGGTGGTTTGCAGAAAACAATTTGATTCGAATGTTTTATGAAATTATGAAATATTGCTGTATAGCCAGGTCTATGGTGTAGGACTTTGGCAGACTATTATTCAAAAATAAAACAGTAGAACAACATGAAAACCACCACAATGGTAGTCAGTGACATTAAGAACAATAATCTGGTGGAGTATGCAGAAAACAATTTGATTTGAAGTTTTTATGAATTTATGAAATATTGCTGTATAGCCAGGTCTATGGTATAGGACTTTGGCAGGCTATTATTCAAAAATAAAACAGTAGAACAACATGGAAATCACCACAGTGATAGTCAGTGTAATGAGGAACAATAATATGTAAGAGTTTGCAGAAAACAATTGATTTTATTTATTCTATTATGAAGTCTGGCGACACCAAGCGCATACAACTTGAGCCTACCACGCAACCTCGTGTAGACGCGCAATATATTTTTAAGCGTAGATGGCGTGACCGCAGTAATATACGTTTACGCTGCTTGAAAGCGGAAAGAAATAAACACGCACTTCCACTGTCGGAACTTAACAGCGTGACATCCAGCGGAAGTAAACAAAAGCTACACGTGTTGAGTTCTAGCTGGAAGACGGCTGTACTCGTAGAGCGAGTTTTCCAGCTGTAATGAAGCAACAATGTCTGCCGATGAGTATTTGAGAGAGTTTGTCAACGAGCGACTAACTGCTGCTGCTTCAGAAATATTCGGAGTTTTGAAGAAAACTGTCGTCGAGTACGAGGAAGAGATCGATCGTCAGCGCAGACTGTATAAAGTTACACACGATAGAAGTGTAAAACCTCAAATGGTCTTTAAAAAACTAAAAGGCGAATATAACTTATTCAGTAATAACGTTAGGTATACCATTAGCACCAATAACGTGGGAGCGTGCCCATGGTCCCACAGCCCTATGTTCCCACATTTCTAAGATTTCTTTCCAAAATTAGTCCCTATGTTCCCACATTTCCTTTTTCATAAATTTGTATCAGATTTGATCCCCCTTTCTCCCAATTTGGTAGTGTGGTGGAAAAACACCCAAAGTGCAGCAGGTGTAGATTAATTAACTGTTTTAGAATAATTGAAGATGAAACAAGTAACAAGAAATAGTAGACTGAAACCAATGTAGGTTTTTGTAATTTATTGAAGTACATATATTCTGCGCAGAATAGGAGAACTCGTTCACAAGATGCACGCAGCAACATGTGGAAGAGTCTTCAAAGTTCACACATCAAGAACATCAGCTTAAATACACAGATAAGAGAGGGAGTGACATCGCTTTAAGCACACAATTCAATCTAATAACAAATGAAGATAGACCTTCTGGTCTGTCTGGTTCACAGGGATGTTATGTCGTATAACCTGTAGAGACCTTGTGACTACGGTTGTATCTCAGTAAACCTAGGTTGGCTATTTTCTCACAGACAAATGTATTTAACTTCTCCTTGGGGGAGACATAACAAGAGCACATACAGAAAATACATAATTAATTTGGTAAAATATAATTTTGCCATTACACTAGCCAATTACACCCAACCTATTATCCAGTAGCAATGTACTACAGATGGAATGTAACCCTAACCCTAACATAGGGCCTAATTTTAAGAAAAATCTGAGAAATGTGGGAACATAGAGCTGTGGGACCATTGGGCTGACCCCCATAAGGTTATGTGTTGTATATATTTGCTCACATGTCTGTTTGTCTACAGTCACAGTAGTAAGTTATCCTATTCCTCCAGTGTGGACCAAGAGAAGCCAGATCCTCCACAGATTAAAGAGGACCAGAAGGAACTGCACAAGTCAGGAGGGAGCAGGAGACTGATACCTTTATGTTGACTCCTACTCATGAAGAAAGTGACCACGTTGAAGATCCGACTCAGAACTTGAATCCTGATCAAACTCTTAGTGCAGCCGAGAAAGAGTCTATAGTTAACATGCCAGTTATAAACTCTGTGTTATCAGAAGCAAACAGTGACCACCGGTTTGTCTCTCACAACTGTCAAGTGGCCGAAAGCCGAGATCACGAAGCATTGAGACTCAGGATCAACTAGAGAAAAGCAGAAGTCACAGTAACAATGTTAACAACACTAACTTGTCAGGGTTTCACCGTAATACTCACAACGGGAAACAGTCTATCATATGTGACACATGTGGAGTACAAGTACAAGTCAGCATTGCAGGGGGACACCTGATCGTCCACACAGATGCGAAGCCGAACTCTTGTAAAACGTGGGAAAAGATTCCTTTAGAAAGCAGAATTGATCGTTCATGTTAGAACCCACACAGGTGAGAAGCCATATTCTTGTAAAGCATGTGGGATGGGTTTCAAATTTAGTAATGACTTGAAAAAACACGAGAACCCACACAGGCGAGAGGCCTTATTCTTGCAAAACATATGGGAAACAATTCCGTCAGAAATTGGCATTTTATATAAGAACCCACATAGGTGAGAAGCTATTGTGGTGCAAAACATGTGGGATAGCTTTTAAATTTAGTAATGGCGTGGCAGGCGCACATAGGCTGAGGAGGCTTACGCCCTCGGCTCCTCTTGTCGCCCCTGAAAACAAAAAGCTATCGGTGGCAGTAGCTGGAAGCAGAGAGTGGCAAGCAGAGGCAGCTACAAGCACTACTACTCCAACACTACTGCACTGACGCATCACACGCCCTGCATGCAAACGCGCACACACACACACACACACACACACATACATACACACACAGACCCACACACACAAATATACACACACACACACACACACAGACACACAAATATACAAATATACACACACACACACACACACACACACATACATACACACACAGACCCACACACACACACACACACACACACAAACACACAAATATACACACATATACACACAGACCCACACACACACACACAGACACACAAATATACAAATATACACACACACACATGCATACACACACAGACCCACACACACACACACACACACAAACACACAAATATACACACACACACACATACATACACACACATATACACACAGACCCACACACACACACATGCACGCACACACACACACAGCAGCAGCACACACATTTTCTTTTCCTCAGCCAGGCATTAGAAAAGCTTTCTGTACCACTTCTTCTTCTGTGGCTTTGTCATGATCTGGCTCTGAAGATCTACCAGCTGGGACCTCATGGCGCTCTCCGTCCTCTCCCACTCCTGCTCCTTTTCCTGCTGAGTCAGCTTCAGGCTTTCTGTGGCCTGAAGGAGGGATGACTTCTCCTCCTTCCACTCGCTGAGACGACTCTCCAGCTGCTGTTCAGCCTTGTTCAGAGCAGCCAGGAGGCCGTCACACACCATCTGCTCGTCAATCTGAGCCACGTAGGAGGCTCTTGTTTTGTCGCTGTCCTCCAGCAGGGAGGTGTTCTCCTGCTGCTATAGGACACGCTCACCCTCCAGCTGATGTTCACACTTTATCTCAAGAGCAGCCATGATGTTCTTGTTGGTTTTGTTCTGCATCTCCAGCTGGGCTATATGGGAAGCCTGGGATCTTTCCAGTATTGTGTTTTCCTCGTCCTGTTTTCGGAGAGCTTCCTCCATCTTGCCCAATGTATCCTTCAGCTCCTGAGCTTGAGCCCTCTCAGTCTCCAGATAGCACTCCAACATCACGTTGGTGGTATTGGCTATCGCGAGCATCTGTCTCTCTTTACGAAACTCCATCTTCTGAGTCTCCACATTATTTTTAAGGGCCTCCTTCTCTCCCTTCGTCTACTCCAATTTGACTTTCAGGTCTTGACTAATGAAGATCTGCAGGTTGAGATCTTTTTGGGCTTTTCGCAGCAAGTTGCTGATTTTTCCCAGCTGAGATTTCAGATACTCTGTTTCCCTGGATGGGGAGCGGACACGTTCAGCAAGCTGAACTTTCAAGTCACACATCTCCCTCTGAATCAGCTTTTTCTCACGGCTCCAACTGCTGCCCTCTCTCTGTAGTTGGAGCTGATCGAGGACATCGGCCAGCAAGTCCTCTCGGATGATCAGGTGAACTCTTCCCTCAGATTCACATTGGGAGAGCCTCGCCTCGCTGTTCTTCAAGTGAACTGAGATAGAAATTAATTTGCGGTTCAATCTCTCTGCTGTTGAATTCCATGTTTTCCAACGTTGTATTCTGCTGGACCAGTGCCTTTTCTCTCGTTCTAATGTGCACCTTTGGATTGTCACAGTCAAATGACTCTGATACAAACTGCTGTCTGAGTGAATTTGGGTCAGAACTAAAGTTGGGTCCCAGTATTCTTATGTATTCAATCCAAATGGTTATTGATTCTATTGTTGCTATGGAATACCAGTTTGTTTATGTTTGAATATATAGTAGCCTATGAATGTAGGATTTCTGATTCCTAAAATATGGCAAAGAAAGAACACTTTACGAAATATGGAAAGGAAAAAGATGGATGACTTGACACAAGAGCAGTACACACAAGTATGCGCCAGTTGGGACGCCATTTTCTCTAACTCCAATAACCATGTGCACTCAGCAACTACCTATTATTTAAGATGTGCATTTAGCCGATCACAATAAAGCATTTGTTTTTACTTTTATTCAAACTGTCCAATACGTTTTATGTTGGATTTGAAAAGCTGTTTAGCCCCTGCTCATGTTTATCTTGTACATGTTAAAAGTCGTAAAGGAAGTAAATTATGAAGCTATCCCTCGCTGCTGCAACAGGGAGAATTTCCCCATTGTGGGAATAAAGGGCTTTTCACACAGGAGTGACACTTCGCCTGCGTAGCTGCGTGGATCCGCGGGATCTCGCTCCTCGTGAAGGACAATTCACAAACATGTCATGTCACTGAGTGACATGACAGTTTTCAGCTATTTCTATTCTGTTGTATCCACCTTATTCCTAGCTCCCATGATACCTTGCGTGAATTATGGGCACGACTTCCGGAGCCGGCGATTGCCATGGTAACAGTCATAAACAGTCATTGCGGGCTTTCAGCGTTTGCGAAATAAAACATGTGGGAACACAGCCTGTTACACCTCAAACGGGACAATGTGATTATACCTCTGCCTTCTGCTATTGAGAGATGGGAGGACGACCTGAAAAAGTGGCCTCAGATAACGGACACTAGCATATTTAGCTACTTTATCAACTCTGTTGCTACGGACGGTGAAGCGATGAATAGAAGACTACGTGCAAATCTGTAGAAATGTCCTGTTTGCCGTTTCTGCCAGTAAAAGCACTAACCTGTCACTTTCGTTAAGCTTTTTTTTTTTTCTATCCAAAAAAACGTGTCTGTGATTACAATAAAACAGCTAAACTGGCAGTCAGGTGTCTGCAGGATTGGAAATTAACTTTTGTGTCCCCCTGCTACTCAAGAGATTACCGTTGGGTTATTTAAGCTGGAGACTGAATCAAATCTAGCAGCCACTTACATATTTAACCAGCCAACAGCATTTAGCTAGATGTTTGATATAATAAGAAAATCTTAAAAGCCTTTTACTAAAAGTATACACTGTAGGAGGTGCTTGATGTATTAAAAGAGGATTTAAAAGGTTTTGAGTCCGGCCCTGGGCTCTTTGCTGCACCTCTTCACCTCCCTTTCCCTCTCGGTCTCTGTCTAAATAAAAGCATAAATGCCTAAAAAAAATGATTTTTTTAATGAGAAATTGGAGATAAACACAGGTAGGAATGTATTTGATTATCTTTTGGCCATATGCATAATGGATACTCTGGGACAATAGGGGGCTCCTATAGGTTCAAGTCTACAGTTACAAGTTTAGCTAATTTAATCTTGTTGCCACGGAAACAAGCATTTCCCTAAATTGAAACTGACTTCTTGACATTCTCTTATAAGGAAATGTGACTGACATTTTGTTGTAATCGACAGCACCTTACAGCACTACAACAATTTAATATTGAGCTATAACAATAATATAAAAGACAAGAAAATAAGAAAATATATTTTTATTTATGTTTAAAAGAAACCTGCAGAACTGACAAAGTGAAATGCTTTTTTCCATAAAATGTTAGAAAAACTAAATAAGTAAGTTGGTAATACTGATACAAAACTTCACTGTATTTACATAAAGGTTATTCTTTGAGAATTAGATGAGATATATCACAGGTCCATCACAGTAAATAGTCATGTTCAGTCGACAGCACAGAGCCCAGGTGTAAAACTGTGCTGCTGTTTGTGTCCGTGGGCTGTACACTGCTATCTGAAGCTCTGCCAGAATCTGCCAGATCAGAGTCTCTTCCTCCCTCCTGGGAGGGGCGCCTCTCCTCGCTGATCAGCTGATCAAAAGCAAAGTCGTCTGAGACTTCAGGTCTTCTGATAAAAGATTCCCCCTCTTCCTGCTTGGCAATAAAGTCTGACTGGAAAAGCGCCTGGATCTGGGTGAGGAAGGGGTCTCCCTCCTCATCTGGCAGAGGCTCCAGGTACCTGGCCAGAGACGACAGCATCTAAAAGGAGGTGATAGACGGAAGAGGTCAAGTGAAATGAGACAAAGACAATAAAGCGGTAGAAGCAGAGGTAAATCAGTTGATGACGCCCGTAGCCACTAAGATGTGTGAACAGTGTGCAGAATGATCAGCTGGACAGACCTTCTCCAGATAAGTGAGATGGGAGTCTTTCCGGAACAATCTCTCCATCTGCACACTCCTACCCAGTGTACAAAAATAAATAACAGTTCAGACACTCCAACAAAAAGGCAGAATTAGCCAATGTGTGTGTCAGGACGACCACTGCAGTCTTGTTTCTCACTCACCCGGGTGTTTGACAGTATTTGTGGATGATCCACTGAGCTCTCCTCAACGTCTGTTCCCAGTCTGGAATGTCTTGTGATGACAGGAAGTCGAACCGGTAGGGCAGCTCTGGGGTAGGAACAGAAAGAGAGACAGAGGATTGACTATGCTACTCTGCGTGTGCGTGTGTGTGTGTGTGTTCCTACATTGTCAGCTTGATATGAACTGTGTTAATGTTTTGAACCAGTCTTTGTGTGTGTTAAACATACTCTGTGGGCCTGAAGGCTCCTGGCTCTCTTTCACCAACAAGCAGGTAGTTTGGGAGTGGGGGGAGGGGTTGGCTGGATCATATGGACTCACGATCATCCCAATGAAGGGGGCTCCGCCACGTGAGAAATAACTCTGGAACAATCAGGACAAAGAGAATCAGATCATGTGTTCCCATAGACTAACTCCAGTGTGACTTCTTCCATTTAATCCTTTTACCTGGAACTGGTCCTGTGTGTTGATGTCTCGTACTGAAGGGTTGGGGTGGAAGGTGGGATGCGAGTGGTACCAGCCCACCACACTGAAGCCCAGCGACGACAGCACATCACAGGCCTGTGTCTGAGACACCGGGTCCATCTCGCACTGCAAACCTGTACTCACACTGTTGCATGGCTCTGCTGCACAGATCTGCACAGAATCGCTTGTAAATGCAAATACTTTATATAGCGCATCAAATCTATATCTCCATTGTCCACATTTTGGTTTTCACTCCTTTCCCTACCTTTAACACTCTCTCTTCCTCATTGAAAGTTCCACCTAGCAGGCCGATGACTTCCCCCCGCGACACGTGGGCATGCTGTCAGAAAAAACATTTGATCATTTTTGGAAGATTTAAATAAAATAAATGAATGGCCAAATGAATGAGACAATTGTTTCAGACTTTAATAACAAAAACAGAGAATAATTTATTGGCCTGCCTTACAGGTCAGTGAATTAACAACATCAATTCATAGTGCATGCAACACTGAAAACATTTTCTTCATGAATAACTCATAACGTGTACATTCAGCTTGTGTGGTTGTGTGTATGGCATACCATGTCCATTATGAGAAGAGTCTCTGCACACACAATAACCTGGAATGGCTCCTGGAGAGAACAAAGAGGGCATTTTAGTACTTATTCAACTTATATTGAGGTTATGTATACATGACCTCAGATTAAATAAGTGGTGAAACATTGCACTACTGATGACTGATTGATGGGATAAATGGCCACTGACCTGTACATCCTCTCCAAAAGACCTGCAGGGAATCAACTGGAAGGGATCAAAAGACCTAGAAGGAGGAGTGAAAGTAGTTACACATAGAAATATGTAATTACAAGGTTATCGGAAATTCCACACTCACTCATGCTCACCCCCTGAATCTGGAGATCTTGCAGGGTTTCGGCTGCTTATTCATCTCTTCTCTCCGCAGAGCCAGTTCCTCAGCACTGAGATGCTGATGAAACACAGTAACAGTAAATATAGTGAATGAGAACTCACCAAGTGATCGATACTTGTGTGTGACCAATTGCAGTGTGTGTCTGAGTGTCCAAACCTCATACGTCTGTCCCTCCAAATCTTTAGAGTCACGCCAGTTTCCCCATATGTCCCGCACACGGCGCTTCCTGGTCCGCTAAACCGTGCAGCCAATCAACAGTTAGCTCAAAGTCCAGTAAACTCATAGTTCAGATGCTTGAGGTTTGGTGTCTTTGTGGGAGTTAGGTGGTTATGGGTACCTACCATACTCTGCAGTCTCTGGGCGAGCTGGTAGGCCTCGAGCACATCTTTGCCCTCCTTGTGCTTGGAGCGGTCCACCACCTTTGGGCGATTATAGACGGCTTGCTCTATGAGAGAAGAGGCAGAGCTCCAAATGAAAAGGGAAGACAGATTTCTTTTTAAAAGAACAGAAGAATGCCGTCAGTAAAGTTACCGCAGTTGAAGTTGATGGCTCCAATGAGCTCCAGGTAGGTGTGAATCCTCCCAATGCAGTTGACGTCTCCGCAGTTCTTCAGTCCAGGGCGGACTGATGTCTTGTTCAGGTACTTGGGCTTGCTCTTCATCCTGGCGAACAGAAGAAGTAATAAGCACTTCTTCTGCAGCGTTGCCTTGAAATAAGTTACCAAACATGTTTTAAAGTTTTACCATTGATCCAGGATGTAGTTTCGGATCCTAAGGTATCTTTCAGGAGTCTTGGATGGTCGTCCCTCAAAGAACTCTGGGATAGCTTGTTTCTCATCCTCAGAGGTGGTCTCCATGTCCATCTCTATTTCCTGTTCAGGGGGCTTGAGCTCCTCCTCCTCTTCTTCTTCTTCTTCTTCCTCCTCCTCTTCCTCCTCCTCCTCCTCTTGGTCTTCTTCTGGTCTATCAGTTGCTGTCTTATCAGCAGTATCTGGGGAAGCAAATAGGAACCACGGTGTAACTTCACAAAAGCAAGTAAGGGGCATCCTCATGAGGTGGATTTACAGTACCAGTCAAAAGTTTGGACACACTTTCCCATTCAAGTGAATGAGGAAGTGTGTCCAAACTTTTGACTGGTACTGTACATAAAAAACAGCAGGCATGAGTCTTACCTGTGTCATCGCTACAGGCCTCTTCCAGTGGACCAGTCTGTGCTGAGCTGTCAGACTGGGAGCTCTGGCCTTCGTTCTCATCGGTCATTTGCTCCGAGTCCGTCTGAGCCCATGCTTGAAGGTCTTTATGAGGGGGTGATACTCTCTCGTTGCTTTTCTCGTCCAGCCCAGTCACACTGGTCTTCTCTAAAGAAGGTAGGGGAGATGAGGGTTGGGGACTTTGTGGAAACAACGAGGTGTGGCTGGGTTGGTCCCTTGTCTCAGTCAGAACTGCCTGTTTCTGCTCCTCTGTGTCTGTCTGGATCTCAGTGCCTGCTAGCTGCTCTGGCTCGCAGAACTCAGTCTTCACAACAGCCTGCGGCTCGTCATCACCGTCATCGCTCAAGTCATCGGTGATGTCTACCTCCTCATTCTCGTCATCAGAAAGCTTCTCTATGCGGACAGTGTTTGTCAGAGAGGATGCACTGCTGGAGGTGGGCTGAGGTGGTTGTAAGTGCAGCGCAGGACCTGCAGAGGGGGCTGCAGCTCTGGGTTCTGATTTAGCCTGGGGAAAAAAAGTAAATACAGATGTCGAAAGACATTGTTTATTCTTCATTTGTATTTCCCAATCCTGCCTGAGGAATGCGCTCTGGTTGTGAAAGAGTTTGAATAATGAGGTAAACACAAGTTTAACTGTGGGATACTACAATTAAGCTTGTATTAACAAATTGAAACACCCTGCATGCTGCTAAGAAACTCTGGTCTAAAGTCCTGTAGTGGAAACTTGCCGTTAGCAGCAAAACAAAGGTGGAATGTAAAGCAAAGTCTCACCTTGTGTTTAAAATACTGCCTGGCATAGCTCTTGACCTGAATGACGGAACGGCTACCCACTAACTTGGCAATCTTAGTCCACCTTCGACCAAACTGAGCCTGCAGAAAAACACAACATAGTCACCTAGTATTTTAGACAATACTCTCACATATACAACAAGTATGACATTTGTTATAGGCCTGTGCAGTGTAAACCTAAGATGCCCTGAGCCAAGGGACGCTTACCAGTCCTTCCTCAAACAGTTCTTTCTCCTGTTTGGACCAACGAGAAGAGGAGCCTGAGGCAGAGACCGACGTCTTGGCTGGAGACCTGAACCCCCGACATGTAAAAGTGTGAAATGAATGCCAACAACAACTCTGCTAATGTGAAAGGTGCAGTCAGCGATTCTTATCCCAGCAGTGAGTAGCTCAGTCTGTGGGGACTTGCTTTGAGAACTGGAGGATCGCCAGTTCAAGTCAGCAGTCAGTTTGCCGAACCCCCAAACTGCTCCAGCACAATGCACAATGGTTGCCCTACATTACCCCCTATCAACAATCTTTCTCCAGGATCGCTGACTCCACCTTGAATGCTGGAGGAAGGATTGACTTACTTCTTCACTTTGGGCTCGTTGTTCGCATCACTTTCCCAAATATTGTCAGGAATCCCCTCACCGGTCAGGTAGTATCTACAAGCACAGTTCAGGACCAATACTTTACTTTATTCTTTATTTCAGACCCAGGGGGATCCATATTACAATAAGAAACACAAAGAGTAAAACATAAAGAGAAAAAAGAAGAAAAATAAAATGCCTTCCACAATGTTCAATGTCTAACATACAGACATGTTCGCCAGTGGTTCCACAGTCTGGAAGAAAATCTGACAGAACTGCGTAGAGGGTTAGCCAAAACAGTGATTAAGTAATTTTCTGACTCACACTACACTACACATAAATCTAAACATCAGGTTACGTAAACAGCAGAGCAGGTAGGTACCCCGACACTGACTAACATATGGCTTGTACTGGAGCTTCTTGGAGCTCTCAGCAGCAGCCTCATGCTGTCATTATAAGCCACTATGAGTTTTCTAATGCTGCCTTGCTTATAACGACACCACAGGTAGGCAGTATACAAAGGTGTACAATACACTCTATCTTCACAGAATACATTTAATACTGAGTGTTATCCAAACTGTGTATTTGGAACAAATGTACTGTGCATTATAGTTCAACAGACAATGGCTTGAAACAAAAAAACAGTTACAAATCAGACTATCCTACAATTTAGGATCAAAAATCAATTAAAATATTCATCATTCATTTTTGCATCATTTCTCACTGTGATAGTTTTTTTCTTTCCGTTTCTTGTGTCTTTAATTTTGCAATTAGTAGATTCATTACTATTTATATATTATTATTATTATTATTATTATATAGGATTTCATTAGTTACAGACTGGGGCGGTTAATGCCCATCAGACCTCTGCAGCTTAAAGAAGCTCACTCAGTTGACATTTTTAAATCTAGATTGAAAACCGACCTCTACTCGTTATACTATAGCCAACCATAACACACCATTCCTCCGACACGCTGTATTAACGTTACTGTTTTAAAACAGTTTTCCAGGTTAGTGGGGGTGCATACCGCTCAAAACCAACATGAAAAACGTAGCTACTAGCTAGTAATGTTCACTCATTGTTTTGTTTTGTTGTTAAACTGTGTGTAAAATGAGCGGTGACGTTAAATCACCGGTTTCAGGTAACGGCACCCTACGGTACCGTCTATTTGCTGGATGGTTTCAAGGTAACGGTCGGTAGTTAACATTAACAGATGAGCGCGTTGACAGCGACGTTATTGTTCATATTTTGGCATTATATATATTTATATATTATATATATTTTTATATATATTTTACTTTTTGACGTTCAACACCCCCACTGCTGAAAAAGAATCTAGAGGAAACACTGATCCTGTCTGCGTCCTTCACAAATAAACCTTTTCACTTATATTGTCTTATGTTGCTGGTTTTGTATTGTTTAGTATTACTGCTTTAATGCTGTTCAATTGTTTTTTAGCTGTCTGTTATGTTCCTGTAATTGTAAAGTGCACTGAGACCATGTCTAATAGTGATTTTTACACTTTAAATAAAATGTGATTGATTGATTGATCAGGTCTGCAGTAAAGCTACTGAAGACTGTGCAGCCATTATGACAATGCATTTGAGGCTAGTGAAAGGATACTGTTCCTCCAGCAGCATCCTCTCGATCACCTCCCTGTTCTCTGGGCTGATGGAGCTGTCCAGCTCCCATGGCTGCACAACAGAGACACAGAGTCAACAGCGAGCATTAAACAGTCACACTGGAGTCCGCTGAAGGACTGTTAGCTTCGTGAACTCCTACCAGTATTCCTGCGCTGCTCTTCCACGCAGACTGTATGAACTGCTCCTGGACTAAACCTCCGCCATTCAGCTCACTGCAACAGAAAAGAAAGAAGCTGTGGAGAAGGGCCGAGGAGACACCTAGCTAGCTAGCATCTATCTGACAAACGAAACGGCTAACCGCCGCTGTAGCCTGCACCGTGGGGCTACAAACAACGACCAGGTCTCCGTAAACTAGCGTGGACTACAGCACACGAGACCAACAGACTGTATGGATGTTAATGAATTAGTTACAGTAAATATGCTCACCTAGTACTGCTTTCAAACTCGTCTCCTTCGATATCAACATCCACCTCGTCCTCCATGTTGTTGGATAAACGTAAACAACGCAGAGCGAGAGAGAGAGAGAGAGAGCGCGCGCTGGAGGAAAACAGCGTTCAACTGTTCACAGCGACATCTTGTGGTGGGATGTACCAATGTCTATACTGCTCTTTAATCACATTGCTAATCATCCTGCTGCATGAATGTGCTCCTGTTCTACTTCATCACTTGTTCACACAAATATTTTTTCAAACAAAGTCACCAAAGAAGTCACTTGTGGTGGCTGATGTTTGATTATTAGTCCCAAAGGCTCAAAGACCCCTGACTTGTCTAATGTCTAAGGTTAGTAACGTTTCTTTTTGGAAAGTCTAAAGCTCAGTCAAAAGTAGAAATGTCCTGAATGATGCACATGCTTTACAATTGTTTATTTTATACACTGATACAGTTGCCCAGTGCTTACTACAGTAAGTAGTAAAAACAATTTGAATAGCCAAGATTCTTTGCTTTATGAATATATAACATGTAACAAATATAATACCACCGGTTCCAAGCAATGAGTTCCTATATTTTCTTTAATGTCCTATAGTATAATGTTTGTGGATATGAGTGTCAGAGTCTACATCTCCAAAATACTGAGATTTATGTTCAGTTTCCAATCAACAGCAGGTTAGGACAAGTGTAAACTTCCTAAATGTTGCCAAAAAGTTGTTCATGATGTGGGAAATGAACATTTTAGATTTAGTACTCAATGTATTTGACTTTGTAATATTGTCGAAGAATTTCTACAACAATAAAACTTGTAAAACATAGAATTTCTCCAATTCTTCGAATAGTTGAACCACTGTAATCATAATAGTAACATTTCCAACAACACGTGAAGGCAGCATAATGATGCCTTACATGCAGACCCAAAGTGCCAAGCTGGCTTTTATTTTATAGCAAGAGCAAAAGTTTTCCCATCTCAGCTTTCTGAGTTGTACTGAAACACTCCAGTTGTGTTCTCGATCAGGTGAAGTTAGCAGGACATGTCACATGTGCATCAATGTGCTAATGTTGTGCATGTAAAGCCCTGTGGCAAAATCCTATTTCAATTATACTCCCATGATCAGTTTATTTAGGTTGTGAGTCAGTCTGTCTATGGACTAGGTAGCATTAAGGACTGATTCAAGATTGACAAAATGTCTGAATATGAAGACACCCACAATAAAAGCAGTGAAAGACAAAAAAAAAGGTTTTATTTAGAAATTCACAGTTTCTAATGGCACTACACGTTTTGTAGTAACTCACTCCTACTCAAAAAATACTGTGCCACTCTTCAGAATAATCAGAGAGAAAGAGAGGGATAGATAGAGAGAAAGAAAAGATAGCACTTGACATATAAGGTAGAAAAACAAAAAGGCATGAAGAGTCATACAAAGTGCTCATGGGGCTCCTAAAATTTCTCACCGAAGGGCATTCTCCTTATTCGCGGTTTTACAGGACAAGAGCAGTTTCAAAGTAGTCTTTCTCATAACACAGACACACAGGCATACATGAGGTTTACACACGCACACCGACATAAGATCATACACATTCAAAAAGGGTAACAAAAAAACCTCATGATTTGCTCGGCTTTTGGAACATACAGAATCACATTAATAGTGTTCCAAATTTACCCATCTTTGCTGCGTTCCCTTTATTCAACAATTAATATTCATCTCCTCAAAAACCATAAGTATCATTCAAGGTGGGGCGAACACATAAAAGTCAAAGAGCAATGACAAGTGAATAAAAGACAATAGTGTACAATGGGAGTGAGGAAGCACAGATCAACTAGAAAGCAAGCATGTAGAGTCATTGTAGCGTTTCAAGCTCCTAATGGGAACCTGTTAGAGTGTCTAATAAAGAAGGCATATAAAAACTTTTCTTCACAGTTACTATAAGTCGTGCAATTGGGGGTTAAAGATATGAAAAGAGAAAGAGGAGCTTTAGAAGCTGGTCAGGAGAGGTAATGACACTCTTTTGGGAGAGCAGAGTAAGAAGAAAGTTCTCTGTCAGAATGTACCCAAGTGCAACCACACAGAGCCAGTCAGAAACTGCATACATAAATAAAAATATACATTTTATTATTTAAAACTACGCCATTTAAACATTAAACTGAACGTTAACGTAGGTCAGTCATGTAATCATGAACTGGGCGAGTTACAATGGGTTGGCTAGCGATCCGACAAAGACGCTGAAATGAGCACATAGAAGACGAGACAATAATAATTAACAGACAGATTGACCTTTTCCACTACGTCCTACCACCCAGCTGCTCTCAACATAATACAAAATGCAGCAGTGTGAGGATCCTAAGAAGCCTGTAATTTTCTAAATCAATACTTCATCTTGTTGTTGCTGCTGCAGGATATGTGACTGCTATCATATTGGTCAGATATTTCAGGCAGAGGCCAACAGAGTTAGGGGCTGCCATAAAAACAAAAAAATGTCCAAGGTCGTGCCATCCACCATGGCCACGTGTCAGTGTGGTTGAGTGGATTTCACTGTAATATTTTATGTATGTAACATGTAACATACTTTCATGGATAAACTGCTTCGACACTGCAGGACTGGGAGACCGGCAACAAAGTTAAGTTAGAAAAATCTGCAGTCATTTGAATAAATAAATAGATAAATAAAACTGGTGTGTCAGACTATGCTGCAGGGTGCCAGTAAGTGCGAGTGGGTGCGTGTGTGACGGAAGTGTAAACATTCAGTTTTGCACATGTGCTCCTATAGTACATTGTGCCCTAAACAGCAAAGTTATGTATCCATACTTATGTGACAATTCAAACAAACCACACGAGCAATGATAAGAGTGGAGCATGGCTCAGTATTGGATAAAAGAAACAATAAAATATACCTGAAAAAAAGACAATAAAAAACCCATGGCTTGTCTTTAGCCTGTTCCCCACAGTCACAATATCCCTTCTAACAGTGCACTTTCTCTTTATTTGGTGTGGGAGCAAGCTCTTTGGGCCCAGCCCAAACTAACCGGGTAGGGACAGTTCACACAACAATTCATTGTGAATTAGTAGGATCTACAGACTGCTGCAATTGTATTTGTAATATGGGGTTAAATGGGGCACTAAACTGAAAGGACTGACACATTCGGACATGTAAAAGTCTGTTCTTCATTCAGCTCTGATGGTTGGTTTGGAACAGACTGACAGAGGAAGAGAAAAAGAGATTCTAGCGTACAATGAAAGTTGAACACTCTGGTCCCATACAAACACCTGCAGTCATGTTAGGATGCAATACAAAGACAGAATGGATAAAATGATGGCAATGAAAGACAGAAGGTGATAAGGATAATAGAAGTAGTTTGTCATGCTCCACAGTTCTCTCATAACGACACATTTCATTCCAAAAGAGCAGCCTAATACTTCTTGATGCCCACTTAGGTGAAGGAACGTAGAGTTGAGGCCAGCACCTCTCCTCACTGTGCTCAGAGTGGGGATAAACGCTTACTGGTGCTCAACTGTCATGGGACAATGTGCTTATCCAGTAGAAAAAAAAACAAACACACATCTTTAACACACTTCAATGGATTTGACTTGTAATAATGTTTCACTCCCCACCTCCAGTGTCTCTCTCTGTCCACATCAACAATTCTTCAAATGTCATATTTGTTTCAGCATCAAAAAGGTCGAGAACAGATATAAAGGCACATAACCGTGAACAGCTCTTTGACAGGAGTGGATAAGGAACTGGATGCTGTGGAGCTACTGCTGCCACAGCCACTTCAGTTCCACGGTGTGCCTGGGTGCTCATGGGAAATGTGGTTCTTTTGGGTGCAGTAAAACCTCATCTCCTCACAAGTCTGCTACCATATAGTATGTGTGTGTATATGGTTGTTAATAGAAAGTCGTGTAAAAGTAAGGGTATTCAGACATGTCCGGTGACTGCTGTCACCCCGATGGTCCCGACACTGATCTCCTTGTTTCCCTTTATAAGCTGCTGCAGGCTGGTCAGAGAACCCAGGCTCCCCCGCCGCATGGTAGGGAACTGCAGCTCCGTCTGCCGCGACTTCCGCCGCTTCATCGAGCGCTTGTCCTGGCGGGACTTGGTGGGAGACTGATGGAGGGAGAAAGACAGGCCGTGTCCGTTGCACAGGCCGGCGGAGGGGAACACGGGAGAGGGAGGTGGGAGACGGCTTGTGTAGGACTCCTCAGAGTGGGTGGATGAGCTGCAGCTGCTAGTCTCTGAGGGGAACTCCTTGGAGGTGCAAGTGGGCACGCATGACACCTCCTCTGCAGAGGGAGGGGGAGGCGGTGGGAGGGAAGGAGGAGGAAGAGGAGGAGGTGATGGTGGTGGTGGTTGTGGTGGCACAGGGAGGCATGGGTGGAAGCCGTTGCAGTTTAGATCCCCGTTTGTGAGTGGAGCAGAGGGATCGGCTGGCTTCAGAATCTCAACCTTGTCCAACGACTTTGTCTTGCAGCGCTTTTTCTACAGGAAATACACAGAGACAGGAGGAGCGAATGATAAAAAAACACTTCAGAGAATGACAAGATACATCTAATAATGTAAAGTTATATTAACCACTTTTGCGCTAGACACAGAGGTCATACAAATGGATCAAAGAAGGGTGGGAAAGTTTCATAGGGAATGATGGAATATAGGAGACACAAATATGATCAAAACGCCTTATCTAAAAAGTGTTTATAACTGATCAGTGCTGTGCTGTGATTTTTTATTTTATTTTGAGGGACTTGCATTGAAGCCCGTTTTCAAAATCAGATGACATGGCCAAAGTGTCCGCATAGAAGTGGTTAACAGGCATTTGGAGTGGGCTGAATCTTAACACTCTTCAGCTGCTCCCTTATCTCGGCTACTCCATTGAGCTCAGAAATCCGTGACTGACGAAGAAGCCTTTCCCTGCTCTAGCACACTTATTGCACAGACAGACTGACACCAGAAAACACACAGCACTTAAAGTAAGGTGGCTGTCACAGCCAACAACAGCAGTTGGAACAGACACTGTACCTTTTTCTCTGGAGAAAACCTTAGAGGTTCTACAATGTACAAGTCATCTGGACCTACTGGGGAGGGGAGAGAGGGGCCAGGTTAATGATGGAATGGCAAACAGGAATACATACATGTAACAAGCATGAAGTGACCTTGCAAGTAGTTTTTATTAAAGATGCAACGGCAAAAATCAATTTAACAATCATCATGTCTGTACAGAAGATAATGAGTAATTTGACTAAAACTAGGATTAAGCTAAAAGATCACACATCGTTTTGTTATCAATTACTACTTGCAAATGTCTATCATGAGTCAGCAAAGCATCATGCTCTATTATTACACTCCTTAAGCCAGCATGTGGGCAAAAGCTGGCAATGACAGCCCACACACACACACACCCACACACACACACACACACACACACACACACACACACACACACACACACCTGAGGGGATAATGAACAGCAGGGGGAGTTTTAGGTTTCATGAGTCAAAGACTTTATTCTTTTATTGCTTACACCAGCCTCTCCCTGTGGGCTTGTGTGGCTCGAGGGATAATCAGCCACTAAGCATGGCAACATGTGTGAGAGGAAATAGCAGAGAAATAGCCCGAATGAGATTTGGAAAGACAGAAAGAATGAAGAAAGATTAGGATAGTACTTGGATGTGGACAGTTGTGCAGTGAGAGCTGCAGCAGTCTGACGCAACTAGCCTGAAAAGGTCTACAGTAGCAAGAATATGATATTTGCAATGACTGTAGCATCAAGCCTCGATGTCGCTTATGTTTCAATGACAAAAAAAGAGAGAGAAACAACAGAAAAACAGAGGAGAGGGCAGGTTTGAGGAGAGACTTCAGTGTGTGTGTGTGTGTGTGTGTGTGTGTTTAGGAGAGGGGGCTCTTACCTTCTGTAGAGGCCAAGTGGAATGACTTGGAGCGAACAAGTGGACAGGCGACCCTGCGCTTTAGGCTCATGTCGTCATAGGAGGAGAAGCATCTAACAAGAAAAATTAGTTTGACATTTGTGTTTACATTGTCATTCCTCCTCCACCCTACAGTTAGTGGCAGGACCGGAGTGACAGCCTTAGGCAAGCAGATCACAAGTGAAGCAAAGAAGTGATACAATATGTTCTATTCAAAAGTAGCAGCCTATGACTGGGTGTAAGGGATCACGATGACAGATCTGAGGATGGTAGAACAATACTATTATAAATAACTAACTGTGAATTAGAAGCCAAGCCTACAGAAGCAAAATGTCCCATTTATATGTAGCGGGAGTGTGTGTGTGTGTGTGTGTGTGAGACAGACCTCTTGGGGCTGGGGTAGTGGTTGCTCTTGATAAGGGTAGCAGCGTTGGTGTTGGGAGGGGGAGAGGAGCTGCGGCAGCACTGCAGACACAGCAGGAGGCCCAGAGACAGACACAGAACCAGAGAGACCACCAGGTAGCTCTGACGGTCGGATACCTGCAAAGGAAATGTCCAACAGTGAAATGTTGTACAAGTCTGAAAATCACATCCATTTAAAACATCACACTTTTGAACACATGCATATTAATGCCTTTCTTCACATTAACATGTATGTATGAATTAAAAATGAAATGAGTTAGTAGCAGATTGTTTACGTATGTATGTATGTATGTGAATGCACTTGAGCGTTCATTGTTGACCTAAAACAAAAAACAACAACAAACAAAAAAAAATACCTCAAGGTCAACTTACTATGGTTTTCAGGAATTACCTAACCCTTCTTTTCAACACTTCAACTATCACTCAAATTAATCAGTGAGTTCATGTTTACCAATAACCTGAGATCTTCTCTTAAAGAATCAGCTTTAATCTCTCTCCTGACTTCCTTCTTCACTTGTAACGGTAGATACAATTGTCATGCTACCAACTAGTCCTGGAAGCCAACACATTGTGCGTCACATATGTGCTGAAATTAGTATAATTAGTCTGTGTTCTTTCAACTATCATCTTTTCAGCATTTCCCTGTTCAACTTCACAAATGTGCTGTGCAGCCCCGTTTCCATGTGGTCTGCTCCATTTCAGTATGACATAAAACACATTGTGGCATGGGTACAGCTTAAACTCTCTAAACAAATTGATAAACTGATAAAAAAATATGTACAAAAATCGAAAAAGGTGCTATCCTTGGAGTAGCACACCACTCAAAACTGTGCTGAGCGCTGCGCTCAAAGTTCAAATGATTTCAACTTTGACCTCGTTAACATCATGTGTAGGTGGCTTGAGCACTATGTTAGCAGCAGGCAACACAATAGATACAGGTACGTTACCTCTCTCTGCAGCTGGCTGACAGTAGCGGTGAGATTGAGCATCAGTTTAGTGACGTTCTCCAGCTGGCTCTGCAGGACCTGGATGGAATCTGTTTGCCTCTGGTCCTGAAAAGCAGTAAAAAAAAAAAAAAAAAAAGTTACTCATAATATTGGACAAAGACACACAACTACTTTCTGTTATGCTTCTAGTTCTCTTGCTGGTATTGCCTTTGTGTAAACTGACCTGCTCCTCAGCAATGCGGGAGGTGTTCTGCAGTTTGATAATTGTCTTATTGAATGCTCTCTGCATCTCTTCCATCTGTTTACGGTATCTGAGCAACACAAATGCAAAAATTACATCCTGTAAGGAACCCTTCCATAGTTTGGAATTCATGGTATGACGGCACTGGTCATATAAATCTAATATGCAATCCGAAACATAAACGGAAAAATCGGTTTACCTCTGGCTGAGCTCCTCCAGGTATCTGCTGGACAGACTCATGTTCATCTCCAGGGCTTTGATCCGGTTGTTCAGCCTCATGAACACACTCTCTTTCTGGCTGGAGCCATGCACCGCTCCCCCGTTCAACATGCCGTTCCCGATCATCGCTCCACCATTATAGTCGCCTCCATTCTGCAGCTCTGCATAGAAGTCTGTAGCTGTCCGGTGGACATTGCCATTTACAATAGTGCTCAACAGGTCTTCGTCCATGGTGTCTTCCACCCGTTGGGGCTCTCCGGTGAGAGTGAGAGAGTCCCCCTGCTCCCCGTGAGTCTGAGAAGTCTGGACATTGTGTCTCTGCGAGTCGCCACTGTCTGCACCCGACTTTACTGCATCTGTATCAGTCAGTGGGAGAGCTGCTGGCAGTTCAGTGGGTGGGGGGATAAGATCGTCAGGCCTTGATGCAGTGGGAAGAGGCTGAACAGGCTGCTCCTTGACAGGGGGAATTACAATACCAGGAGAGGCTGTCTCAGAGGCCAAAGGCTGTGGGAGCGAGCCCACAGTAAGGGTGGGGGTGGCACTGCTGGCCTGTTGCGTCTCTGGGATATTGGCAGCTTGGAGGGGTGGAGTGGGGACAGGATCAAGGGCTGCATCTTTGATGGGAGGAAGCAGCTTCTCCTCATGGGAGGGGGTAGGCACTGTCAGGGAGCTAGGGATGTCTGAGAAACTGTGAGGGGGGATAGTGGCTGTTCTACTAGGCTCTAGGAGGATGTTGAGCTCTGGAGTGTGTGCTTCAGGGCTGTGAGTGTTTGGATGTGTGGTGTGCATCTCACTCAAGACATTCCCCTCATGGCCCTTAACAGGCACCTCAGGCTCTGTAGCTTTTTCTGTGAGGGGAAGAGCTTCTTTGACAGGTGTGGGATCAGGGGCAGGGATCAGTGGAGGTGTGTATGTGAGGGAAGGGGTGTTTGCATCAGGGTGTGTTTGTGTTTGAGTTCTCAGCTGCCTGCGCCTAAGGTTGCGGAGTCTTTCCTTGGCCAGCCTGGCAGAGCACCAGCGATGGAGGAGCTCCTGCAGGGTGGCCATGCAGGACAGAGACAGGAAAGAGAAGGAGGAGAAAGGACAGTAAGTCTGGCTCTCCCACTGGTTCCTGTTTGCCTCCCTCCTCGTCGCCTCCTCTCTCGTCTCTTCCTCCTCTCCCTCCTCCTCCATCAGGGTGACAGTAGACTGCCTGGGCTCTTCGTCGTCGTCCTCCTCCTCTTCTACCAAAGTGACAATCTGTCTGTCCTCCTGCGAGTCTGGTGATGAGGGGGAAGGTGTGGAAGAGTCACTGGAGACATTAGAGTCCTCCTGGGTTGCTGTGTGTTCTGGCTCTGCGGGCTCAAGTCTGGAGGAAAGACACAGATACACATTTATAAACATTATAACAGAGCTTTTTATGTTTATTGGAGGATTATAGAAGAAAAGTGATGTAAAACACCACCAAATTTAGTTGTATTATAGCTGAATTCATCCTTCTGTGACATGTATACATCACCTTAAATTCATAATGGTTTATTGGTCTTTAATTGGTCTTACACTGCAGAGTCCTTTGGTGTTTCAGCTGGTGTAGGTGCAACTTCTGTGCTCTCCTTTTTTTCATCCTCCTCTGCTGTTGTATTACCTAGCATTTACAAAACACACAACAGTTAAACTCAAAACAGGTTGCTGTTTAAGAGTGCACAAAACCATATAACTTGGCAGTGGCAGCTTTTTCCCCAATGAGTCTGTAGGAGGCAAAATGTAGAACAGAGACCCTTTTCTGGTGTCTGGCAAGCCTGTGTTTGGGAAAGTCAGAAATACTGTGAACCAGTCTAGTCCAGTTAGAACTGATCTCTCTCCCACACTCTCACTCTTCCCTGCCTACTCTGCGGGTGAAAATGGAAATCAGAACTAAACCATAAAGAGTTTCTCCTATGACAATAAATGGTAGGCTGACTTTGTGGAATCCCATTTCAATAAAAGGAAACTCAATTTTTGTGGCAGCTCGTAATTTACAAATTATATAACTCTTGGAACGAGTGCTGTAGCTTTTACAAAGCTGGTCTTCCCGGAAGAGAGAAACGCAAATCTAAAAAGAAATTGTAAAGGAGCATAAGCAAAATGAACTAGGTGAAATCTGTGTGTCAGGCGGAGTTTTCCCTTTAACTCGATGCCCCAGGGGAAAAGCTGAGTAAGGGAGTCATTTTTGGCAAGGAGCAGGCTTGGCGTCATAGGCCCCCCTGAGTCTGAATTCATCTCTGCTCCTCTACCAAGAAGTAAAAACACAGATAGCCAAAGTTCTGCTGAAAAGCTGTTTGAGACCTCCCGCCAACAGCCAAATAAACATGACCTCCTGCCAACAGCCAAATAAACATCTGGCTCTCCCAACTCACATACACATCAACAGTCAAGGCTGTGCATTTGCTCGCACTTTAGAGGAGGAAATAAAGTGACACAGTTTTAGCAGCAGTTAATGTAAACAATATGTTGGAAGACAGGCATGCCAGCGGTTAGAGACGGGGAGAAAACAGGCAGCTGAACAGTGCGAGTACGAGCAGAGTGCAGGAAAAGAGTGACGGAGAAAAGAGGGGCAGTTAGAACATTTCTGTGGAATAATTGTTATGCTATTTTTAAAAAGGTATTTGTGAAGAATAACAGTCCTGGTGCTCTGCAATATTTCAAGATAAGTATTGATGTAGTTGAATGATTCTGTATCTTCTCTTCTGTTCATAGACACTGTGGAGGGGTTGTCAGGGGACATGTGACACCGATGTTGCGTCTACGGAAGAAGCAGAAGCTCTGGGACATTTGTTTATTTGCAAAATATGTTTCAATCGGCTTTTATTGCAATTTCTTTGCGAATTGACAAACTAACCTTTTCACCTCAAGTGAAAAGTGTCAGATTTCATGTGAAGTGTTCATAAAAATAGATGAAATAAAAACAAACGTTATACTAGCTAGCTACTGAGCAGAAGTGACAGTGCAAAAATCACTAGTGCTCTTAAATATGTAATGGCATCAAAACTGGATGGGTGACTCTTGCTTCTTGCATCTTTGTGAGAGCATTTTTTCGCGAGCTGATCCGGAAACGATCAGTGGTTTTACATGGATAAACATATGGCCCTGTGACAAGGTGTGGTTGCTCAAGGAGAATAAAAGCAAAGCCATGCCAGTAATAATATTGGGCTCTGTTATGGTGTTATCAAGCATCTCTGAAAGCAGTAAATATGGAAATGGCTTGCAGAACGGCAGTCTTTTACTTTTACATTTTCACTTTAATTAACTCAGCATGTTGCAATTTCTCCTCAAATTTACAGTTTAGGAATTAATATATTTCAGCTTTCAAAAATATATTTTAATCAGTACTGTGCTAATAAGTCAAAATGGTGCAAGAAATTGCATTAAGTTGCAGTATCCCACAAACACAGAGCACAGTGGTATTGTGCATTTGTCTTCCAACAATAAAATGAAAGGTGAAGCAGGATGGAAAAAAGGACCAGGAAGCACTGAGTGTATGAGGGATAAGTACCTCCTGTTTCTGTTCCACCCTCCAGCTCTGGCTTTCCACCCAACACATTAGCAGCAATGTTGTTTACCATGTTGAGGATGGCATCTAGAAGAAAAAGAAAATACACACACACACACACACACACACACACACACACACACACACACACACACTACAGTTATTTTGAAAAGCAGGAGGTTCCCGGTAAATATGTTGACATGTGGCCAAACTTGTCAATTATTAATTAAACCACAGGCTTTGCCATTTGTTATTCCTTTTTTTCTCTTACTCTCCTCTCTGACGCGGCTATTCTAAACTGCTTCAACAGTATTACCCCTATTTCTCTGTGTTGAACTTTTTTCAAACTTTTCCTTCAGTCCCCATTCTGCCTTGGTCAGTTCCCCTCTGAGCCTGTCCGTCTAGAGCAAGATATTTGGTCTGCTGTTTTTTATGGTTTTATGGTTTAAGGCAAGAAGGTTTGTGTGTACAGCATTTGTGTGTGTGGGTCTACCAGTCCTCCTTTTGCTAAATCAGGAGACAGAGGGACACCAGTGTGCTTCTGCATGTGTGGTTCATGTGTGGTTAAAAAAAAAAAAGAAAATGTATAGTGGAAGCTGAAAAATGCCTGCAACCCAAACCCAAGTCTACATCTACAGTATTTCACAAAAGTTTCACATTTTTTGTAAATATTTCATTATATCTTTTAATGAGACAACATTGAAGAAATTACTTTGCTACAATGTAAAGTATTAAGTGTACAGTTTGTATAACAGTGTAAATGTGCTGTCCTCTCAAAATAACTCAACACAAATAGCCCCACATTATCACATACCCTTCACCATACCTAGAGATTGGCATAGGGTACTTTCCATAAAATCAACTCTCAATGCAAATCAAACAAGCTATTAGGCTAACTGAAATAAAACCATGCCAGTCTCTAGGTATGGTGAAGGGTATGTGATGATGTGGGGCTATTTTAATTCCAAAGGCCAAGGGAACTTTATCAGGGTGCAGTATCCTGGATCCATCCAATAACTGGCCTTTAAAAATAAAAATCTGCCTGCCTCTATAGGAATTTAACATGGGGGTGTACTCACTTTTGTTGCCAGCGGTTTAGACATTACATAGTAGCAAAGTGTAATTTCTTTAGTGTTGTCCCATTAAAAGATATAATGAAATATTTACTAAAATGTGAGGGGTGTACTCACTTTTGTGAGATACTGTATGTGTGATACCGAGTAGGTTACGATACTGAAAATTCATTCAACACTGCCCTATAAATCCATATCTAACTCCGGCCACACTGTTGACATCAACCATGTTGTTGTAGCTTATTTTCTGTACATTAGTCTTTGTATATGCATATGTGTCTGTGTGTACATACTGGTTGCTGAGCCAAGCAGGTTTTTAGAGGCCTTGTCCTCTGATGGATGGTAGCCTGTTGGATAGTCTGAAGAAAAGGACATACTGCAAGTTAGTATATCTACATCAAAATACATGGCTCCACTTAAAAATTCACGCGATAAAAATGAATAACATTAAACAGTAAATAAATGTTTTGTGTTTTTATGGAATTTTACAATAAATCCCAAAACGTTGCAATAATTGAGTCGATAAAGCTTTGCTGCAAAAGGCCAGCTGATGTAAATAGTTAACTCCAGCCCACGTTACTTAGTGACTACGTTGGAGAGCAATAATGTAACTTGACTCTCTTATCAGGGTCCTTTGTAGCCCAGTCATTTGCAGTGCATGTTTTCTTCTGCCAGGTCAAGCAGCTTCAAATTATTCACGTAGGCTCTGACACACCAACCTGACGGCCGACCGTCGGCAGAAAAGGCAGTCGGACTGATCAGTCTCCCCGAGTTGGTCAAAAAAGTGGCTCGGAACACACCGAAGTGACGCCGACTTGAGCGTACGTTCTGCGTGTGTGAGACGTAATACGTCTCCATAACAGCAGGCGGTGCTAATCTGTATTGTCGACCAAAAAATGAAAACCGGCAGCTCATTGGACGAATGCGTCTCGCGGATCTGGCTTCTCCCGAATTTAATTTCCGACCATAATGGCGGCTCGTTCGGAATACGATCTTGTATTTTACAAAAATAGTTCACCGAAACGTGTTTCTGAAAATATTTTAAGTGAGAAATAGGCCATGCAGTTGCTGAATCTGTCTTCATTTCAGATTGACAAAGGTCACTTTAAAAGATTTTAGTCAGATTTTGAGAGGCATTCATCGCGCTCATCCCGCTCGTCATTTCCGGGTTAGCACTCCACCAATCAGATTGGTCACTGAGTCCGACTGCCCGCCTTTCGATTCAACAAGTCAAATCGGTCCAAATGAAGGCCGACGGCTCTTCTGACTGACGACGGCACGGAACACACCGAACAGACTCGAGTCACCGACCTTGCCAGACTGTCCGACGGCCGATAATCCAGTTGGTGTGTCAGCGCCTTTAGTCAGTCCCTCCAGAAAAACGCGATTATGCGATTGCAGAATTCAATGCATAATCAGCCAAAGTCTGCATATGTATGCGGGGGCCGCATTTTTTCAAATATGCCGCACTTTCGCCGCATAAATTGACCCATGCATTATTTCATAATCCCCGCATTTTCGTTGCAAAAAAGTCACATATATCTTAACAGAAAGTTGAAGAATGTTGCGTTTACTTCACACAAGAGCAGCCATTTCCCCCTGTTGCCATGGGTGACGTAATTACGCCTAGTTATACCATGGTCTGGGTTAATACTCGATTCTGATTGGCTGCTGGGTGTCCATAAAAAAGGGATGTAGGACACCTACTAAAGGAGTTCCGGTGGAACTGTCTGTTTACTGTTAAATCAATAACTAAATCAATGCGCTACATTAAATCAAAAAGGAAATGTGGATCTGTTATTTCCAACTCGTCCTCTGAACACCACAGGACGGCGCTAACACACACGCTGCAAGTAATAAGTTATACTTCCCCTCTGGACTGACTTTGTTTCACAGAGAATAACGTTATCTCACATCCTGTTCACTGTTCAGGTCGCTACTCCAGGCTGCACTGCTGCGGCCGACAGTAACGTTACACATCGCGGTTCAAATTGTTCGTAAAAGTCGTTATATTGTTTTGGGGACAATGACATGGCTGGATAGCTTGCTTGTCTTGTTGTTTAACATACTGTCAAATTATTTTTACTGATTGCCAACTGTACACAATGTTATTGACTTTGGATCTTGCTAGCAAAGCGTTAGCTAGCATAGCGTTAGCTAGCATAGCGTTAGCCTTCTGGCTCGTAGCTGAACTGAAGGGTTCTCAGCTGAGCGGACTATAAACATCTCCGGTTGCTAAGGGTGGCAATGTCGTATCTAAGGTCTTTCCTATTTCCTGGAGGAGTGAACAACGTTTGCATTGCATAAGAACCTGATGGATGGGAATAATTGTTCCAGGTATTAGTCAAACCGTCAGGCGTAACCAGGGAAACAGAGTTACTGTTTGTAAAAACTTTAGATTTCGATTGTAAAACTAATTCAAATGTGAAATAAAGTTTTAAAAATATGTTATTTGGCAAGTGACCATGGTATAATCGGGTTAATGCCCTTCGAGGTGTCCATTGTCAGGTATTAATGGATGACGGCGAGGCGTGAACCGTCCGACGCGCAGCCTCGTCAGGCATTAACCCTTACTGAGAACACGGTGTTGGGGGAATCACTTTTTTTTCTCTTTTTCATCAAACTGCAGTTTTTGCAAGTTCCCGCAATTTTTGCAAGTTCCCGCAATTTCATCGCATAAAATTGCAGAAATATCCCGCATTTTCCATCGCATTTTTTAAGAAAACGTGCCGCATAATCAAGGATTTTTGCCCACAACAATCACACAAAAAACACCGCGTTTTTCTGGAGGGATTGTTTAGTAGGTGCATTCATTTTCTTCCCTAGTGGAGCAAATTTGCAATAAATGTTGAGAAAAGAAGTTGGACAAGATATCCTTTAACAATTTCCATCCAGAGACATACCAGGTCACCATCTTACCATAGTCTTCATCTAAATACTCCAGTCTCTCTGACGGATACTGGGAATCTGCTATCTCCTCATACTCCTCCACCATGCTGGTACCAAACACCCTACACACAACCCAAACACACATACAGTGTTACATAAACAAACATACCTACAGAAAAGGTGAAGGGTTGTTATTACTACACAGAAAAGGTGGCTATTTTTAAGGAGAAAGCATGCTGCCCAGCTCAGAAATGTTGTAAAAATGGCGATCACAAGTAACTTGTCACAAGTAACAGCCCCTTTAAACCCCAACAGCAGTTCCTTTAGAACAAGCCCCTGATGACCCTGCTGATCTGGTACAGACATGTACAGTATGTACAGTACATGTGCCGTTGTGTGTTTGTGTGTACAAGAGAGGGCTTGAACTTTGGAGTAAATCTTATAGGTGACCAGGTGAAACACATTGACCAGTAACTATAAGGGGTGAAAGTAACAAAAATGAATGTGAATTGGAAAAATAGAAAGTGGCTTGATAAACTTGTGTGACATTTGATTTGAAACAGTGTTGCACTGATAATGAACTGGGCTTTGTTACCGTCTACCATTCATCACCCATCTAACATTTATCGTTTACAGCAAGTACATCTGTGTTACTTCTTGGGGCATAAGTAAATAAAATACATCTGCATTCACATGCATTTTTGCCTTTTTATCAAATCATTTTTGTTACTTCTAGCCCTCATAATTAACCTCAACAGTGTAACCTCAATAACAATATTCTTGATTTGATGAGTGCATACAGCAAACACCCACTAAGAGAGGTAGAGAATACGAGAATGATCAAAAGAGCAAGTCCATTTCTTGTATAATCTAACAGTGAAAATGCAGCATAGTTCCAGGAATTATGGTACAATAAAGTGTAAACGGATACACTGGAGTCATCCTTCAGGATAAAAAAAACAAACATTGTGTGTAGTACATTTTTACCAGTCAAATGACTTGCTAAAAAGTGGTTCTGGCTGAATCAAGCCGTTCTGAAGTACAGATGCATAAGAGTTTCCTGTTCTCGGTCAGTGTTTCTACTTCCTTAAGAAAGAGCAGTAACCTTAAAGTGCTCATATTATGCTCTTTGGCTTCCCCCTTTCCTTTATTGTGTTATATATCTTTTTGTGCACGTTATAGGTTTACAAAGTGAAAAAAAAAAAAAAAAAAAAAATTATATATATATATATATATATATATATATATATATATATATATATATATATATATATATATATATATATATATATATATATATATATATATATATATATATATATATATATATATATATATATATATATGGGGTTTTCTGAAAATCAAACCACATAAACCTATTCTGGTACAACCTCTAAATACAATTATGAACCTGAAAATGAGCATAATATGAGCACTTTAATGGTTCCTCCTAGGCTAAGCTGCAGCGGAACTCAACTTCAGGGGCTTGAAGTGTGTAAGATCTTTAACATTGTATTATTTAATGACAATTTAGAGTCAGGAAATCAGAAAGAGAGGTGAGAGGTCTTAGAATATAAAAGGGAATTTGAGCCATTTGCCATCTTACCTGATTAGACTGAGTGGACAGAAGTGTTCTGATCCAAAGTGGGAGAGGAGTTCAACCTAATAAGGAAAATGTATAAACTGTTAAATTTAAAATATCATCCACAGTAGTACCAATGCCAATAATACATGTATTAGTATGTGTGCCCACTCCATAAACCCATAATCCAGCAATTATGTGCAAATAAATACTAGAATTGCCAAGCGTTGACAATATGGTTTATGTGCATGTTCTACTTGTTTACCATCTTTCACATGCATTAAAGATGATGCTCTGCCAAAGCTCACCCATTACAGAGTATGACCATTCCAAGAGTGCGTTTAACAGCGCATCATAACCTCTGACAGAGAGAGAAGAAGTGCTAACCTTTATGTACTTGATGAACATCTGATGCAAGAGAAAGACAGAAGGAGAGAGGAAATAAAACAGAGAGAAAGAAATCAGTAAAGACTGATTCAAGCTACAAGCAAGTCCAGCATTTGCTCTTTGTCTGGCTCTCTCATAAGACAAACACACTGCTGGAACACGCTGGGTCATTGTTCTAGAACAGTCCACCGGCAAGATACTGGAAGCAGTAAGAAAGAAGCACAAGCAAGACACAGACACAGACAGAGACAAGCTCAGGACAGATGTGAAACATCAGAACAAGACGGAACAGTTTTCAGCTGCTTCGATCAGTGTGCTAACCAAATCAGATATACCTTCAACTTTCTAGACAAAGAATCAGTTTATGCAATAAAAAAAAAACACACAATTCTTTTATAATAAAGCACATGAATCACAGTAAACACCCACATGTAACACCCACTCTCGCGACATATAAAGCACAATCATCCGAGCATTAATCAACTGTTTAACAGGTCTGCACGGTGAATATTTAGTGAGCAACACTGTGGGTAGAAGTGTGAGGGGAGAGATGGCTCAGAAAGAGCACAGAAACAGATATTAATTACACCAACAATTATGTTTGGGTGGAATTGTGGATGGAGAGATGCAGGAAGAAAAATATCAAACATTAAAAAGTCCAAAGTTTAAATTGATCTATTAGTGTGAACAACTGTAAGTGACTAGAACAGGAATGTTTAAGTTAAAATCAATCCAAACGTCTCACACTGATGATTTTATGTACTGACTGTCAGCAGCATTTGGCACAAACTACAACAGACTTGGAGGAGTTGTGACACCCCGATGTAAATCAAGCCAATAGTTATGTGTATCTGCCCTTTAGTTCTTACAAGTGAAACTCTGTCATTGACACACACGCCCTCACAGTCACACAGAGTCACATTGCTTCATCCAGTCAAAAGGAGGGGTTACAGGCAGCGCTGATGGCATGGCTAACTTACCATGAAGTCATAAGAGGGTCCCCTAAGGTTTAAATACAGCTTTAACCCACATACTGTACAGTATATGAATGAATATGTGTGTGTATTCATCAACTAGGAGCTGTCATTTTCTAAAGAATGAATACATTTATTGTTTAATGATCTTCTCCTCCAGACATAAGTGTATTGTTATAGCAAGAGAAAGAAAAAAGCAGTAATAATAATAATAATAATAATAATAATAATAATGAACTATTTCTATAGCACGTTTCTTAATAGGGCTACAAAATGCTTTCCAGAAAAAAAGAGCAGAAAAAAAAGCAAGAACAACACAACCAACAACAATGAAGCATGATACAAAAAGCAGTACCTTCACATATTTAGCATATAGCTGTTCATCCAATGGGAAGCTCTGGACTATGCGCTCATCACGGGCATGAAAAGTACCTAGCTTTACCCATTTGTTGGTAGGATATCTGCAGACAAAACAAGAGAAAAGTAAGTTGTACGTATGTGAGAGCTACAGTGTGCTCAAAACACAATCTGACATGTCCTCAAAGGCATGGTGCAAATGCCACTGTAGTCCGTGTGACCGTCCTTCCATGCCAGAGGGTGGAATTTATGAGTTGTGGTGCGAGATGATGGAAATAAATCCTGACGGTGAAATCCAAAGCACAGACAGACAACACCAGCTCTGGCAGCAATTAAGTTAGAGCTGCTAATACAGTACAAAGAAGATGATTGTAACCAGCCCTGGGGCCTCATTTATGAAACTGTGCGGCAAATTGAAAGAAGTGGTGTAGGGACAAAACATAGGATGCGAGTACACACAGAAATATTGAGATTTATAAAACCGTGCGCACGCAGGTCCTACGCCGGATTCCCTTCATAAATCACAAGCGACTCTAAATGTGGCGCAGCTTTGGCGGCTTCATGGCACGCCCATAGTTGCCCTTAAATAGTCAGTGAAACACCCCAAATGAATAGTCATCCATACCGACATCTAGGGCTGCACGATATGAGGAAAATATGTGATAAGGTTGTTGAATATCGCGATAACGATATTTCTTGCATTTCTACAGCTTTTAGTATCCTGCTAAAATACAACAAATTGCTTGTTGAATTTAAAACAAAAGAAAATCATTTCCAACATTATTTTATTGAACAAATTTAACCTTGAATTGAATATAAAAGGCTCCACGACAGTGTCTTTTTAAACTGTAATTTTCTACTGATATTTTCTTTCAACTAATCCCAAACAATCATAACATGATGTCGTAACTTCCACCACTGCTCATTTCATAAAAGGCCCCGGCAACAAAACATGTCTTTGTTTACGTTGTATATTGTGCTGTTGGATTGCATTTGATTTTTACATTTTGTCTGCGATCTGACACGATTCTGGGAAAAGGATAGCTCGCTAGCGCACTAATGTTAGCTACGCTAGCTAACACTGGCAGTCAGAAACAAACATCTATGATCCAATGTTTTTTGATAATCTACACGTTTTCTTTCCATGGCCTTTCTAAAATAAGCCGTGGTAAAATATACTATAATCCGTTCAAGGAGTCCTGTCCTGCAGCTCAGGCTGGAAACCTGTACGTTTATCTCTCCTGCTTCCGTTACAAATTTGCGGGAACCAATCACAAACTGGCTTATCCACCTGGCGCTTTTTTGTTTACATTCAACAAGCCGGCCCCCGAAGCGCAGCAACCCGTTGATGCCGCTGTCGCCGCTACGTCACCCATATCGCTGGTCTGATTGGTTGAAGGACTATCCAATTGCGTACATCATCATAGTCATTTGAACTATGCCCGTTGGTCACGCCTCTTGTGCCGAGAAAATACAGAGCAGACTCCCCAGACTGATGTTCAATCGGGAAAAGATTGAGCTTGGTCTGGTGATAGCCAGACTAGTGATGGTGCACTGTGACTGACAGCAAATAATTGGACTGGAGGCCAGTGCATACTGCGGCACAGCCCAACTGTCACACACCCACCACATGCCTTTGAGAACATGTCAATCAATTGTAATACTGGCTGAAAATATACAGTATTTATGAGGGACTGCGTGGACATACAAGAAACAAAGTGAGTATACCTGTCACTGATGGAAACTAAAAAGTCTTTAGGTGTTGATGAGAAGAGCTCAAAGTTAGCAATGTCCAGCTGCTTGACTTGAATAGGCTCACAGAGCTCTATCACAAACCTGCAGAGAGGTAAATAGAGAAGGTTTATTAAAAAATAAACTCATATGAAACTTGCAGATCTAAAATCAGGCTCCGTTACAGACAAACCGTACCAATTGTGTGTGCCAGTGCACTCACCAGATTTTGTTGCTACAAGGATTTAGCATGTAAAGGTCCATGTTCTCCATGAGAATAGCTGAAGTGCTCTGAATACAAGACAGAAGAATGAGAGGGAGCCAATTAGCATCCACCAACAGCATCACAAGTTTTTGATTTTATTAATTTACCTTTTTTAAACAGCCAAACGCAGTGAACATTGTTCCATGTAAGACTAAACATCTGTCCCAGGTTAAGCTTGAATTCATATCATAAATATTAAATAGATTAAAGAGATGCTAAAGCAGGTTTTATCTACCTGCTGATACAGCATGACAATACAACGGTCTGTATCCTTGGCTGTGTGACTGTATGTGTTTGTGTGTAGGCAACCGGGGACAGAGGCAATGTGTGTGTGTGTAACCTTGGCCTCGTTGTTGGCAGAGAGTATCTTGGCACCACACTCCACAGAGGCATAGTTATTCTTGAAGTTTTTCTGGACCTTCTTCACTAGATGGGGGGTGCCGCTGGTTGAGGTATGGAGAGACTGACCTAGAAAGAGGGTGTGTTGCATTAGGCCCATCACAGACACTGGAAAAAGAGCATTGCCTGAGAGGAACAAGTAATGAGGTTACGCAACACACATAAACACACGCTCTGCTAACCACTGCACATGGCGTGTATACAGGCAGAAAGAGAGAGGGAGATGTGAGTGAGATAGACAGAAATAGAGCACGATGAAGGAAGCAAAAGAGAAATGACAGCGGTAGACGATGCACAAAACACTAGAAGTAACAAGGACAAAGAAGCAATAAGATAATAGATTACAACTGATAAGTGAAGGCCTCCTTTGTCTACAGAGGAAACTGCAAACTGCGCCTGGGCCTGTGTCACAAAGTGAGATTAACATCAGCGGGCTATCTTTGAGTTATCTAGCTCTGTGAGACCAATACCCCTGAAGCAAGCCTCTGGACTTAATGGGACATTGCACTTAGTTGGTCATGTGGTGTCTCTCTTTTGATACATGTGCATGCATCTAAATGTGTGTTTTAATAATTTATGCACTCACTTTTCTCCTTCTCCACTTCCATGACTTGTTTCTTCCACTCATCGAAGGTGGGGATGTCTTCTTTGCTGGGCACTGAGGGATCAGTCTCCCTGGCAGTACTGCCATGCCCTGCCTGAAACACACACTGAACTGTGAATAACATTTTGATGGATTATATAAGCACCCTTTTGGACCACACAAGCCAGTCTGATCCTAAGAAACCCAACAACTTAGACAGCCTCTTATGTAAACACCCCAAGCGGGAGTCATTTGCAGCCACATACAGATTCCTCACCAGACCGTGGCTTTAAAACAGCAAAATAGTCCACAAATACATAATGCACACAATCCCCCTAAAATAAGTAAATTCCCCCAGATACACTCATCTTTCATTTTCCTTCAACGATAAAAAAAGCAACGGAAGGAAGTTGACTCAGCATTTGGTACTTGACACATTCAAAAGCTGCCCTTTTCTTGAACAGCTGTGCACACTGAATATTTATAGCTTTTCATTAGCATTTCTAGCCAGCAGTTATGAAGATATGTATAATTAAAAACATGTGGGTATAACACAAAATGACAAACAGCACCCTTAGGCCACTGGTCATACTTTATCCCACTGGGGTCTATGTGTGTTGCATCATTGAGAAATGAAATTGTGCAGAATAGTGTAACAATATAACATATTATTGTGTATATTGTTTACCCTAACATAATATTGTGTCATCTGAACCACAGACAAGATGACCAGGAAGCTGACAGCTGTGATTTTCTACCACCTGTCCAGGCTCATGTCTGAGTCGGATCGCTGAGTCATGATACCTGCAGCACTGTAATGTCTCTGCCCATGCCTAAGACCCACACTCTGCTCAAAACTGCACTGGGACTCATAAGAACCGTGGAAGTCCAGCTTTCACGTAGACCTCCACGTTGTTCTGCTTATGAAGAAAGCTCCAACTCTTAGAGCTACACTAAAAGCTTTGGACGTTGGATGTTTCTCTATTAAAATTACAATGGACTGACGTGAGAAATACTTAGGAACCGCAAGCTGCTGACCTGCTGTTCTTGGTGGTGTTGAGAATTGTTGCCTTCCTGGTCCAAATCAGACAGCCCATCCTCCAGATCTTGCTGTTGCTCCTGCTGTTGTTGTTCCTGGTCCACATGGCCTGGAGTAGACTGGACTTCTGCTTCAGCACCAGAGTTGTGGCTCTGGCCTGACCGCTGGTCCTCTATGCCAGCCTCATCCACACTATAGCACAGACACGGGGCCAATGAGGTGGAGAGGGAGGTGGAGTTGGAGGGATAAGATGGTAAAGGAGGGAGGAAAAATAAAGATAAAGAAGGATTGAGAACACAATTAAGTACTCCAATGTGGGACACACGATGCAAACTATAAAGTGTATTCAATCCGTGGTTGTGAGCAGGCAAAATGATGGAAAAAGGAAATAAAAAAATTAAAAAGCAGAAGTAAATGGAGAGCAAGGCCAGCGGTCGACGGTTGCGCACAGCAGAGAGGTGTAGCTTGTACCTTGATTACCTGTCTCTGTGCTTTGATTGGATTCCGGGGGTTAGAAACTCACCTGAACAGAGGCCTGCCAAAAGGGGAGCTTTCACAGGTTGCCAGTTCGGGGGGAATGACCCAGCACTGTGAATCAGAGTGCTCAGCAAAGACAAAGTTGTCTACTGGGAGTTCATCTCCTGCACTGGCAACCCGCACCGCACTGAGGGAAAGAAAGGACATGGCGTTTATCACACCTCCTTACACTGGGCATGGTAGAGAGGGGAGGATGGGGCAGGAGAGAGGAAGGGATGAGAAAGAGGAGATAAACGACAGAGCATAGGGAGAGAGTAGAGAAAGAAATAGATGGACAAAGGGGGTGGAGAGGTTGCTTGCTGGTGGGGCAGTTGATGTGCACGTCTTAAAATGTCCTGATGTTGACAGCCACTTTGAGAGAGGAGTTGCCACTGGATGGACATATTCTTCTTGAAGGTTCGACGCAGGCCATTTCCAGATTAATCTTGGTCAAAGTTCCATGTCCACACAGGAGACTTTCCACAATGTCCATCATCTTCCATTAGGCAAAATGTCACTGTATACAGTATGATCATGTTTCAGGTAACTTCTCGACACTGGCCACCAGTTCCATAAAAAGTGACATGGAAATATCCAGGCTGTCAGACCAGCTCTCCGTTTAGCTTATCTTTCAGTTTGTGATCAGTCAGTGATTAAATAAATAAAACCAAATAATTCAAATAAAAACTGAAGGGAACAAAAGTTAACCAACAAAGAATCTCAAAGCAAATGTGCAATGGAAAACATGCCTAGATTGGCTTGAAATTGGCTTTAACCATCATAAGAGGAACATGTATTTTCTTCAACATGTATTTTCTTCTTTGCCAATGTGACTTCTCTGTGGTTATAGCCAACTTCTAATACCAGAGAAAAGGTCTCTGGAATGAGGAAGTGAATCCGAGCTTACCCTGTGTGGGTGTGATCGTCACTCTGTGAGGTAGGTGCGTTTTCAGCTTCATCTGGAGATGTGGCTGAGGTTGAGTCCAGGCTGGGGTGTGCAGCAGAGTCACTGACGATCTCTGCTGGGGCTGAGGCATCTGTAGACACTTGGCCCTCTGCTGGAACTGGTTCTGGAGTTGAAGACACAGGGACTTCCTGGTCATGGTCCTGGGTGTCAGTCTGCAGGTCCTCGTCAACCTGGGGGTCTGGGTGGAGTTCTGGCTCAGGGGCAACAGGTACAGTATCAGACTCTGGGTCAGGCTTGGTCTCCTCTCCCTCAGCCTGCCGAGGATTCACGGTCTGGTGAGAGAAAACACAAAAACATTCACATAAAAAAGATAATCAATCAACAGCTTAAAAAAAAATATAAAAAATAAAGAAGTGAGCACCATCTCCTCGGTCATCTTGTTAATTATAAATCACACTTGAAAAACCCATTTTTATTTAATTGCATTTCTACTGATTTAGCTCATCACGGTTTACAACCTAAACCAGTTCAAGTACACTCAAGTGTACCTATTGTGTGTGTTGCCCTATTTACAGATAGTGATAGACAACCATCTTTCATTAGTGTGCATAATATGATGAGGAAAACGATGACTATTTGCAAGTTGAAATACCATGATCTCTACTCGTGTTGCTTTAAATAAATATATATTATTTAAGGATTGGCACCATATTGAATCCCCTGTATATTTCACTGCTAATTTTGTCAACACTGCCCAGCCCTACAGTAGTTTTGAGACCATTCAATAACTGGTAGATATATGATGTTACCTGTTCTTGTAGCACATTGTGTGTTGCTAGCTTTTCTAGTGCTGCTCTCTCTGTCTCTAGTCCCATATCGTATGATGTGTGTGTCGTCCATTCTTCCAACACCTAGGTAGAAAAGAAATAAAAACCTCCAACAGTTACAACATATGAAATATCACAAAAATGAAAACCGTATCAATGACATTTCAAACCGTTTGCAGGACATTCCTGATGGATTATGATTATTATAAAAAAAAAAATGCATTTTGTGTGAAAATGTCAGATGCAAAAGGTCTTTGCTTGTCAGGTTGTAAACAAAAAAAAAAAAAAAAAAAAAAAAAGCCTTTTGTTGGCAGACAAAGACTGTGTCATAATAGGGCCAATGACAGACTGCAGGCCTATTGAACTGCCCTGGCACGCCTGTTTGTTGCTGGACCACTAACAATGATTCCCCTTCTTCTGCACACACACACACACACACACACACACGTTTGAGGGCCCATTCATAAGAGCTGAGGGTATCAAATATTTTAACCCAGACCCAGCTCTGAGCCAGCATCAGTTCACCTCAGACAAACTCTTGTTACAAAATCTCTCAACTCTGATGGAATGTCATCCACAGACTGACTTAAGATGGATTAGTCTCCGACATTGTTCACCAAGGCTGCAAAAAGGACAAAGCAGAGAATTGGGAAAGCTTAACCCCACAGGGCAGGTCCTGACCTATATCAAAACCACCTCTTTGACTCATTGTATAGAGAAGCCTATGTTCTTGACAACATGCAAGTGGGCTGCTTTCTAAGTCACTTTTTTATCTGGAAAAGGCTCTAATCATGTACTGAACATGGTGTTCACTCTTTACGAGGGTCCCTGACACAGTTTCAAACATACAACAAGATTATCAGTTGTAAAGGTAAAGAGATATGGTGAAACGACTGATATGTTGTTTTCTTCTTCAACAACGCCTATCTTGGTGGGAGAAATAACAGATTTATGCAACACCCTCACCTTTAAGCGGTGGTCCACTGTACCACGACCTGGGGAGAGAATCCCCTTTGCTCCTCCTCAATCTGAGGTCCGACAATCAGTCAGAGCCTCCTTTACAGCACCCTTGCATAAGCTTTCCCAGTGTGATACACCAATAATTAAATCCCCCCCCCCCCTTTATAAAAATGGGAACCCACACCCAGCCCAGTAATGTTGGAGCCTTGAGCATCTCAGGGCAGGATTAAGGATTATTTGCTATAATTTACCAAACATCTGTGTTATTTATTACAATAGTGTATTAAGGCTGTTTATTAAAGGTGCCCTGCCACATGTATTTCATTACTTTGTGGTAATGTCTGAAGTTCTACCATGGACTCTGTGTTCTAGCGTTGTATTGAAAGCCTGCAGGAAGACTCAGCTTGATTTATGCCAGTTCTCATTAATATTCAACAAGCTAAGCTGCTTGACTCTGATTGGCTAACAGCTATCAGTGACTCTGATTGGCTAACAGCTAGCCAATGAGAGCCTGGCTACCAGCGCAACTGGTCGAGCTCATGAATAGTAATGAGCTCAGGCAACACCACGTCAGACTGACCAGCTTTTGTAATTGGCCTGATTTGTGGCTAGAGCTGACAGAGGAGGTAGCAGTTCATTTTCACATTCACCACATAACACAAACACATGTGGACCTAAAATATTTCAAAAAATACAAGTAAAAAAGGTTTTGTGTGGCAGGGCACCTTTAAAAGCAATGCTTAATGTGACTGACTGATTCGCTGATTAAAACATGTAAAGAAAACTGCAACACACCTTGTGTTGCGTGGAGTCCTGCTCCAGCTCCTGCTTCTGGTCCTCCGGGATTTTGTCCCCCGCAGACTGACCAGGGCCAGACAAGCTCTGCTCTGAACAATACACATATTGACTGGGGTACCTGAAACATACACCGGGAAGGAATTGTCAACACAATGCAAAATGATTGTGATCATCAAACAACAGGAATATGTAACTGAAATTAGAGGGTAATCAATGCCAGTTACTGTACAAGTAGTAGAATAAAACTGATACCAGCTCTTTGGGTACAGGCAATAAAAATACTGTAGGAGAGCAAAGAAGGCTGAATGTGCATGAGGATAAACAGAGATACACTAAGGGAGAGAGATTAACCCCAAGGACAGTCAGGAAAAATCTGGACTACAAGGCAGACTCAAACGTCGTCAAAACAATAAAAAATGTCTATTGTATGTTTTTTTATATTGTTTCTATCTCAATGTGGAAAAACCAGCGGCTGAACTGCGACAACGGCGCTTTACGATCTGATCTTTGCACTTTATGTTCATTTTGCACAAAAGTTCCTAATAAAATGAGAAAATACTCAGTACTTTTCATTTGTCAAGTATTTAATACACACAAAAGTAGGCTTCACCATGTGGTTATTTCACATAGACCTTTTTTTTATTGAATTACCAGAAAACATACTATATCTTGATATATTATCGAGATATGAAATGACCTATTTCGGCATTTTTCCAGCCAAAAACATAGCTGCACTTTATCTGCTCAAGGCCAACAGGGCTGACCTACATTATCTCTGCCAGACAATGAGGCCCACTGTAAAAACATGAGCATCTTTTTAAAAACAGAACTGCTGATGTTATATGCATGCTAAGCATATGGTCCTGATGACAGAGAGTGCAAAATAAATAGGAATGGAAGGCAGCCTTAAAGGGATACTTCACCGATTTAGCATTCAGCTTTGTATCAGTAGAAACCCGGTACTATTTCTGAATGACCGTGCGTCCCTCCCTCATATCCCCCTGAGACAGGAGATATCTGCATTGGGGGGTCCGGAAAAAATCTTCCGATGACGTAAAATGACGATTTTTGCGTCATCGGAAGATTTTTTGGCCAGAGCAAAAGACTACAGCCAGTAGTAGGACCTACTTCCGCATGTTTTAAACCCGCCCATCAGCCGAAGCGAGCCGATCTAAAAAAAAAAAACGAAATGTCAGCCATCTTGAATCCTCGCTAAACAGGACTCTGCTCTATCTTCTCAGCAGCAAACTTTTACAACAATTATGTGCATTCAAACTACCGCACGTGTACCACCAGCACACATCGGTACAGATCGGAGAATATGCAGGGAACGTTATTACAGACGGAATAATCGGCCCACTATGAGAGCTTCGCCTGCCACGGAGACCAGCACGGAGACCAGCGGACTCGCTCGTACCCCGAGCCGGGTAGGGGACATCCACGTCGGCTAGGTGGGAAGCTAACGCTAGCCGGGGAAAAGGCACATCCAGAGCGAGCTAACGCTAGCCGGCCAGCTGTCCCATCAATCCTGCTTGCAAGTGTCCGTTCATTTAACAACAAACTGGACTACATCCAACTTCAACGATGCTCCCAACGCGAGTTCAGAGACTGCTGTGTTTTTTGCTTTCGTGGAAACATGGCTGAACAACAGTGAACCAGACTGTCCAGCTACCAGGCCTGCTAGCATTCCGACGATCCGAGCTAGAGGTGCTCTGTATGAAGGTGGGCTGTGTTAACACGGACTGGTGCAGAAATGGGGTGATTTGTATCCAACTAACTGCTAACCGCTGGAGTTTGTGACTGTTACATGGCGACCATTCTACATCCCACGTGTGTATGTGTTTATACTCGGTGTTTACAGCCCACCAAGCCTAATGCTGGTATGCTTAGCTGAGCTTTACGGAACCTATAATGTGTGTGTGCACTAAAGGTAGCCTGTTTCGTATGTCGTTATTATATAATGTAGTTTTTATATATTTTAAATGTGTAACACCACTTGAGCCACGATGAAACGTTGTTTTGTGTATATAGTTGAAATAACAATAAAACACATTGAGTTGAGTTGAATGCCTCACTGTCTGTCTGTCTGTCAAGCGGTAGGCGTGGCTTGGGAGTAGACTCAAAGCAGCAAAGCGAAGTGCATTCTGGGATTTGGTGTCTTTCATCCATATGAGCCAAAAACGCATTTTCTGGCTTTTCTCGGCCTAGAAGGCACCAATTAAAAAATATTTTTCACATTTCTGCTACATAAGTGACCCAATTTAAAGATATATTCAGCTTTCCAGCGGTGAAGTATCCCTTTAAGGAACGAGCAGGGGAGAGACAGCTGGTTCTCCGTTGGTTACCTTAACAGTGGAGCTGAAGTGAACAAGGTAGTAAGGGGAGAGTGAAGCTGAACTGACAAGAGGTCTGCTGGTCAAACCTCTGCTATGATGCTCATAGGGTTTTCCCAAAGCTCATCCACAAACTATAACTATCTACCCTTAACTACTTTGAACTTTAATACTGTAAGTCGGTCTGGTCAGCAGATTGCTTTAGAGCCAACACATTAAATGACTTAGTGTTAATTGAGAAAGACCTCTGTAACACCTATTATGGGGAAACAGAGGCACTGGCATCTGCATTTGTTGAAACCTGTAGGCATGCATAGAAATACTAATGCAAACATCATACTCGGAGCATAACAACACTTTGCATCAGTGACAAGAGGCACAAAGATACTGAGCTCCAATACAGACAGCATGTGATTCTGAAACTGGAGCAGTTCTCCTTGAGAGGTCGAATATCAGTGTCAGGAGAGAGCTGGACACACGGACAGTCATGTTAGCACCCTGTCAGCCTGGCTGTCAGGAGGAGGGAGATGAGCAGGGAGCACACATACTCCCAATCACACAGAGACAACCATCTGTGCAAGTCAGTGTCCTGTCACTCACAGAGCCCCTCCATCTGCATTCTGTTCATTAACATCTGAGCTGAATGAGCAGATACAAGATGACAAGACCATCCGCCTGAGACTTCATTTGTAAGAGGATCTTATGGAAGCTGTGCTGTAAACACTTCAGATTTATGAGCAAATGACAACCTCGTTAAAACAAGGTGTTCATACAAACATTAAAGCTACTCAAGTCAGCATGCCATTTACCAAATGTGTTAGAGTTTTGACCCATTACTGATACTGTTGCAGTTAAAGATGCCTGAGGCTTGGTAGAGAAGTTACCATCTCTGCATTCTCTGTGATGGATTTATCACTGTCTGAATGTTAAACGTGCATGTCCAGGGAAAAATGCCCTGGCTCCTCCTCTGAGGGACAGCTGACTCCGACACCAGGACATGATCTTTACCGTGTGTTTTGGATCCCTGTTGATGAACAGTACGCTGTACGTTCCTATATGCTTTAGTACCTTGTAATATACGCCTTCCCAAAAAGGGCTGGGGTGGACCACAAAGCTAGTGAGGGAAACCTAAGAGCAGAACCTTGTACAGATACTATGGAGTAAATATGAACCACAGGCTAATACAGGCTCCTGGCTAAACTTAGATCCATAGCTTTAAACTATGTTGACCTGCGTTTCAAATGTCTCCTGTCTCACCCCCACCTCCACCACTAAAACACCCACATATGTACAGGGAAGATGACACATACAAAATTATGCAACAGACTGCTGTAAAACTAAATGCCAGCAAATTATAGGAACAACATGCAAAAAAAGATAATTAATGTCTATAATTATCTCAAATTAAAATTGTCGACAAAGTTAAAATACTTTCAAGTCTATGAAAATGTAACCTTTTCATTTAGTAACTCAGTAACTGACTATCAGGGTAGACTAAAACAAGAGATAAAGCCCTCTAATTACGTGTTGTTCAGTCAAGTCAGAGCTACACTATGCCCCCAACAAGCAAAATCATGTCAGACAACACACCCAGAGACCATAACAGCCTACGATGATGGGTACAGAACGACATTGCTATATTATACGAAAAGCCATTTACACTTTATGGAGGAACTTAAAAAAAAATGAAGTGAAAAATCAAGACAAAATTGCAACAAACTTCCTTCCGATCCCTCTTGCAAAATGCAGTATCTCACAGCACTTAAAACCTGTGTGGGCTATAAAACCTTTGAACGTTATTAAAACATTATTCATAACTTGGCCTCGCTGCACATGTATATATGTATCAATCCAGAGACAATCAGACAGTAGAGAGACAGAGAACAAGTTGGGAACTTAAAGCGGTACAGAAACAGCCCAAGTCAAGTCAATGTTAAAAAAAAAAAAAAAAGGAGAGAGATCGGGGGATGACCTCCAGACCAGACATACTGTAAAGTGTGATTTATGCTTCTGTGTTAGAACTACGCCGTGGGTACGTATGTAGGTACTGTATGTACGTGGAGAAATGGACCCTACGCTGTAGACATGCATCAAAAAAAATGTATGACTTGGTATTGTCGCAATTCCCCCCCATACTCATTTCCTGGTTCTCCTTCTCCATAAACATCGTGAAATCAAGGAAATTAAAACAACAACGCCACAGGCAAAGCAACAAGACCAAAGTTAATATTGTTGTGGCTTTTCCAAGATGGAAAGAGCTGATGAGGATTTTAAAACTGACGCCGAAGTTGCCTGCTTTCTTCTCAACAGGTAATTCTGCCTATTTGTGTAAAAGTTTTATAGTTGCTACTAGCTTGGCTAACCATAGCATGGTTTTGCATAACGCTAGAACGACGTCTAGGATACTTTTCCTCGCGTCACTGATGAAAAAAGATTGTCTACCTTGTAACATAAACGTAATCATATGTGCCGTGATTTCCCTGGCAGACAACTCACGTCATGGATCTGTAACACAGACTAGCTACAGCTAGAACAGCTGTGTGGAAACGATGGAGACACTAAGAGATCATTTCAGTTTCACTTACATTGTTCATGCTGCTCAGAAAAAAAACACAAACCTCCGCTGTAAACTTCGCCTTACACTATTAATCTGGTACAATATACAGAATAACGATAGCACTGATACTTTACTAACATCAGCTTGCATATGTTTGGGAACCTGATAGCTGATGTTAGCAATGAAATGGTACCAAAATAACGTCAAACTATTATTACACTGGAAGGGACTCACGGACGGTTGTCGCTAATTTTGGGTTCGGCCACCGTAGGAGTTATAACGCAATCGGAATGGGGGGGGGGGGGGGGGGCTACAACGTGAAATTCAGTTGGTTGTCATATACAATTTCACCGCTAGATGGGAAAAATTATTACACACTGGGGCTTTAAAGTGTGGTTATAGGGCAATGCAGTCAGAATCCTTGACCTGCATATCACTATTCACACACTAAAAAAACATGTATTGTATCCCAACTTTTTTTTTTTATACACACAAGATCCTATATGACAGATTTCATCCCTCTTTGGTCAGAACTTTGCAGCTGTAAGGTGCTTACAGGAAAGCAGCACTACTGTGGGTCCCTGTAGAATGTTTGCATGATCCGTTTACCAGAAGTCTTCAAAATATCACTACTAGCATCTTTGCACTGGATGCCACAAAGCCTTAGAATCGCTTTACATAATTTCTTAAAGTCTCACATTGTCTGGTATGGTCTGAATACTTTGCAAAATAGTGATGTGCTTATTGTATATCAAGGCCTCTTTGTTCCGGGATACTCTCTGAAACAAACCTTGGTTGTTTCAGAGTCTATTTTCAGATAAGAACAAGCAAGGCTTTAGGCCGGCGACAGACTGGATGCGTGGCGTTTCTCTTGCGTGTCAGCTGCGTTGATTTTTCTGTCTTTGCACACCAGAAACGTGTCTGACGCGGCGTTACTGCGGCGTTGCTGCTGCTAGCCTTGTCTGTACACATGTATGTTTCCCATTGATTTACTGCACTCAAGCGGTAGTATACTTCATGTTAAACATAAATATATAATGATTTGATTACAGCAAAGACCACGTTGGCAGTATTGACAGCAAAATAGGCCATTATATTTATTTTTTTATTTTACATTTATATCTGTATTTATGTCAAAACCTAGCATAATGACATATAAAACATATTTTCCTATTCTATTTTGCCTGGAAATGCTTCCAACACGCTTGTGTGTCGCGTGAAAAATAGGCGTCTGTTCTATTTCTAACATGCACGCGTTTTCGTCGCGACTCGAGCCGCGCGCGAGACGTGTGTGTCACGCAGGCAGTTTGCAAGCTCTAACCTGTGAACATGGGAGCTGAAACCCGTCACGGACACGTCACACAGCTGACACGCTCACGCGACACATCCAGTCTGTGGCCGGCTTTACAGTCGCTTATATTCATATATAATTCACTAAATTCTTAAAAAAGTAGTACAATCTCTTCTTAAATGTGTATTAAAATGTTGCTATTATTAATATCCAATAGTCAAAATTGACTTAACAGAATTATTATTATTTTTTTTTTAAAGGCCTTCAATCACCCAGATAAGACAGCACTTGTGTAAACCATAGACTGTATGAGGGACAAACAGATCACATCCCACAGTGCAGGTTTAACACGTCACAGAGTAAACAATCCTGTATAAATATATCCGTAACGATAGATGCAAATAGCATTGACTTCCGCTATGTGACTAAGAGAACCAATGTTTAACTGGAACCTGCTAGGTCACTGAGTGTTATCTAAATAACAGAAATTCAAATACAGAGATTAAAACATGTGGCGCAATTCAAGACCACAAATGCCCTGTTATTTACTTTGCTATACTATGTAAACCCAAGCTCCAACTGTGAAACAAGTAGGAATGACGCAGTCTCGCCCCCACTCAGCGTCGTCTGAGTGAATAGAAAGACCTGAGTGTTGACGTCCCTTCTACAGATGAAAAAAAAAAAGGAGCGGACGAAGAGAGAGAGGAAAAAAAAGGTGAAAGGGGCCAATCTGTTTTGGGGGTGTACTGTGGCCTACTTTTTAACTCAACTGGTTATGCAACAGTAGGAGGGGGATCGTATGACCCCAAAAATTGAGCAACATTGTGGCATATACATTACATACAGTATAGTGGATCAATGCCAAGGTAATGAAGGAAGAGCCTCAGGCAAGACTAATGAGTCAGCAGCCTGCAAATACGCTCTTCCTCATTTTTTCTCTATCCGTTTCCTGTTCCACTTCAGAAGCACCTGGGGTTTTTAAAGAAGGCTTTTAGTCTGTCATGCTCTTCTCTGGCTACAAGCAACTCAATCACTACAGTATGTAGAAGTATGTATGAACACACCTTCCTTTTTTGCCGTTCTTTGTTCTTTTCTCAAAGAAAAGCTTAACTCCAAGTCTTCCATAAGCCCGCCCACCGACTCTATACACAATGTGATTGGACAAGAATTTTGAGAGTGCCTAGACTGACCCTAGCTGCAAATTAAATTTGCTGCCGCCAGGGTGCGTCTAGATTTCTAGGCTAGGCTAATCCAATAAGGGCATAAAATAATGAATATATTATAGCAACATTATGCTCTGACAGAAACAACTCTCTGGAGTTAATGGAAATGTTTGGATCACACGAGTCAGAAACAATCCTATGCAGCCACAAGTATAATACTAGTAATATTAGTTTAGCCTTTTTTCTACAACTGTGCAGAAGTACCATTATATATATATATATATATATATATATATATATATATATATATATATATATATATATATATATATATATATATATATATATATATATATATATATATATATATATATATATATATATATATATATATATATATACATACACACATATATATATATACATACACACATATACACACACACACACACACACACACACACACACATATACATACATACACCACACACGAGATGCAGCAGAACGGCACGTATAAAGCTCTGATGGAGTCTGTGTCTTGTTTGGGGACACAACTACAACCTCGGCCATGACCTTTGAAAACAGCTTTCTACTTTTTATGCCATCATACTGCCTTTCCAATGCACAACAATACAATTAAAATCAACTGAGCTTTGCAAAGATGCACAGCAGACACACTGGCTACATGTCCTGATACGCTGTCTCTGCTAGTTCCGAACAGCCAAATCCCCTGATATTTCCTGTTGGCTTTAGGACCATTCAGAAGCAATAGACATGGTATAAATCAACTGTACTGTACCAACCGACTGGGTTGACACAGAGCAGACAAAACTGCAGAGACAACAGTCTGAGGATGGATTCATCTGCCAGCAGGGAGCCAACTGTTATCACCAGCTGCATGGCGTGCATACTGGGCTCTGATCTCTTCTCAGGCAGGATGTCTGCCTGGCGACTAAAAGTTTTCAGAGGCGTCGAGAATGACAACGTGCAAATGTGTAAATGTGTGTGTGTTGCTCCCTATAGCCTTGGGCCTTGTGCTTTCTCTCCATCATTTATTCTTCCCTTGTTTTACTGTTTGATTTTTAGATCAAGAGTTCTATCACTCTGCTCTGTCACACACACACACACACACACACACACACACACACACACACACACACACACACACACACACACACACAACGCTTTCTTAAAGCATGACACAGCAACACACAAACTATATATAACCAGGGTCAGGGCAGATTAGTTGATGCCTTTCCCTCCTCTGGCCTAAATCTCAGACCAGCTTCTGACACACACACACACACACACACTTTAATTAACTGACAGCATGTGATGGACACTAAGTCCCTACCCTCCTTAATTGTCTTAAATGAAAACAACAAACTGTGTCACCGTGTCAAATGCTGTGACAACATATATAAATATAACATAGAGAGGAGATAGATAAATAAAAGGATAGGCTAATAACAGGGAGAAGACATATTGGTTGACAAAATACTGAAGTCACTGAGTTTATGTTACTATAGTTTCGACTATGAATTTAATGAGTGCGTGAATAGTGCATTTGTCTAGGGCTGAAACAATTCATCGAGTTACTCGAATAACTCAAATTACAAAAATTCCTAGAGTAAAGATGTCCAGGAACGGCAGAGAATGTCTAAAGTTTGGGATCATTACATACTAAAAAAGGAAGAGAACAAGGTGCAATGTGTCTACTGCAAAGTAAACCTGGCATACCACAGCAGTACGACTTCAATGATTCAGCATCTGAACCGTAAACATCCACTCCACGCTGTTTCACCAAGTGTCGCTGAAACAAGGTAATGTAGCCTAAGCAGCCGCTGATTTTAATCGCATACTGGATTTGTAGCGATGTCGTGATGCGGTTTGACTAGATATGATGTTTAGCTTTGATGTTTTTAACTAGTAAACTTATTCACGTTCAATTGCAAGAGTATAGCCTAAAAAAAGAACCCCTTCACACACACACACACACACACACACCTCTCACTCTTCCTTGCGCACGGCACACATGCACACACAAACAGGTTGCTAGGTTACCATAGAAAATAGGCTCACCCCTGAAATTATATATTATTTGTTAGTAGCCTAATGGTAAATGCTGCAGGTGTAGAAATCTACATAAAACAGATATTTACTTTGATGTCAGGGCTAGTTCACAGCATGAAACGTAATTAAATGAAATTGCCAAATGTTGGAGTTGGAATAAATACCTCTGTTCTTTTGAGAAATAAAAGCCAAATGCTTGATCATTTTACAGCCACATCATTTTTGTTATGCATTATTTGTTTTGGTTGTTTAAAACCGCAAAAAAAAAAAATCCGATTAATCGATCAATAAAGTGCTAGATTAATCGATTACAAAAAGAATCGACAGCTGCAGCCCTACATTTGTCTTCTATTTTTCCAGTCGGAGAGTCGTGTGATGTTTTTCACTGAGGATCTTTATCTTGATATACGATGTGTAGTGATGGGAGATGAGTTAAGAGGCTGATGGAGAACAGCATGCTGATATTCCAAGTTTCCTTATAGACTGATTTGTCAATTCACCAAAGCTTAGTCCCATGCTTGGTGAGCACACACACGCTTTAATGTGGAGGAAAGTTAAAAACACACACACACACACACACACACACACACACACGTATCTGAGAATAAATCCTTCAAGCAGCAATTCAACCAACACAGCATTTTTACGTCCAGAGTTGACAAAAGAAAAAACAGTCAGAGAGGAAGATAGGGAGAAAAAGAGGTGAGGAGAGAGAATCCAGAATCCACGTGGGCAGAGATGGACTGTGGGGCAGGAAGGTTTGCCAGGGCTCAGCAGTAAAAGTAGGCCAGCTCATCTGCCAGGCAGACAAAAACATGTCGTCACTGTTAGGAGGAAAAGTGGGGGCAGAGCCTAAAAGCCCAGCCTTTACGACTGAGCGTGTTTGTGTGTGTAAGTTTGCGTGTGCATTTTAACTTTCCTCCACATTAAAGCATGCAATAATGTAGAGCAGCAGTTTGTTCTAATGCTAGCTGATCCTCCATAATCCTCTCCGCTGGTGCATCATTGGGGCAACAAGGACAAAGTGTCTTAACTGGTGAATAGCTCCCTAACTCACCCACACAAACACATTTCTGAACCGGACCCTACCACCTTTCCTATCCTACATTTGGTTTTGAGAGAGAGAACAGTGGGGTCAAGGGAAAGATGTGAGGGAATGGATGTTCATGTTTTCTACCTTGCTGCTGCACGACACATTAGCCCCATAGATAAGCATTGCTACTCTATTTGTCTCTATTTGTTTATCTATATATAGGCATCTTCTTCTGCATGGAGTGACAAAAGAAAAAAAAAAAACACACTGCCACTGCCAGATGTGAGTCGAGTGCAGATGTGAGTTGCGCATGCGTCACTTTGCGACAATGACAACTTGTGAGTTGTTTGTGATTGACAGTGATCCTCGTTTCTTTCCCCAGATACTAATAAAAAAAACATCATGGTCAATTTGACGTGTCAAGCAAATGGTAATGTTATTGTTACGATGTGTATGTGTAATTGGGTCTTTTAATGATGTTGTCAACAACTCAAGATAACGTTCTGCTGTCTGAGCTGTCAATGTATCAGTCTGAGGTAAATTGCTTGAGGAGGACACTCTGCCAAACTCTACAAGTTAGCAATCAAACACAACAAAGGCTGTCACTTGAATGGCGTTTTGAGCAATCAAACAATCATAGATAGCTAAAACGTTTGCCGGATCCCTTGGCGTTATGCCGTAAACCGTTTAAATCTCAGCATACGCAACTCACATCTGCACTCGACTCTCCGTTGGCTTGCGAGCTGGAAAAAGCAAACTCTAGTCAGGCCAATCACATCGTGTATAGAATCGGTGGGCGGGCTTAACATAATGATGGCAGAGTTCCACATGAATTCCTTGCTACTTGAAAACGAAGAAGATGGCTGCTGGCGAACAGCGGTGGAATCGGCTTTGGCCATGACTCTGGAAGACTTGGAGTTAAGCTTTTCTTTGAGAAAAGAACGGCACTGAAGTCATTCTTAAAAAAGGAAGGTGTGTTCGGAGTTTTGCCGACCAGATACGGCAAAAGTTTAATCTATCAACTAGCGTTGCTCTGGTTGGTTGTAGCGCTATCCTATTGCGTGCAGAGGGAATTTGAAAGACAACCGTTTATCCCGCCCCTCGGATTGAGCCCTGCCAATGGTGAGTTCCCAGACCAACATCTGGATGTGGGTCTGGCTTGTCAGGCTACTGATTCGGACCAAAGCAATCAAACTATAGGTGTGAAAACATCCTTAGGAACAGCAAAGTGCCTACAAACACATGTCACACTTTCAGCTCAAGGAGAACTTGATTGGTCGCTTTTTTATTACCGGTATTATGTTTTTTTATGCTACTGTCATGAAACACACAGGCCTAGCAGTTCCTGGTAGAATCACACACCATTTCATCCTGTTTCTTCTTAAAGCCAGATAATGAGTTTGATAACACACTTGAGTTCATCTAATATAATGAAAGGCCACATACTCTTATAATCCACACTAGTTTAGACTATTTGTAAAGCTTGTTTGCCTCCCTGATCTATAAGGATCCTTCTTTGACTACTCCGACTCTGTGACGCATGTAAAGCTTCAAAATTTACACAGGAGGTGCTTTCTAGGATGTAATGTGAATGAACAGACACACCTCTATTTGGGAGCTACCCTGAAGCACCAAGCAGGGGCCAAGTCACCTGGTAGAAGAAAGACTGTTGGCTTCTTTGGGTTTATGTTCACCCAACGTGCCCACAGCTCTCTTAAGATTTTCATCTAGAACCAAAACTGAACAGTTAAATCTGTGTGTTGACCACTAAATCATTGACGCAACAACTTTTGTTGCATCATTTAAACCTCAATGACACAAGAATAGCAACATGTCAGGCACAACATTATCTTCAATGACAAAAGTACAAATGAAGCTCGACCCATGGTCACAGCATGGTGACACTGAAGCACTGCAGCAGTCCCAGTCAGACGGGGATCAAAGAGGCTTGGGAATCTGACATCAGGAACATTGGCCCAGGACAATGGGACTGAAGGATGCAGTCATGTGATATAATGTAATTTGATAGGAAAAGCCACTTTGATAGTGGGGGTTAGCATGGGTGGGTGTGGATACAACAATATGCGTGCATGCTTAGTCAGTATGTATGCATCGTCAGGCATGGCAGGAGAACAAAAACTCATCAAACATTCACCTCAGTACATAATGTTCCCATGTGCTGCAGCAGCATGGTGAAACATTTACATTGACCATACATACTCCAATGCAAACAGTTGCCTCCTAGAGCAAGGACACCTTAAAAAATAAAACACTGGAAACGGACTGGAATACTGTGATATTTTGGTTTTCAACATTACACTCTACAGTACCACCTACATGTTTAGCAAATTTTAAACAATCAGTCTACTGTATATTGCCCATTTGATTCTGATGTCCATTAAAAATCTAATTATTTTGGCCTGTGAAATAAGATAATGGGATCTTGTATTCAGCAAGCGGCATGAGGAAAGTAGATGTGATGGTATTGGTATGTCCTTCTATGCGAGCATAAGCAAAACATGCCATTATTAGCTTCAGGACACAATGTTCTTAAGCCCTGTGTGTCAACAATGGGCAGGGTATGTTTCTGTACATTGCCTTCACCCAGACGGTTAAAAAAGGCACACATGTACAAAGTCCCATACTTGCTGCACTCAAGACTAAACCTTCAACAAAGAAAAAAAGAGACCACCGCACGCAGTACAAACATAACAGCCAGGCTGGTCGGTAGCTGCAGAATGTAAAAACAGTAAAAAAGCATTGAGTCAGAGAGGGGGAGGGGAAGATAAGAAACCAGAGCATTTTCTAGAGGGGGGGACAGTGCCTTTCTATAGGAAGGCAGCAAAAAGCAAAGCAACTCCTGATTTTAGTGTAATGAACTATCAAAAACTCACGAGTATATAGAGCCTCCAGTTATCAGATGTATTGACATGCATTAACAACTTGAGATGAATGTCATGCCTTAAATGGTTTTATACTCATAATGTACAATTAAAAACCTGGCAAACCCCTTGATTGCTCAAATATGCTCCCAAATATGTTTAGTGTAGAACCACAAAAGTTTCAAACAAAAAAGAAGTTTAAACTGAATGCTCAGTTGTCATAATCAAATCAATCAACTCTTCTCACACAGGCAAACACACGCAGTAACACTAATGTGTGCTCTGATGCAAGTTTCCACCTTTAATGGCAATCTCCACCCTCAAAGTACTATTCACTAGTACAGCAGTGGCATTTTCTTTCTAACCACTGACAGAGCCTCAGGCTACTGGCCTGCATTCAACTCTCACTGCAGGCCTACCTTTTCCCAGAAAAAAAAACATGTGAGCAACAGGATCCTGCAAAGAAGTTCCTGCTGCCAGAAAATAAAGAAAGGTGTATTTGAATTCAGGCTTTTTGCTAAATTGTACTTTTATGGGGCTCATCGCATACAACTGCAAGCTTTTTAACTATTCATGTCATCCTCTCTTCTTTCTTTTTTTTTTAACAAGAATGTTGTGCAAGTTTATAACACAAAATCCACAAGGCAAACATATGTTGAGCAGCGAAAAGCACTTTGCAAAGACAGTTGCAAGGTTAACAAGATTTAGCTTGGTACATCCTACTTAAAATGTGCCTACTGAATTACTTTCTTTGATTTTCTGAGAGGATACTCCATCTTTTTTACATCTGCATTTTGTTTTTACTTGAGGCAAAAAACAAGGCACCTAAGAGACAGACCATGTGTCTCTGCTTTATACTACAGTATTCTCCAGTCACAACTCTCTTCATTCAGACTTTACTCTAAATACTGTGCCATCAAAGCAGATATCCGTTTTTTAGTCAGTTACCCAGTTGTTACTTATTCTACTCATTACAATACAATTTTATTTGTATAGCGCATTTAAAAACAACCGGGTTTGACCAAAGTGATTACTGAGTAGAAGCATTCAATTAGTCTACTTTGTGTTTACTTGTTCTTTCTCTACCGATCGATGATTCTGTGTACCACAGTTGTGAGAAGTCAAAACAAACTGCAGCCTAACTAAAAAAACTTGTATAAAGTGCAGTCTGACTGGATCATAATTAGCACCCCACACACACACACACACACACACACACACACACACACACACACACACACACACACACACACACACACACACACACAAAACCAATCTTATGTTCATTACTGTTGTCTTGTTTGGGGCTTTTTCCCCTTCATTCCAGAGTGGAGACAGTGGATAGACAGGAAAGGTGGAAGAGAGATGAGGGATGACACGCAGCAAAGGGCTGCAGGTCGGACTCAAACGCGGGCCGCCGCAAAGGCCTCAGCTCACATGGGGCACACACTCTTACTGGGTGAGCTAGAGGACGTCCCATCTAGGGACATTTCTTTGCAATCTGGAGTTGATATTGTTCCGACTGCCCAGCCCTACTGCCATGCACTCGCCTTGGATACCTTTGGTGTACTCATTTCACCTCACACTGGATCCACCTCAGGTGTTTGGCTCACTCTGACTACTTCACATTTCTCATGTTTTAAAAAGCTGCCAGCGTAAAGCATTAACATACAGGGAGCCATGCAGCTGGGAGATAGGAAGGCCAGCAGGCAAGAGAGCTCAGTGTGCTCTGCAGTCTCCATGGCCAGTGGGCAGGAACAATAGTGTGCTCTGGAGTGCCAGTCCAGCTCTGTCTCCTCACATATAACTAGAGTTGCCATCCTGCAGCGCAACCTGCTAAACCTAACCTAAACCTCCAGGCCACTTGCACACGTAGGCAACTCAAGGCGGATCTACTTATGCAACAATTGCCCCAAATGGGGAACTTTTACAAAGGGGTCAGAACACAGAGTTCCTTCAACAAGAGGGTCCTGGGTGCCTGGGTAGCTCACCTGGTAGAGCAGGCGCCCACAGAGAGGTTTACTTCTCAATGCAGCGGCCGCAGGTTCAATTCCGCCCTGCGGCCCTTTGCTTCATGTCATTCCCCCTCTCTCTCCCCTTTCATGGCTTCAGCTGTCCTAAATGCCTTAAAAAAAACAAGAGGGTCCTGCAGCTATGCCTGGTTCCATAGTGCCTTTGAGCAAGTTTTAAAGGACACCGTTCGCACAGAGGAGCACACAGTCATGAAATATTTTAATCATTTGCTTATTCACAACACAAGTCTGTGTGGTGGTGAAGGGGGATTTACCTGCTGCTACATTTTATAAACCCCATTAGCCTGCTAACTCACTGTGGACATTTTGTTATAGCCAAAAACTTTATCCTCAAAAGGAAACATCCGTTTTATCTAAAAAAGATACATGTTTCAACAGCTAATTCAACAGCCCGGGGTGGACAACTTCATTTTACCTGCACATGCCCAGGAGACTTGTAATGCTTTTGCAAGTTTTGTTATGCTTAATGGAATATAATATAAAGTCCCCAGTTGGTCAGTTGGCTGCAGAGTTATCTCATGAGTGCTAATCATGTTACATAACAATAATCTTCAAATGGCTGTGAAATTAAGGAGCCTATGACACAGGGACAGAATGAGATGATGACAACATGCAGCTAGGATATTTCTCTCCAGCATGACAGTTTTACAGAATATAGAAGAAACAGAAAGATGCCAAATGTTTGAGAGAAAGTCCAACAATGTGGTACTACAGGGAGGAGTGCTAACAAACCACAAGTTAAAATATGTATGTGGTAAGCTATCATTACAGACAATCAAACTGGCTGGAAATGTGCACCCTCACACAAACACAAGTACAAGTACATATGCACACTTTCTCCAGTCATGTCAACTGCCTAAACCAGCATGACACACACAGAATACGTTCTGCTGTGCCTTTCTGAGCACTACAGCATAAAGATCTGAGTAGCTACAGCAGTCTCACAGTAATATACAGCAAACAAGGCTTCACACATAACAAATACAAGCATGGAATCAGCACAAGGTTATTTAAAACAGCAGGTGAATCACGACGACGGATTGATGCCTCCCCACAACCTTTTACCACAAGCCCCCCATTACAGAGCCCCTTTCCGCCTAACATTACTGCTGCCTTGGAAACCTTTGGATAACTGCAAGGACTTGCATTCCCCATTTCTCTGTCCCTACTGGGATGTGTGAGAGCTGGCACAGAGGAGTGAGAAGCCGACAGCGGCACGCTAAAAAGGGTTTGCATCAGTAATGAAGTCTGTGCGTGTGGTTGCATGGTCATTAGTTTGTGGGAAAGAGAAAAAGTGCAGCGAGCAAGCAAACACCTAACACGCAAGGCTGTGATCAAATCTAGCTGTTACCAGGGAAGGTTGTCTCATTTGAAATTAAATCTATAATTCAATATTCCCTTAGAAATGTCTTGAATTTAAATGACTAACTACAAATGTGTTAATCCTTCAGTCAGTATCCCTGTTTCACAGAGAGCACAACCCTGTTCTGCCAAGCTGCTGTGTTTTTGACATTCTCATGTTTCTTTCTACTTTGTTTGCAAGCTATACATTTTTTTTTTTTTAAAGTACGCTAAATCTTTTCTGAACAATACCTGAACTGTTTTGAAATAATCTAATCTATGGGAATGTGGTCATTCAGAAAAAAAAGGTACAAGGGTTACAAACAGAGAAGAAGATTCTGTAAGACAGTATTCTTCTTTTTAGTCTGAACAAATATTTAGACTTATTTAAAACCAGTTTGCTTCTCTTTTGCAAAACATGAATTCTATGAAGGTACTAAAACCAGAGTGTGTACTGGAAAGAGTTTTACTAATTGATGACATTATATAGGGCTTATCCTTGTTATGCTCAATAACATATGAGTTTTTAAATATTTTTCTGATGCTATGAGGAAACAGGGAGGAGGGGGAAAACATGCAACTGGTTTTAGACTATAATGATCAGGGACCTTAAGTATAAATGAAACGGCTATGATCATTACACCGTGTGTTACCACTACAGAACCACTGTTGGTTGTAAGACAGGTATTAGGTTATCATTTCCTGAAAACATTCAAATGAAAGAAGTGACTTCACACTGAAGTAAGAGTATTACATCCTCTGAAGAGCCCAGTTGCTGGAGTTTTACAAACTGAAGTTTTACATGATACTTTCTACAACTAGTAATTCACCAAATGGGTGGTATTGTATTTTTCAACCATTATTATGACTTAAATGATTCTGTCTCCCAAACAACTAAGTAATCTAACCCTATACATTGTCAGGACTCAGGAAGAGTAGTGGTGAATAGTTATCACAAACAAATGACCAGGATAGTAAAGAAAGACACAAGAGCCAGCAGACCACACATAAAGGTTTGCTGCTCCCGAGTCAACAATCTGGATATAGGTGGCATGTTAGCTGGCCTGCTAATCCCATTTCACAAACCCTTCGTATTGTGTACCTGCTTCATGCCTCTAAGATTAAACATATTCATGACTTGCGTTAATCTACCAGAAGTCACCTCTGAGAGCATGCGCTCTGGAGAGGCATTACACACAGCATGTTGTATAGTGCAATGCATTTACATTGTTTAATGTAGTAATGGATATGTTACATCTGTACTATAGATATAATATGTATGCTTTGATATGTATTTACACTTTTTGCTTGTTCGGAGCGCCTGGGTAGCTCACCTGGTAGAGCAGGCACCCACATATAGAAGTTTACTCATCGACGCAACGGCCGCGGGTTCGACTCAGCCCTGCGGCCCTTTGCTGCATGTCATTCCCCTTCTCTCTCCCCTTTCATGTCTTCAGCTGTCCTATATAAATAAAAAAGCCTAAAATGCCCCAAAAAGAGGGTCCTGTAGCTATGCCTGGTTTCATAGTTCTCACATTGCCTTTGAGCAAGTTTTAAAGGACACCGTTCACACTGAGGAGCACACAGTCATGACATATTTGTAATCCTTATTCACAACACAAGTCTGTGTGGTGAGGGGGGGGATTTACTGATTTTATAAACTCCATTAGCCTGCTAACTCACTGTGGACGTTCTGTTATGGCCAAAAAAAATTGTGCTGCAAAACATAGGTTCACACAAAAGATTGCATGCACACACACACACACACACACACACTTTTAGATAGATTACAGCAGACGCAGCTTCTCACTGTTCTTGGTCAACACTGACCTTACCAGCCACCGAACAAGTAACGTTTTCATTCACAGCCCATGCTCACTGGTTTAGGTTAGCTAGCTATGCAGCTATTCAACAGCTGGCTAGCTAACCTACTAACCCCACTAAAAAAAAAAAAAAAACTTTATCAACCAGTTATGTGAAGTACCGACAAAATCATGCAAAAGCTGTTCTTTTTAGTTACAGGTCCAAAAAAACATCACACACCGACACACTGTAATAATGTTAGCTGTGTAGCAGGGAGGATTCATGTCACTGAACATTGATGACCGACGGATACAGCTAATGCGGCTAAAGACATCATGCAAAACGACGTGACAAGCAGTGTATTTATCACGAAACGTGGTTCGTCTATTGTTACGACTGTCATTTGTCTGACATGCCATTAACGATGTGACTGGAGACGGAGATGTCAGGTTTAGCTTACCAGCACAGGAGAGCTACAATGAGGCACACCAACAAAACGCGCAGCCTCTTCATTATCTTCCAGCGGGGACCAACATCCTCGCTCGCTTTTTGGGGTTGTTTCTAATCTTTGACGGCTACACAATACACCGAATACAAGCTTTTTGTTTGTTGAAAGGCCCTTGTCAATTACAAATGAGCAAACGGCTGTCTTCTGTGGCTAAACCCTACACTTGAGGTGTGCTAATTTTCATTTTGCGGACCAGACCATTTGTCCGCTTCTTTTTCGGCTTTAACAGCTACTGCCGTTGAGGGTAGCTGGCTGTTGGTAAATTCAACCCTTGCTCCACGTCTGGCCAACCAAATAAGAGCTGTGGATTTTTCAACCAATCATAGGAGACGTCGCAATACCGTATTTAACAATTCCCCGCCTACTGGACTGAGGATGAGTTGGTGACCGTGGAGCACGACGCGTCACCTATATCTTGATAAGCACATCACTAAAGCACGCAATATTCAAAGTTATTGCTCAATCGTCTTATGTCAAACGTTTCAATGACCAATGTTGATACTTTTGTTTTCGTAATGGCAATATATGTGAAAGTCTTCATCACTTGATGAGGTGTGTGGTTAGGAATGTGAACACTATGTGTACTTTGTTCCTCAATGCATCTTCAGTATAAAAATGCATTTTTAAAAGCATTCTAAACAGATATAGGTTATTGCAAAAACAACCATTCGTTATTAAGGCACAATGGTCAATGCAATGCAGTTACATTGTATTATTATATCTGTATAATTAATTTATCATATATAATCCTTTTAATAGGGCACTTTTAGAACCCCCCCTTTCCACAGGAATTCCACGGGCGATTAAAATTAAAGCATCATTAAACTGGCATTTTTAGAATATAAATAATCTTGAACCGCCAAAACACATCTTTATACGTTTATATATAATGTCAATCCTATCTTCCTTCTTTAAAATGTGTAAATTGTATTTGCAAATAACACTTTTGTTATAAAACAAATGATTTTATTTTAATTTCTGAATACACTTTCTGATCTTCTGTTTGCACCACATGGAAAACAATAACTACATATCCCAACGTGCAGTTCGAAAAGAGCCCTAAAATTTGCCTGCACTTTTTTTTAATTTTATTTACGTATATAGCATAATCAATATGATACAAAAAAAGTGTAACATAAAAAAAGACTATTGAATTGATCCGACATTGTTTGAAGTAATAACTAGGAATGTGTTGTTGTTTTAAACCGGCGGGGGCCTGAGCTTTCGACAGCCATGAGAACAGAAGTGAGAACATTTCAGAAGTGAAGTTTGGGCGAACATAACTCTAATTTTACGGTCTATGGGGCGAACATAACTCGTTTCTTCGCCGCTCACTTACATTGGTCAACTACTGTATTACCGTTTTGGCTCTTTTGGACTTTTATGCACGCAGGCTTGGCTATGGAGGTAGTTCGGGTATTTTTGTGTGTCTTGTCCGTGTTTGTTGCTCTAGTCTCGGATAGGTTTGTGGTACTAGCTTTCTTCTCTCAGTCTTTGGACAGCGACTTCACATTCACTCTACCCGCTGGTCGCAAAGAGTGTTTCTACCAGACCATGAAGAAAGATGCCTCACTGGAGATTGAATATCAGGTGATGAAGACTCACATAGCTGGGATTTTGTTGTATTAAATTCTAACGTTAGCTGAGCAAACCCGGACCCGAATCAGCGATAACCCCTGACGTTAATCGAGAGTCAACATTGACATATTGACATAACATTAAACTTGTTGATAGTCCCTTTTATCATGGTTACTGTTCACTTTTCTGGTGTACTTCTCAACAGATAAGTGAATGCAACCACACTGGTATACTTCGATGTTAAATAACATTTTTATTTAACAAGAGAGCCAGCAGGTTATGTGGCTCACACCTTTATTTTCATATTGTTGGGAACCTGTTATGCCGGTCAGTGCGCAGTTTAACAGTTACAGCAATGAATGAATAAGTCTTTCTGGTGTTTCTAGAAGTTAGGCGATGTCAGGAAGTTGCTATTTGTTATTGCCTGTGGAAGACATCCCAAGCATTTAGGCTATATCTATTGTTGCGTCTACCCTGGAGAACAAGGTATCCAGGCTCATTGTTTCCAGTGGATCAGGAGGAACACCTTGAGAAGTAAAACGAGCATTCCTGACATTTCAATACGTGAATACAGAAATGAAGTGCTGCTACATTCTCTGGAGAAAACATCAACCCACGCAAACAGTATTTCAGTATTGTTTCCATGTTTCTCAATTTTCAGTAACCTGTCCCATTTACTTCTCATGTGTAAATGTCCTCAACTGTCCACAGGTATTAGATGGCGCAGGTCTCGATGTAGATTTCTTCATCTCCTCTCCTTCTGGCCAAGTGCTGTTCAGTGACTACCACAAATCAGATGGAGTGCACACGTAAGTTACATAGGTGACCTAGGGAAGTGGTTCGCAAACTTCTTCACTGACACAGATTAGACCATGGACCCCCATTTGATAAGATTGTGTCCCAGCATCTCCCATCTGATCGGATTTTTGCCTTTTGATGTTTTATTACAGAAAGTCTATAAAACCCTTGATCAACATTGTTATACATTCTGTCATTGTGTTACTTGAGGATGGAATTAAAGTAAAATTATAAATTAATGATTTCCCTTTTTGCTGGGGACCCTGTGGAACACCATCAAGGACCCCTGAAGGGGGGGTCTAAACCCCGCTTTGGGAACCACTGATCTAGGGGACATGCATTACTGACACAAATACATGTGCAAGCTCTTACTTTCGTGCTTTCCTCCAGTGTTGAGACTGAAGATGGAGACTACATGTTCTGCTTTGACAACACGTTCAGTTCCATCTCTGAGAAGCTCATCTTCTTTGAGTTGATCCTGGACAACATGGAAACAGACGAAGACCCAGAGGACTGGAAGGAGTATGTCCACGGAACAGATGTCCTGGACATGAAGCTGGAAGACATTATGGTGAGGGTGCAGCCAGTCTAAAATAGACCACATGTTGGTTATCCCAAAAAATTTTTTTTGATATGTAACACATTCCAGAGTAGTTGGGTAGGTGTGTTTGTTTGTGTAGGAACTCCTGAGCCTGAATGGCACCAGTGAAAAGTTAAAACTGATTTAAAGTGTTTCTGTTTTAATCTCACCGGGTGTTTCAGACTTCGTCCCTCTTGTCTGCCATTGAGATAATTGTCACTGTGCATATTAAGCTCTCAGGATGACATAGAGGGTTCAAAGTGACCCAGATGGCTGCCAACAAAATTGTATGTGTGTGTGTGGGGGGACGGGGGGGGGGAGTGTTGAACTGCACTGCACAGCAAGGTGAAGTTGTTTACCTTGTGACATGTTGGAAGTGTGCTCGTTGCCATTTCAGCTCACTGTAGCTGTTTGTACCATTCTTGTCCATGTCCATATCTGATTGATTAGACTTGGTTTTATTGAAGAATAGCTACGCTAACTTGGTGAACACATTGCATTTCCTGTAATTTCTTCACAATAAAAGCATCCCGCTGATTTGCAAGTGGAAAGCTTTTAATGTGAAGCAGCGACAGCAGGAAATGTTCGATTTGCATTAGCAGTAACTAAACACAGCTCCAATGAGTAAACAGTGAAATAGGGCTGATATCTTCACACACAAACAGGACAAATGTGAAGTGAAACTAAACTCCAAACAGATATCCGATAGAAGCTAGAAAAGTACTGAGAGCTAAACATCAACATACTTTTAAAAACAGCTCTCAAGTCTCCAGCACAGACATGTATGAGTTTAACCGCTGAGGACACGTCTCAGTGGAGGAGACCATCATGGGTGTATGCTTCCAAGCAGGACCACAGCAGTGCCCCTACTGTGAGGCACCAGTAGAAACTACTGTTGGCACAGCGCAGACTCGGACACATGGAAAAATCATTACACATGCAAAGTCACAAGGAGTGTGTCACAAGAATAGACTATGTCATGAACTCTCACCTATTGGCTGAGGGGAGCAATTGTCTCAGCTTGCACCACAATAGCCTGCAACGCCCCTTCACCGGGAACTGCCTTAATTTGTGTCAGAAGTCACATAAGCTTCACATAAAAGAAAATGTATCTTCCAGCTGGGCAGGACGTTGTTTTCCCATGGAAGAGGGGACTGCCCCCAGAGATCTAACTTTCATTTTGATCACTTTGCTTTGTAAGTTTGTGCATTTAGCTAGTGAGTGTCCGGTACATAAGAGGAACAATGTAGTTGAAAGTTTTTAAAGCTACATTGTGTAAACATTTCTAGCGGTGAAATTGTATATTACAACCAACTGAATATTACTTTCTAGCCCCCCATTCCGATCGCGTTTTAACTCCTACGGTGGCTGTATTATTCCAAGAAGTACGACTTTGTCTGTTAGTGTTCCTTCCAGTGTAATAATAGTTTTACGTTTTCGTTATTTTGGTACCATTTCATTGCTAACATCAGCTATCAGGTTCCCAAAACGAATGCAAGCTGATGTTAGTAAAGTATCAGCTTGATCCTCCATCTTCAACAGGCTTTCAAATCTGTCGGCAGTCGCGAGTAAGCTTCTCCCCCCTCCCTGGCATTCGTCACGGCGCCACTGAGCGTAAAAGCATGAAATGCGGAGGTATGTCCCTCTTTGGCTAATGTATTTTAAAGATGGAGGTGCAACATGGCTGAATACAATGATTTACCAAGGGGGCCTGCCTCGTCAGAGCGAAGCAGCTATGGCGCCATTTTATGCTACCCAAACCATCACCCCCGTTATCATTCCATTGACTGCCATTCATTTTGGCGTCACTTTGACAGCCAATAACTACATCTGAAGCGTTTAAAGACTTTATTTGTCCATTGTTTATTTCTAAAGAAACACGACAATGTATAAAAGGCTCCATTACTTTGTACCTCACGTTATGGCTCCGTAGCAGACGTTTTTATAAAAATAGGCTAATGATTGTGTCATAACCACGCGACCTACTGTCGCATAGTAGAGGAATTACCGTATAGTACAGGAGAAGCTCGCAGGCAGTTTCGACGTACATTATCTGTTTAGTTTAATTGCTAATGTTAACTAGCATTTTAGTTAGCAATAATTAGCCTGTGCCTATGTTATCTCCTTACATATACCTACGCTCTCCGTCTCTACAAGATTGGGAATGATTGAGATTTCTCTTGGCACAGCTACCAGAAGACTTACAACGTTCAGACACGTTGCTCACGTCACATCTACAGCGGCAAGCTCAGTTTGCAGCTGCGCAGTAACGCTCAACCATCACCGGAAAAGTGCTTCTAATAGACTTCACTTACTTTGATTAGTTGGTGGAAGTAATTACACATGAATGAGCACATATTTGTGAAAGAACAAAGTTTTTTGTGTGTCTCCTCTCCTCCAGGACACCATCAACAACGTGAAGGCTCGGCTGGGCAAAAGTTTGCAGATCCAGACGGTGCTGCGGGCGTTTGAGGCTCGCGACAGAAACCTCCAGGAGAGTAACTTTGACACGGTGAACTTTTGGTCGGTTGTAAATGTCATTGGTATGATGTTGATATCGGCAGTTCAGGTCTACCTAGTCCGCTCACTGTTTGAAGATAAAAGGAAAATTCGTACATAACACTGCCCCAAACGGAGGGACAGAGGGAGAGAAACGCACTTGCCCTCAGATACCTTTTTGGGATTTGTTTTCAGCAGATCTCCTGGCTTGTGACTTTTATCACAAGATGCCATCTATACACATACGTATGCACGAACACACAGACATTTTGACATTCTTTAAAACAAAGTCACCTCGTTTCTTTCTCTGGTCCTCAGTCTCTTTGCTAACAAAAAAAAAAAAGTTTCTCTCTCTTTAAAACGTTTATATAGTTTTATAGTCCTCTCCAGTGGCTGTAATTCTTCACAGAAAAGTGACATAATAAGCATGTTCATGATGTGACTATTTTTCTAACGGAGTCTAAAGTTACCAGGTCATGGCCAATTGCAAAAATGTTCTCTTTTCTTTGGACATGTTTTTATTTGAGCTAAACTAGATGAAGAAGTGATGTGGCATCTGAAGAATTTGATCTGAGTAAGAGTGGGAAGTGCAATAAGTCAGTCAGCAAGTCTTTCCCCATAGTAGTTAGTTACTTACAAAAATATACCCTTGTCTGTTACTAAGACACCTTAGTGGTTTATTCTTAGCTGCCAGCCTTTTCCCAGTGTATGAGGCCTTTTGAATATTTGTCCCATTGCCATGGACATTTACGTTGCTTCTAGCAATTCAGTCGCATGTTCCCTTTCACGCCAATACTGAAAAGTCAGGTATTTAGTTAGGGCCACGCTGCTAATGCTGCTCTTTGGCACTCAAGGGGCCAGCGAGTAGGAGAAAAGGAAACGGGCCATCTCCAAATCTCTCAATGACTACTACCCTCCTCTCCTCTGCCATGACTTTTGGGCTTGTAGCCTGAATGGCAGCCAGCTCCACTACCCTCCTCTGTGAAGCCTCACTGCTGCTGGCAGCTATCTGCTTACAGCCACCTACTGTGTGAAGGTGTCATGCCTGACTGTCTCTCTGGTGACTAATATGTCTATTTCTTAAGCTTGTTTTATGGTTGTGCGGAGGCTCCACGCAGAGCTTTCGCCGTAGCCTACGCCGTGGCCTGTTTTATACTTGTGCGCTGGTGTGCGCGTCCAGCCTGTGTGTGTGTGTGTGTGTGTGTGTGTGTGTGTGTGTGTGTGTGTGTGTGTGTGTGTGTGTGTGTGTGTGTGTGTGTGTGTGTGTGTGTGTGTTTTAGAGCAAGGAGGAAGTGAGAGAGTGACGGCGATTAGCTCCGGAGCGAGTAGCGACTCTAGAGTCATAGTGAGAGAAACAAAGTGTCTCCCCTGTTCTTTCTGACCACGGAGGGAAACCTGGAGCAGGAAAAGTTCACCCTCTCCTTGATTTCATGTTGTTTATGGTGAAGGAGAACCAGGAAATGAGTCGGGGGGGAATGCAACGCTACCAAGCCACGGCCGAGAGACGTGCGTCGCTGCGACGCGTAGTTACATTTTTCGAGAGGTGCATGTCAGGCTACGGCGTAGGGTCCGGCGTAGACGCAGAGGGCTCTGCGTCTACGCCGGACCCTGCGCCGTCGATTCTACGCACGAGTATAAATTGGGCTTTACTGACACCTGAAAGGTCATTACCACTACTACATGGGTGCACTGCTCAGTTAAATAGGCTGCAAGCCATTCACTGCCTTGTGCTACATCAGCATTATTTTTAAATGCTTGTATCTGTGTATTTTGTTTGATATTCCTATTTTATTAGCCATCATTACAAACTGAAATCTGGTTATTGCACTGCCTCTGATGCCACAGAACAACATATTTTTTGTCTTCTTATTCTTATTCCATAGTTAAACATTATGGGCCCCAAAGTGCTGTTATTCTTTAGTATAATCGGGGCCCAGCAGAAGGGTCCACAACTTGTTTCCATGTGTGGGTGAAGGAGCTGCTCAAGAAGTTGTTATCTCATTGGTTGCTTATACAGTATTAAGACACAACTGTGGCTTGTGAATATGGTTGCTGATGAGAGGATTTCTTTTATTGTTATTACTGAGCTCCACAGGCGAAACGTGGTTACCCACTACCCAGCTGGAAGCTCCATGTTTCCATCTTTGTCCTGTGCTGTAAGATAAAGATCATACAGTGAGTTAATGCCTTCAGAATTTAACAGCCTTATGTTGGAAGTGCTGTAAAACCAAACTTTTGAGCAGCCTTATTGTTTTAAAATGATAGTTATTACATTCAGTGTATACGTATTGTGGGTCCCTGCAATAACATGGTTATGGTTGTCAGAAAAGGTCATCCTCTGCCTCTGTTTAAGTGCTTAATACCATCCTTTATTCCTCTGCCTCACTGTGTTTTAATTTAGGTACTGTATGTTGAGATTCTATAAAAAGTGACTGATTAGTAATATGAAGTTGGAGTTTGATTGATTTTAAAGTGCTTAAAAGTTCTCCAAAAATGAAAGACTACAACTATTTCAAAAGTATTTCTAAGTTGCTAAGTATGAGATTGTTAAGGTGTCTGGATCAACAACCAAACTGTCTTTTGAAAAGTATTTTCTACTACCCCGATGCAGCAGTGGGGGCAGAGGGAATGTGACGTTATAAGATATTTATTCAACTAATGTCCTGTAGTTGTAAATGTGTAAAAATTAAACAATCATCCATTTTTTGGACTTCTGTGTTCTATTGTGTTCCTACTGAGCCAAAACGTGTTTTTTTGTTTTTACAAATTTGAATTATTGTACTGTATAGTGAGACAGCGTATCAAACAGTTATGCAGATACCTGTTGGAAAGCTAGGGCTTCTTCAAGCATGCAGCAGCTCCGATGAAATAGAAGTGACTAAATCATTAAGCTGCTGGACAATCTGGTGTCTTCTTCTGGATCTGGGCGTGCAGAGATGTGATGATGAGACACTCCTGTAGTGCAGAGACCACTGCCAAGCACAGCGGACGGAGCCCAGGAGAACTGAAAGGAAAGGAAGGGCTGTTGGGCTTCTTTTTGGTCATCATTATACTACTCATCCTCAGTATTACACTTTGATTCATGACACTTACTAGCCTATCAGAAACTGTGCGGATGATCCAATCCTTCTGGAAACGCTGTCTTTATTAAGACATGATCTTGTTCTCAACTAGAATCAAAAGATAGGTGATATGTAAGAGACACCTAACCAATCAGATAACAAAATAGCTAGAACTGTACGTGGATTGGTAAAGACAATTTAAGGCAAAGCCCTTGTCAAAACTCTTGTGACTGTGTCAAAGTCAGTGTAAATGTTCTCTCTGATAAAGTGTAAATGCAAGATTTCAAATCTGTTCCCAACTGAGTTTTTTTTTTTGTGTTGGCAGAATTTACCATGGTGGTTGGTGTTGACACTGTGCCAGAGCTGACAGCTCTACTGGCTGCCTGAGTTGTCACGCAGGAGTCACAGGGCTGTGGTCTATGCACTGGGATGCTGTTATTTGACAGAATATACATGAGGTTATGGATTATTGTCACAGTAAATGTGGTACATATATTTAAAAGTGACACAAACCTTCAGCATCATGAGGATATCGTATAGCTTACCTTTGTGCAGGCATGTTGGCCTGTGGGTTGGCCGGTCTTATAATGTCAGCAGAGAAGGGGCCACGTATGGTCAACACAGACACCTTGTCAAAGAAAAAGATGAACTTATAACTAAGAATGAAGTTTACAGACAGTATTTTTATTTTACTTTTTATAGACAAAAAAAATCAACAACATACAAAACTCTCGTAGTAGAAAGAGAATATACAAATGTCAATGTACAAGAAAGACTTACCTAAGCAAAAAAACAACAAAGAACAAACCAAAAAAGGGGGAGCTACTTAAAAATACACAAGTCAAAAGCAAAAAGGCTAAAGAAAGTAAACTTAACATTTAGAGCAGCACAAAAGGGGAGATTAATCAAAACCGTAGTTTCCTAGATATGCCACTACACATTTTTCTTGCAATTTTACTAGATTTGATCTTTTTCAGTGAGGGAAAAAAAACAATTTAAAATCATTTATAAACAAAGGAAGGCTTAGAACATCTCCACTTACTGCAATGGATATGATATTTACTAATAAGAATAATCATATTGACTGAATCTGATATTGATGAATCTATATTATCCATACAAAAGAGGATGTGTGGCAAGGTGAGAGTAGGGATATTATTAATATTAAGTGACAGCCAAGCTAGCTCGGACCAGAAGCTGTTGGACACGGGACAAAAAAAAGAACATGTGTTCCAGAGGCTCATCAGCGTTGAGAGACAGTTGGTAACGTGCCTTTTTAAAGCATCCAACAACAGGTGGCGCTGTGAGCTCTATTAAAGCGCTTCACTTCCGGCGGCATAATGACAGGAGGAGATTATCTTTTATATGTCACTGTCTATGGAGACGTCGGCGCTGAACAAAATACCATCTCAGGTAGGTAGAAAACCTTTTTGAGATATTTCAAATGGACATTGTAAATTTTTTAACAGTTCGTCAACGTGTTAGTGCTTATAAGCATACGTGTACATATGTCGTCTGGTTTTATTGTCGTGTCAAAGCCGGAAGTACCTCTGGTTTCATATGGGTTTCATGCTAGCAGCACCAGTCAACAGTTGAGACCTGAGACCCTGTTCAAAATAGATTCGTCCACCTGACCGCAAACGCAACACTACAAGTGCATGATACTTGTAGCGTTGTTCAGATATCTCATTTGACACGGTCAGAAGCCGATGATGAAATCATAAATGCAAGAAATTCAATACATGACAGATAGGTCATTAGCTTCCAAGCTAACATTTGAAAAAACACAACTAAATGAGCACAAACTGGTCCAGACAGTCTAGCGTTCTCTATAAGCTAACACCTAACTTGGATTGTCTGACTTAGCTACGTAAAATAATGATAAATGTTGACTTCGAATTATTCCAGCAGTTACTTTGAGCAGTGGATAAGTACAATGTGTGTGTGTGTGTCAGGTTGATGGGGCCAGACAGTGCCCCAGGTCCAGCCGTGCCCTGGCGGAAGGTGCTGTGGGAGTGCCAGCCGTTCCCTGATAACTATGTGGACCAGCGGTTCCTGGAGGAATTACGGAGGAATGAGGGCATCCGTCAGTACCGCTACTGGGCTGTGGTAAAAGAAGCAGGCTTTGTCGGAGAGCGGCTGTCCTGTGTGGCCATTTTTATCACCATCTGGCTTTACATTGAGCAGGTAAAACTTTAGAAAATCTATGGTCCTCGTAGAGCACATTCATTGTGCCTTTTTAATGTACAGAATGGTGTATGTTAAATGCATAATTAATCTACTTCTTCTCTGGTTTCCTCACAGGGTCTGCTGTCCCCTGATACACTGTTGTGGACCAGCCTTGTCTGCGCCCTGCTGGGTTATGGACTGCACCAAGCTTTGACGTCTCAACTCAAATCAGGCTGTGAGCCCCGGACCCGTCTGGCTGACTTACAGAGTGCCACTATTTTTCTTTCCTTTACCTTTGGCTTCTCGCCGGTTCTAAAGACACTTACAGAGTCTGTGAGTACCGACACAGTGTATGCCATGTCTGCTTTTATGCTGCTGGCCCACCTGGTGTCATTCCCTTACGCCCAGCCCTCACCCCCTGGCAGCTTCTCCCTAAATGCAGCCCTGTTTGCCTCAGTGTGTTTAGCCTCAAGGTTACCAGGGGCTCTGCACACCTTCGCCATGCTCAGCTGTGCCCTGCTGGTGTTTGCCCTGTGGCCCTGCCTGCTGCAGAGGCTGAGGGAGAATGCCCCTAGCCAGTTTACTGGGGTGTGTGTGGGAGTGTGTATCGGAGGGGTGAGTGGTCTGGGCTCCCAGTGGCCAGGGGGAGCCGTGCTCTTAGCCCTGGCCTTATGGAGTGTTACATTACTCTGCCCCCTGCTGCTAGTCAGACTGCAGAGGCAAAAGGACAACATCCAAGGACCCTGGGATGAGGCTGAGATTCATGAGGACCTCAGCCACTTCCGTCGCTTATAGACAGAGCCAAAAGGAGCACATGGTGCTAACCTGACATTTTGCAGAAGCCAATTAAGAATGTTAAATGAATTATTTTTAATGTCATTCTGCAGTATTATGATGGTACTGCACATCTAAATGGACAAATGTTAACTCTGTCATCATCAGTCCACATCTGTTTGGACAGCCATGACAACTTGTTATAGAACATGAAGATGTTTTTAATGTTCAACCTGCTTGTCTTACAAGTGTTGACCTCTGAATTTGTATAGAAGGTATAAACTAACATGCAATGCTGACTTACATTACTGCACACATTCTGACACTATGCACCAATTTGATGTGAGTGATGTTTTTAGAATCTGCGGGAGATGTTTTTACGGTTGTGTACAGAATGTTGTTGGTGTCTGAATCAGAAATAAAATCCATTTTATTTCTAATGGTATGAATGGACAGATGCATAGTGTTTAACCCAGTGGATTGTAAACTGTTAAAATACAAATTAATATTTTAAAGGCTTTTGCAATTAAAAAAAAAGTGTTCCTAGTGTAAGTTACTTAGAAAATACTAAGTCTACCAGAAGTATTTTTTATTTTTTTAACCTAAACTACAGTGGAAGTGTAATGCAACAATAATAAAATAATAGTTGCAAATGTATTGGCCGTGGTACATGATGCTCATTTCCTCTTCATGTTAGACCAGCAACTGTGTGGTTTTTGAGTTGTGATTTGTATGGAGGGCCAGTTTGTAAAGACACTAATGAGAGATTTTGTTTGATTTTAATGAACCCAACAGCTCCTTTTTCTATAATAATGTAGTATTACACAGGTAAGCCTGCATAAGTCCAGTATTACCTGCTCCTTTTGATCATCATACAGGGCAGAAAACTGATGCAGTGCTGCTCCACGGATGGATTATATTCATAAATTATACTGCTGCTCCCATAGACCGTGAAGGCTGTTCCCCACGCGGGACTGTCAACCATGTTAGCATTCCCGGACACACCCCGGTCATTGACGTCACATTGGCGTAGCCAGTCGATGAGAAACACCTGTTGTTAATGTCACGCTGCTTAAAAACGTTCAGTCCAAAGAGAGCAAAGCACAGCAGCAGTTACATCTCCCTCCTGATTTCGCAACTGTATCATGTTTAAACTCGAATGTCGCTAACTCCTTTGGTTATTTTTGTTCAATTTGAAGAAGACTGGAATTATTGTAGCTTTTGTTTTCTTTTGTTTTTGTTTCAAAAACATTAAAGAGCAGCTAACGTTACATATCGGCACATTATCTTGTCTTCATTCTGGCTTTCACTGCAACAAAATATAAAAACACCAGAACTACTAGCCTACTACTGTTTTGAGAAATGAATTACCGTGAACATGAAATGTTAGGTTTTATATCCCGAAGATAGCTGAATGCAGCGACACACAGAGTAACCGCAGCGTGCAGTGGACGCTAGGTGTCATACCTTCACCTCTCCTTTCCCCGGCTTGATCCGAAATGTGACGGCGGGCTTTGCAGTTGGGTTTGACGGCTGTTGTGGTGGCGCCATTTAGCAGCAGATGAAGCCCGACTTTAACACACGGTTCAATCGAGCTGCCTGTAACTGCGCGGCCTCCTTTCTCCTCAGAGAACCACACTTCCACAAACCGAAGGAACCTTAAAAAAGAAGGGAAGTACGTCGTAGTAACAGCGCGTCACCGACTGTCACTGTACGGTTGCAAATTATTATTTTTTTTTCTTCCATTTTATTCATAGTGTAAACATAACCTGTCAATAAGCCATACACAAGGGTTTCCCAAACATTTTTTTTATTCTATAAATCAAAAAATAAAATTATATATATGCATTTTTTTTTAACCTTTATTTATCCAGGTAAGTCAATTGAGAACAATTTCTCATTTGCATTTCCTGTCACATTCACACATTCATACCTGGAAGCTGCCCAGTACAACCACTGATCTGCTGGCCACTGAGCAGCTCCACTGGAGCGGTTGGGGTGAAGGTGCTCAAGGGCACTCAGTTCTTCACTTCCCCACCCAGATTTTATCCTGCCACTCTGGGGATTGAACCGGCGACCTCCCGGTCCCGCTCACTTCTCTAATCTCTAGGCCACTGCCCCACTCTAGTTGGAGGAGACATAACATCTGCTAGTAAACCATCTTAAACATTATTATAAGATAAATTCTAGTCAAGGTGAGTAGTATAGTGACATAGACTAACTAAAATTGAAATTTACCTTAAATATAAGAATATAAGAATATATTATAATATATAAATAAGGAGAAACCAGGATACATGTTTAAAAAATAAAACCTGTTTATGTTTATTCAACAGTGAAAATAGTGCATGTGTATTCTATTTTGAGTAGAATAACTCAAAAATAGTATTTCTATTTACACAACGTTCAGGCACTTGAGGAAAAGTCTGCAGACAGTGGAGCACATTCCGCCATTTATGGCCGATGATATTATGTACAAAACAGGCTCAAGATTTAGTGAATTTTGCAGACAGCAGCTCCCAGAGGAGCCCGAGAGAAGCCCAGCAAAGTGCTTCAGCTGGATTACACATCACACAGGTCATGGGTGTCTCTGGGCAGCAGTGAGCAGCAGCTAGAAGGATCATGGGTAATGGAGTTCTGAGCAGAGATGTTATTTGACCTTTGGGATAGCTGGAGGATGCCTCCTGGAGAGAAGATTAAAGATATTACTAGACATGGTTGAATATAACAATATTGAACACAGTGTGCCTTGTTCTTGTATAACGGACAGAGCTGAAATTAAGTTTTTATTTTTCACCTTTTATTTGCATGGTTTAACTGTAGCTTTCTTAATGGCAGACCTACCAAATTGTTAATACAGATAATGTCTGATCCCTCATCATCATAATCTATACATCTAGTTATGCAGCAGCTAGCTCTGCTGTGTGTGTGTATAACACGGGTCAACAGAGAAAAAGAAAATTGATGAATAAGGCAGAGGAAATAATGGTTATTAGAGATTACTATAATATAGGTAAGACAGCAGCTGGTTACAGAACTTGGGAAGATTGGAGAGATGTGCAATTTAGCAAGGACCTAATCCAAATATTGGAGAACTGTGTAATTCATGATTCACAGTTTCCTGTTCACAAATGTCCATGTACACATTTAAGTGTATCTTCATTTAGCAAGATTTTTTATTTTTTATTTGCCATACATTGTGATTGTTACAGAAGTCGTGACCTGTAGTGTCAACTATGGGGGAGAAAATAAAATAGACTTATGGAAGTAAGCTCATGCCCCACATACTGTATATCTATAGGGGGGAGAGAGATTGAGTAAGGAAAAGGCATAAGGTTGGACGCAAAGAGCCAGAAGAGGAAAGAGAGAGACCATGCGGGAAAGAACCTAAAGAACCATTTGAGAGCACAGAGGAAATGAGGCAGAAAGAAAAAGGAGAGACAGGCCAAAAGCAGGGGAGGAACCAGCAAAAGAAAAGAAGTGAAGAAATGTACAAGAAAAAGAAGTAGGGGGGGGGGGGGGGGAGGGAAAATAACGGTTATTGCATGAGGGAAACTGGGGAGGGCAATAAAACAAATGCATGCTAGGAGAAAGCGGGAAAAGGGGGGATAAAGGACAGGGAGAAAGATGAAAACTTGACAGAGTGCTCAGCCTGTTGTCTCTGGCTCCAGTAGAAAGCTGCACAGAGAGAAGTCCTGTCTACTGAGGCTGATGGGAAAGGGAATATGAGAAACACATTTTCCAGCAGACCCCCACCCAGCTCAAATAACAACTCCCTCTGCCCCTGTGCCTCTGTAGCGCAAGGTTTGATTCTGTGTGTGTGTGTGTGTGTGTGTGTGTGTGTGTGTGTGTGTGTGTGTGTGTGCATATATGCCAGTGTATATTTGCGTGGCAGACTGGAGGTCATCATAATGTAACGGGTCGGATTTCAGGCTGTGATTGTGTGGTTTCAGAGTCACCTTGGCACACTCGGTGGAGCACGGTTGGGCTGAAGGCCATCAGTGCTCGGGGAAGGAGTGTGAGCATGCACCCGAGGGACAGATGGGGCATGGCCTCGAACCACTGGCTTGCCACTGGTCACTGACTTCCTAGGGAGCGTCGGGCTGGGTGGAGAAGAGAACCTTAAGTGACAGGCGTGGGTAGCACAGTTTTGTTTACTGCATGCATCTATGTATCCCGGTAGTTTAAATGCGTATATGTGTACCTGGAGGGCTGTATCCAGGAGGAGTCTACAGGTGGAGGCAGAGGGGTGGTGCAGGTGGAGGTGGAGAACTTTGCGATGACAGCGAGCGCCTCCTTCAGGGCAGCGTGCTTGCGGAGCACTTCCTCCCGGTGCTGCTGCTGCTCCGGTGACTCATCCATCAGCGCTGAGCATTCTCCCAGAGCGTAGAGCTGGGCCAGGAGCTCAGAGCTAATGAACTCCTTCACCTACAGAGAGGGATTATAAACAGCTGCGACAAGTAAAAATGTAACTTTGTAATGTGATATTTTACTCTGATTTGGGATTATGGCTCTAAATTCCTAAAGGGGTGGTGAAAATCTTATTTTATTTTTCTTATGGTCTCTTATTTCTTTTTTAAAGTCATTGGAATATGCTCAAATAGTGTTTCAAATGGTAAATTCTTGTATGGTAGACAAAGATATACAGATTCTGAAACAGATGAAATACAAAACTTTAAAAAAAGAAAGAGAAAATTTTTTATTTTTTTAAGTTAAGAGTCTGGCCTGGATATCTTACGCTGTTGATCATGTGATGCATAATGGTTTTTGGCATCAAGTCCTTGATGGTCTTATAGATGATGCTCATGTAGGAGTCGACCAGGTTACGAATGGTTTCCACCTGACGCTCCAGCTGGGGGTCTGTGAAGTTTTCAGGAGCTCCATTTCCCTGCCCATCCACCTGGGTGACAGACAGACGAGATGGAGTTGGGAGGAATTGCAACATAAGCTCTTCAGATTCTCCCTGTGGTTTTAACCAAGGATACATAGTGTAGTGTAATGTGCTGCAGTGACCGCTGAGGTAACACAGCTGATAATTTCACGTGAATACAGATGTGTGAAGCAATTAAGATCAGTCTTATGTGTATTTCCATATCTCATTGTCTATTCTGTGCTTGCGACGAGAAGAAGCACAGAGCCTCTGTGATAGGAACAGGGGGAGCAGAATAGAGAGAACACATGAGAGGGAGGTAAGGAGGAGTGGGCAGAAGAAATAAAAGGGGGAGTGGGTGAGGGACGAGGAACTGCTGATTAGAAACAGACTAGAACACACACACACACACATGTTGTAGTGACATCATGGGCCAAGAATGCTGTGCTGAAGAGCCAACGACAGAGCGAGATGGAAGGGGTGGGGGACTTAACTTTTTCGCTTTGGCAGGGGAAGAGAAGGGGGAACATGGAGAGAAGGGTAAGGGGTTATGGATGGGTTTTTAAGGTTAGCAAAGTCTACGAGTGTGTTCAACGCAAAGGTAAGGTTCAGACAGGTGCAGCTCCCCACAGCTATGCTCGGGGTTGGGTTTAATTAGGTTGAATTAGGGGTCAGAGTACTAACAGTGACTTTCTCAGGGTAGACTCCGGCCTGTAGCAGAGACGCCTTCCAGCTGTCCAACTCCTCCTGAGAGTAACAGGCCAACTCCAGGCATTTGTAGTCCTTATACACGTTCCTGCAATTCAGTACGACATTGTCAGACATCTCTTAAAAGCTACGCTTCCTGGCCACAATACAGCGTTATAAACACAGTACAGTTAGTGTATACCTTAACCCATTGAGAAAATACAGTACATATCAAAACCATCCACAGGTTGTAATGCCATGTTATTACTGGTGTCTCTTATGAACTCAGTGGAGGTGAGTTTTAGTCACAATGTGTGAATATTTTAGCTGAGCAACGTTTTCAGTCATTTACAGCTGTCTGTCGTCTCTTCATTCTTACCATGTTCACTTCAAGTGGAAACAAAACAAGTCTTGCTCCACGTCTTGTGGGAGGAGAGGAAAGTAGTCTCTAGTAGTAGTAGTACAAAAAAAACCCCACTGTCTCCTTTTAAACATTGTAGACTCAGCCACATGCTGTATCATGTGTTTCATTTTGAATTATCTTGTGTATTTTTTAGATGATGCCAATCAATCACCTATTATCAGTTAGTGCGCAATGTTACTTAAAAAAGGACGTCAGAGCATAAAAATGTACCAAGACCACATGGATGATTTTGGTGTTTGTGTTTCTTAATACCCCCTCTTCACTCAGCTCTTGACCCACTTTGTACATGAGTCAAATGTTATTGGAACAAGGTTGCCTTTGTGTGTATCATGTGGAATCTTTAAAAGAGTAAACATACAACACACAATAAGCTCTAGTCTTAGAGTATTATTCAGTATTCTCCAGACAGATAAATCTAACCTGAGCTGTGGCTGGTTAGCTCAGTTGGTAGAGCAGGAGCAGGTTTATTCCTCGACGCAGAAGGTCCAAGGTTCGAGTCCGACCTGTGATGATTTCCTGCATGTCTTCCCCCCCACTCTCTCCCCTTTCATATCTCGGTTTTCCTATCCATTATAGGCAGAAATGCCTAACCTGAGCTTGTGCACACAACTACCAATGATGAGGGAAATATCCTCCTTAAAAAAACTGTATGTCATTATAAGTATAATTTCTTGTGTTTGCATAAAATAATAATTAAGTGTGGTCCTTGTTACTAGCATGCATGGTCCATTTTGAATGATCAGAAATATTGGCATAGCCTGATATAATGCACAGTACGTAGATCATTTTGTATAAAAAGGGCCCCACCGTGTTGAGAACCACATATTGAACACAGTCCTTGATGGAAAAAAGAATATAAGAGGTTGGGCCAGTCTTCCCAAAATGTGGTACAATCCTTTCAATGCAATACAGTATATACAATCAAAAAGAATGTAAAGAGAAAATTCTTCACTAGATGTAAAGGACATAGAGACACACGAGCACTTGCAACTAGGCAGATATACACACATACAACCACAAAATAAAACAAGTTCATCAGTTTCAACTGCTGTGCTTGGCATGCCCTCTCTAACCAAAACTTATCCTCTTATCGCCATCATCTATTTTCTCCACGTTTTTCATTCCCCAGCTCCTCTTTCTCCTCCATCTTTCCTCTCACAGTCTTCCTTCTTCACACCATCATACCATCTCCGTGCTTTGGCTGTGGCAGCAGCGCAGCAAAGTAAGAAACAAGCTAAAGATCTAGAACAGGCTGTGGCCCATCTGTTAAACATTTTTCATTAATCACTCAGTTGTTTCTTTCCTCCTTTTGTTGTTCCCTTCTCACACTAAGAACACATAGCAATTAACCTCAAATATGCGAAACCTTTGTGTGTGTGTGTGTGTGTGTGTGTGTGTGTGTGTGTGTGTGTGTGTGTGTGTGTGTGTGTGTGTGTGTGTGTGTGTGCGAGAGAGAGAATGAGAGAGACAAAAAAAATGGAAAGGGGATAGCAGAGAGTGATACAGAAAGATCAAGAAATGGGCAGTCAGTTTGTGAGCTTATGGCTGGGCTAGGATGGGTGAGGCTAATAAGTCAGGGCGTGGTGGCTAACAGACGGGGAGCCAGGCCAACAATGACAATACTAGAGTGCTAGTACACTACGATCACTAACATTCATATACACAATAGAGCACACATTAAAATTGTTCTTCAAGCTGATTTATCACTTCAACTTTTTTTTTCTCGTCCCCCTTTGCTATCCTTTCCTCAGCTCGTAGCCAGTGTGAGTTTTTTTTCACTATTGAGGAATTTCTGCACAGATCCATGACTGCTTTAGATTTGAAGAGTTTCCTGAGGTTTTTGATCATTGTCAGACAGGGACAAAACCACTGCAATGTCTGCCACACACACACACGCAATTACAGAAAGAGAAACAGAGAGAGAAAGAGAGAGAGAGGAAAGGGGGGGGGGGGGGCGCCATAGGACAGACTTTGACACATTCCTGGCCGATGGCTCTGATACTCTCTCACTCCCGCTTTCTTTCTCCTCTCAACCCTTCCAATTCTTCTTTCTCCCTCCCTTTTGTGGTGAGTCGAGCAATTCTTTCCAAACAAGAGCAGCCTCATCTCTGATCCAAGCTCTCTGGCTTTGATTAGCTGCTTAATGAGCCTGCCGTCGGTATGCTGTGGCACACACACACACACACACACACACACACACACACACACACACACACACACACACACACACACACACACACACACACACACACACACACACACACACACACACACACACACACACACACACACACACACACACACACACACACACACACACACACACACACACACGCTCTGGTACAATCAGCCAGGCTTTGGGTCAGCTCCAGCTTCTAAACACCCTCTCTCTCCTTTTCTCTTTGTCTGTCTTTCTCAATGTGTTTCACAAACATAAACCCAGAAAACCATCTCCTCAAAAGCCTGGCTTATACTTGGAATCCCCCAAAAAAAAATTACTTAAAAACTACACTCACTGCAGTAACCACTGGATATCCTTTCAGTTCCGGTGGCAAAGTTGAATGGAAGAAGTCAAAGAAAGGGCAAAACACGACTCTCCTCCCTTTCCTCCCCTGACATGACCACCCTCATAAAATATCACGAAAACGTCAGCAAGCGGGTGACAAGAACAGAACTCCCTTTTCTGACTCACGCAACATGCACAAACACAGGCCTCCAGCCACACACACAAACAAACCTTAACTCGGTGTTGAAGAGAGCAAAGACAAATTTGCTGGACATAAAGCCCTTCTCCACATCTCGGAGCTTCAGGTTGTCCAGAGGAAGCATGTACTTCTTCTCCTTCTCCTGGAAAAGACAGATAACAGTTTGACAGAGGTATGCAGAGTAAAATATGACATCACAGAGAGGTAACACAGGTGTTGATAGCAAAAAACAAAGAAGACTAAAGACAGTTCATTTGGGGAATTAAGTTAAAATAGTTGCATGTCTGGTAGTAAATATTTTTCAGCCTGAGAGCCAGAGAGGAAAGAAGGGGAGCCAAGAGACTTGAGCTGTAGAAGGAAAAGAGTGAACAGGAGATGTGGAACACTGTGCTAGCACAGCAGAGCACCTGAGTTCATATGAGATGTGTCTGCCTGTCAGACTGACTCACATTAACAGCCCACTAACTAGCAGAAGAGAGACAGTGGGAGAGAGGGAGAGCGAAGGGGGATACCATAAGTCTATAGTCTGTCATCACCACTGGGACTTATGAATGACAGAGAACAGTTGGAGGAGTGGAGCGGCCAGCGTGAGGAGAACCAGACAGTATGGAGGCAGGGTACAGAGAAGTGAAGCAGGGAGGGAGGGAATGAGAGAAGGAGTACAAAAAAAAAGTGGGAGAGAGGCCGGGCCCACATGTGAAAGTCATTACTCAGACTCAAGCTCTAACACAACATTTCTCCTAAAGTGAAGCCCTTCCCCCTCATCTCTCTTCCTCGGCCTGCTCCCTCTTTCTAACCTTTGAGAAGGGGGCTTCCAGAAAGGTTGGTCAGAGGACTGGGTAAGGTAAAGAGGGAAAAGTATGAAATAGAAAGGTGACTTCTATAGAAGAGAGAACTAAAGCATGCCTGCAAAAAAAAAGTGTCCTAAAAATCTTGGATGTTGTCGGAGCATGTGAATGCATGCGTGTGCCGTTGCACTTGAGCACGTGCACACAAATTTGAGATGCTAGTGTGCATTTCGGTCTTCCCTCTCTCAGTGCTCCCCTGAACCCTACGACTCTCTTCCTTCGTTCCCCTTTCCTTTTTTTTCCCAAAAAGGGGCCCACTTCCTGTTACAGAGGCTGAAAAAAATGACAGGACGGGATTGGCGCTCATACAGCAACATCTGGCATCGCTTTGGACAGAGGGGGAGGAGACTGGAGAGAGTATAGGGTCCTCTGATGGGTTAGAAATAGAAAGTAGAGATGATGAAGAGAGGAAGAGGTGGATAGATGGATAGAGGGAGGTGGATTTTGCTAGAGTAGAAGAGGAAGGGTTGAGGAACATAGAGAGCAGGAGAAAGTGTGCAGGAGAAGTGGGGAGAAACTGCCGACCGGTCCAACGTTGATTCCCCATGGGTCCCTTCAACCCATATATGGCTGCTAAGTTCCTCCCTAACTCTCTCTCTCATTCTCTCACTCCCCGTATTTCCTTATGACTTCTCCGAGAGAACAGGCAGATCCCTAGCTGAATGAGTAAATGTGCCACGTCAAGACTGGATACTACGCCGGGACACAGCCCTGCGGATGCCCAACTAAAGATACACTCACATCTCCGGAGGAGGGACACCCATATGAGTGGAAGTCTGATGTGTGGGAGACCCCTCGCCTTGTGGCCCAGCGCCGACACAGGATAAGAAAGAGAATAACAGCGGAAATCTTTTTCCGAATCCCCTCCACCGCTGGCAGGACTGCTAGCTAACAGCCAGAGCAGGGAAATGGGAGGCCGAAGAGAAAGCTAGAAAGGGTCCTGCTCCGTCATCCCAGTGTTCAGACTACCTGTTCAGGATCTTACTGGTGTACAGTAGTCTGCACATTGGTTAGACTGTGCAAGGAAGTGCTTCAGCAGCAAGACTCAGGACAACGTGAAAACCTGCATGTACTCTACGCTGAGACAAATCTTGGCTCTAAATGCAGTAACTTTATTTTAAGTTGAGCGTAATGACAACTATTTTGTAGCATTTGTCACCCTGAATTAAGTGTCTTTGTTAATGGGGAGTGATATCTATGTACAAGGCAGAGTAGTTTACATGCATCTCAATTAAGCAAGATAAGCTATAACTTGTGACTGTTGTTTTACCAATACTTAGCTATAAACTAGCTTACTAATTGCATAACTTTTTTTTTTTTACACACATTCATTGTAGAGAATGTAGAGAGTGCCTCTCATTGGGTATTTTGAGTTCCTGCATGTGCATCCGTGTGGCAATATATTGTAACTCTTGGCACTGTTTTGTGTGTGTGTGTGTGTGTGTGTGTGTGTGTGTGTGTGTGTGTGTGTGTGTGTGTGTGTGTGTGTGTGTGTGTGTGTGTGTGTGTGTGTGTGTGTGTGTGTGTGTGTGTGTCTGTGTGTGTCATATTCCCAGTGGTGTCATGAAGTATCATACATCAGAGCTGCTGTATTTCTCGAGACTAACGGATTTGAGATATAGAACAGGCCACACACACCTACACACAGAGGCGAGCATGTAGATTAAGTGTGTGTATGCATGAGCTGTCTGTTTTTCTTCAGACTGCCTGGTGGAGCCCTGGCAGTTGAGAGGTGAAGGAATGTATGTCTGTTCACTGTGCTAGTGGAGATTAAACCCTAAACTATTATGCTGCAATCTCAATTTAGGTACACAGAAAGGAGACGTACCATACGGCCTAAACGACGTTGGAAAAAATGGAGCGTAATGGACAGGGATGGAGCGGGGAGGTTGAAAGGGGTGAGGGGGGTTTGGGGGGAGTAGCTCTGAGAGAGACTGTGGAGGAGTTGGGGGGGGGGGGGGGAGGTCTGCAGTGTAGAAACAGCCATGTGGGATTTCTCTGGGCAGATCTTGGAAGCTGGTGTTTGGACAAAGCTTCAGATTTTCCAGCCAGGAATGTGCACAGTCCCAGGGAGACTGCCAACCACAGAGAGGGGGAGAGAAAGGAGGAGGAAAAGGCGACAGAGGTAAAGAAAGAGAAAATAAAAAAGAGGGGGTCAGTAGTCAAAGAAAAAATAAATGTCTGTGGAAGGTAGTGTGGGCGGGGAGAGTGAGAGCGGGAACTGCAAGAGAGAAGAAGCAGAAGCTTGGCTTGTGTGACTGTGCATGTGCACACACACACATGCACGCACACACGCATGTGGAAAGATAGATCTGATCTTCTGTGATAATATGGGTGACTGATTTTGCACTCAGGCCTTCCAAACACAGCTGATAATACATCCAACATAGTGAGGAGGTACAAGGATTAAACACTGACTAGTCCAACTGAATCAAAATGAGTGAAAGGTTTAGACTTTTATATTAGCTTCAACCCTTATAGTGAAACATGCACGTCTTATCGTGATACTCAGACAGCCAAAGTTTGTTGCTCTGATGTGGTCAACAGATATTTGCTCTCCTGTCTTTGTATTATTTTTTCGCAGATGTGCTAAGTCTTGTTTGTAGATGACAGCGAAAGGAAAACCTATAACACTGTGTGTGTACAATATGCATGCCTGGGGCTGTGTCTGAAGTACACTGTGTTCAAGAGATCCAGTGTTTATCTGAAAAGTGACTGTGTGTCTGTCTGAGAGAGTGTATATTTTTCTCCACTATTTGCATGCCAGTTTGTTTACATCAGACTCTGCATGTATACTGTATACTGTATATACAAGTCTGTCCACTGTGTGTGTGTGTGTGTGTGTGTGTGTGTGTGTGTGTGTGTGTGTGTGTGTGTGTGTCTTAGTTTGGCTTGGGGCAGCTCCAGCTGTGTCAGAGTGAGCCGCTCCAAATGCCTGAACTCCCAGAAGAGGAAAGAAAAGGGGGAGTAAGGGGAAGAGTGAGCGGGACGAATGGGGAGGGGGGGCGTCAGAGAATGAATGGGGGAAATGGAAGGGGCTCACTAGCAGGTCCAGGTGGCAGGAGAGAAAAGCTGGACAGAGAAACAGGGTTAAAGATGTTCTTTTAGTTATGCTTTTATTGGTGTCATACAGTACGTCACAAAGTTTCCATAAAGACACGGCCTTCAAGCCATTTTAGAACAGTAACTTATTTGTAAAAATATTCTACCAAACCACTATATGATGTCTGTCAAACAGTACACAACTTAATTCCATCCACAACAACACTGTCCAGCGTTTTGATCCAGATGTGAGTGTTTTACAGGTACTCGTTTATGTCCATATGCAAATGTTGTGACGTGTTCCCCTCTTCTGATCTCACTTCCTGCCCTTCTGCCCTTCCTTCCTACCATGACACGGACTGTGACAGGACGAGACTGTTGTGATGTGTCTGCCTGTCTACACTTGCTGTGCAGACCTTCTGCTCCTGTACAGCAGGCACAGACAGGCAGACAGATGGCAGCCCCACTGACATCAGAACAGAGCGCCACAAGCTCCTCCAGTTTACTTCAACATATACGGAAACTGTGACAACATCAACAGATGAGGGACTTCCCCTTACTTATCTCTCAACCTCCCAATTAACATGCTGTTTCAAGCTGAGATATGTGTTAATAAACAGTGTGCTGCTGCGTTTTGACTTAAGCATTTTCTTATTTATTAAGTTTGCGTTCAAAAATGTCTCGGTGTGAACTATTTACCTATTTGTTTCAAGTGTTGAGTGTGAATGCCTCACCTCATCATCTTTGAACCAGGACAGGCTCTCTGCACTGAGGATAAACCAGTATTCCTTGGCTCCACCTTTCATGATGCCGATGTTGCTGATGGTCAGCCAGCCTTTGCGTATGACCTGCACAACAGCAAAGGGTAAGGAAGGAGCTCAGATGGCATTCAGAGAACAGATTGATTGAAAATGAGATAGCAAGGTATAACTCGTACAGTATAAAGATGTGCAAAGCAAGTCACACAATGAGAGTGGACTCCTGCTGATGAAAATAAGAGTAAACAGTTGACACGGTAGGAAAGACTGGATTTTTACAGGTCAGACAGCTGTGAGATATATGACAGAGATTAAGTAGCCATGGCCAAATCACCAAAACGTTTCACTAACAACCAGTGGGCATAATTGGTCGAAAAGAAGACTAGATGCACAGGTACACATTCAAAGTAAGCATAGAAACAAAAGCAGCAACCCCTATGTGGAAATAGAAACAGAATGCGAAAGACTGGAAGAAAGATGTACGATGAATAAGGGAACAGGAAGTTTGACATGACATAAAGATACCAAAAACTGACAGACATCCTGCAGACTAGGAAAATATTAACATCTGCACATATTTATGAAGCAGCAGGACTGCAGAGGGAGTAAAGATGATTAGTTTGAGACAGAGAGAGAATACTGCTAACCGTAACTGTAAGAGGAAAAGAGTTAGCAGTGTGAAATACATGAGCTACAACAAGCCATTTGCCAGTGTGCGTGTTTGCCGCCATCGGTCGCATGCCAACCCACAACCCTTAAGCTTGAATCCTGCACACAAATATTTCCAGTAGAGGCAGCAGTGAGTGAATAGGCTTAAAGAGATTGGTCTCCTACTACGAGTCTGGAAGGAGGGGCCACACCCTGGAGAAAAACAGGAGATGAGGGAGCAGAGTTAATGTTTTCGTTATATTGGGGAAATATTCCGGGTTGATCATTTAATAGTTAACTACTATCAAAGCAACATGAGGGATTGTGTAAATAACTTACAACATGTTTTAACTTCTTAAGCTGTGGTTAAAATGTACTGCTGTTCTCATCATCACACATCAAGGCTCCTGACTAAACAATCATACTGGGATCGTGGTTTTAATTATGCCCGCTTTCAAATGTGTCACATAAATATTATGTTACATATTAATCATAACAGATTGAGAAAAAACACACACAGAAATGCCTCATTTTTGCTTGCATGCATTCCTATGAGAAGCCAAGATCAACTCTGGTTGCATGATAGGACCCTAAAGCCCCCTCCAGTAAAATCACAAAATATCTAATTTGTCTGCAGCTGTGAATTCTGATTAATGTTGATTAATGTGTAACACATGGGATGGTGACATTACTGGGGGGGGGGGGGGGGGGGGGTGGTAAGATAGATGGAAAACATTTACTTAATTTAGTGCACACTCAAATGTTGCACTGTAGAGAACCAATGGCAGTAAAGTAACATTTTTGAGAGTTTAGACCTGCAAAGATAATTTCAGAAGAGCACACACATACTGTGTGCAAAAAGTGTATGTCCATGGCCTAAGGGTGATGGTGCTAAAGCAAGAATCTTTATGGTATGAGATTTTGGGCTATCTTGTGGTATTTAGTAGGCAGTTAAACCTTGTGGTGACACTACTGTAGATAGTAATTTTGATACATCCTCTGGGGATCATGAGTGTTTTTTTTAATCAAATGTAAAGGCAATTTATTAAATAGTTGTTGAGACCAAAGTGAAGGACCAATGAGCTGGCCCACTGAGTCCGTATGTTGTCATCGCCGTCTCAATAATTAATAATAATAATTCATCCCGCAAGGAGAAATTACAATGTTTTCACTCTGTTGTTATTACACACAGGCCTGAATTGCATGCACTAATGGAAATATGTCAGAGTGAGGGGAGATGCCCATGGAAAGGCTGCCCATGGAGCGGCGCCCCAAGCAGTTGGGTGCCTTGCTCAAGAGCATCTTGGCAGTGCCCAGGAGGTGAACTGCAGCTACCAGTCCACCACCATACTTTGGTCAATATGCAACCCTGCATATGCAACCAGCAACCCTCCGGTTCCCAACCCAACTCCCTACTGACTGAGCTACTGCCACCTTGGTTAGTGTGGATATATACAGTATAGAAGTATATATTATAAGTATATATTAAAAGTCTTACATGGTTTCCTGCCATCCCTGCAGCAGTCTTCTTATTGCTTTGGTTGTACATCTGCTGGGCACTGACAGACAGGAAGAGCTAATGTTATTTACTCTGTTAGAATTTATAGTTAACTTTATAGTTTAAAACTGATGAGGTTACTCACTTAGTGAAGCCAATGAAATCTTCGTGTTTGGTGTTTATGTAGGCAAGCTGTATGTCAATGAGCAACAGGATCTGAATAGAGCAGACATTCATTAACTAGAGAAACACACAAAACATAATAATCCAGTAGAGTTATCTAAAACTAATGCAATGTCCAGCTGTGTGTGAATGACCTGATCTCTGCATATACTCTCTTGCTCTCGTATTTCAGTGGTTACAATTCTCTCCGTCTCATCTTGCAGTTTGGGAAAGGAACTGAGCTATAGAGAGGAAAACAGACCAGAAGTAAGACATAAGACAGTTTTGACACCCCAAAATGTACAGTTCATCTCTCTCACACACACACACACACACTTATACCTTGTTGATACACTGGTACACAGTGGAGATTAGTTCTTGACTGACCGTGTCTACAAATTGAATACACGGCCCCTTTAGCCTTGATATCTGTTTTTTGACTATGGCTTCAAAGGCCATATCAGGAGTGAACAGACCCGTCCTATAGGGAAAGAGACAGGCAGATGGAGGAAAGCAAGAAAAACTAAAAAAAAGGTAGATTGGCTGCAGCGATCAAAACATGTCAGTAACAATTGTGTACAATTGTAAATGATTACATTACATAACAACATTTGACACTTTGCATTTGCTCAGAACACTCTACTACACCTGACACCATGGGTGTTTCTGATGGCGTAGTTGATCTCCCGTCGCAGCTTTCTCTCATCCAACTCAATCTGAAGACAAACACGGTACACACTCAGTCAGAGTTGAGCACTTGGCTGAGGTTCATTACAGTTTAGCACCACAGTTTTTAATGCACGTACAGTATTCATGGAGCTACTGTATGACAAGTGTTACCTATGCACAAAGACAAACAGAATTCACACACACACACACACACACACACACACACACACACACACACACACACACACACACACACACACACACACACACACACACACACACACACCACACACACACCTTGACCAGTTCATTGGGGAAATGCTCATGGAAGAGTCGGTTGATCCTGGCACCTCCTGACAGATTAACGGTGTCTACTCTGTCGCCTGAGCCCTCGATTAGCTTCTCAAAGTCCACAGCCAAGCGCTGAACTGACCTGGGAGACAGACACACAGACCAGGAGAAACCCTGACATACAAACAATTTCAAACACAACAAATGAGTACAAACAAACACTTCCAGAATGATTGACTGACTGACTGTAGCAGTGTCTTGGTTCTCTGTCCAGGGTCATCAGGACTGAACTGTTTGCATTTTTCAGCCTCTTTATTCAAGTCCTGAAGCTGGCCCTGCAGATGAGTACGGAAGGCTGGCAGAGTGTCCCGGATGTGGTTTGTCAGTTGCTGCAAACAAACATAAGGAGAAACAAAACAATGTATTTACTTCTCTAGGAGTGAGTGAGTGAGTGAGTGAGTGAGTGTGTGCATTTTGAACCTGGTTAAGTATTCTTTGTAAATATGGGGTGCCCATGCTTTCAGCCATGTGTTTGTAGGCCGCGTGGGAAAGGAAGAACTTCTTCTCTGCAAGCAGGGCTGCCTTAATATCCTTTTTCCCATCAATGTCCTTCTGACTGCGGTTTACCACCCCTATGTAACCTGGGGGGGGGGGGGAGGAAGAGATGAGAAGGGAAATGAACAGCATGTGACCATTGTAAGGACGACAATGTGCAACAAGAGGAAGGAAGAATCAAGGACTCTGTTAGGCAGATTTGACTTGCATTTTCTGACGTGTCCTTGGGAACTCTTCCCAGACCGCCATTTGTTCCATTAAGACTGTAGCATACAAGCAGGAAATAAATATGTTTGTTCAACAGCAAAGCATGTGATATAAAGCGGGTCAAATCCACTATTTAGTACAGTAATATATGTAATAGCACCAGGCTCCTTATCTAATGCTTCAGCTCTATGCTGCTACTAGGGCTTCCATGGTTAATGCATTAGCACTGTAGAAGAAGCATGAAGGGGCCAGCTGCTTTATTCAAGCTCTCTCTCTCATTCTTTCTCTTTCTCTCTCTCACTCTCACACACACACACACACACACACACACATTTACTAGCTAATACCTGTCTCTATGAGATATATGAAAGGGGAGAGACAGGGGGGAAGACCTGCAGGAAAACGGTCAGTCACAGGTCGGATTTGAACCCTGGACCTGCTGCGTCGAGAAATAACCCTCTGCACATGTGTGCTCGCTCTTCCAAGTAAGCTATCCAGCCATGTCTCTATGGTTTTCTCTTGTATACATACACACAAAAACAATTGTCCAGACACACACTCAATGGTACTGCTGTGATGTTATTCAAAGTGCATAACCATCTTTCAACACATGGCACAAGTTAAAGAGATACCGCATACTGCACATGGATAAACAGAAAGATGGTGAACAAGGGACACAGAAAGACAGTCAGACAGAGAGGAAGAGGAAAAAGAATAGAGGGAATGAGAGCTTGACCGAGACGGAGCCTCTGGCTGCTGATTACAGACACAATCATGTCAGTCCTTTACAAAGAGCCTCCACTGGGTGCAGTGTGACTGCATTCCAGCTAGGTGGCTCAACACACATGCACACACACACGCACACACACACACACACACACACACACACACACACACACACACACACACACACACACACAAGCAGCACACCTCTGCGCAGGGGAAGCAATCTGTTCTCTAGAATGTTCCGGGCATCTGTTCCTTCATCCATCAGGTCCAGCTTAGTGATTACACCAATTGTGCGCTGGCCTGAAAAAAAGATGAAGAAAAGAGGAAATTGTACAGCCTCCTAATGGGATTTCATAACCTGTAGAAGTATGAATAATATATGGCAACCCCTTCAACCTTTTAGACATTCATATTTTTAATGTAATAATGTGATAATTTATCCCTATGAAGACAGTAGTGTGTAGAGCCTTATTCTCAGGACATAATGAAACCCCACAGACTTTACAAGCCCACCCAGGGCTTACCCTGTGGGTCAACATCTTTGGCCAGTTTGAGTGCATCAGAGTTGGCCAGATCAGTGTTAGCTGGCGTGACAGCCAGGATGAGACAGTTTTCCTTACAGATGAACTGCATGATCATGTCTCGTATCTGGTACTCTATGTCTGCTGGCTGGTCGCCTACAGGCACCTTGGTGATGCCAGGCAGGTCCACAAGAGTCAGGTTCAGCACTGCAAACACACAGAAGAGTAGAAATAAACACACAGGTCGTACATATGTCAGAGAAATTGACCTTGAATGGATATGTCACACTGAACACACACAAGTTGTGTTACCATGTGGTGAATAAATCCGTAGGTTGATGGGGACAGGGGAGATGCCTTTATTGGATCCTGTGAGTCTGCGTGTCTCTGCCTCGATCTCTTTGCGGATCTCATCAAAGTCTGTGAACTTCTTTCCCTTACAATGGAAAAATTCACCGTACTCTGAAAAAACACACCATGAGCAGGGGGGGAAATCATCAGTTAAACAATGATTGATTCATCATAATTTTAGAGGATCTTGGAATATCACGCCTGCAACGTTTTGTTTTTAAAGATTTTTTTTGGCCTTTAATAGATAGGATAGCTGAAGACAGGAAAGGGGGGAGAGAGAGGGGGGATAACATGGCGCAAAGAGCCATGGGTCGGACTTGATGACCATTCCAGCACTGTCCCACCAGTTGGGCTCAGCCATTGTAAAATATCATACTGCCATCTGGTGGCAGCTTAAGAATGACACTTTCCAGCCTGCATGAGTGACTATGATGTGTGTCTTACCTACCAGTGTTAGCACTAAGCAGCTGGAGGATTAAAGGTCTGCGAGTGACAATTCCCGAACCCCGAGGAAGGAAGTCTCTGTTTGGGAAGAAAGACTAGATTGGAGAAGGATACATAAACACACACAGACACACATACGCACGCACACTGCCACTGCATTCGATGTCAATGCAATCTTGCATTTTAATCTCATACATTAGCTTGACAAGCACCAGGTAAATGACTTTACATATTGTACATGCACAGATAAGACCATTACACTAAAATGGTATAACTTAGTAAAGCAACAGTCAGCTGTATATTAGTTGCCATACATACTATCCAAAAAATCAGCAACTCGATCAGGAAGGTTAAGAAAAACTTTGCCATATGATCAGCCCTAACGGATATACATATAAAGACTAAAAGCTAAATATAGTGTTGACTATAAGGAAACAGAATGCACAGGAAAATATCCTCCTCTTTCCTACTAAAATCAAATTCAGGAAGTTTGTTTTACTGCATCCTGTCCCAGATGAAATAGCTGGCACAGTCCCCTACAAAAAGGGGTGTAATAACATAATCATAGCAGAGACAAAGAACTGAGGCGTGTGTTCAAATATCATTACACAATCAAGAAAGCAAGCATTAATAGTGTCCTATAGTTTCTGCCAACGCCACACCTTCTACTGCTGTGGACAATACATACGCCCCCTTCACTTAACAGGGCTCCACTGTCTTGAAACTCGGAAGTGACTCATTGACTCACCAGCATTCTTTTCTGACAGGATGGAAGCACTTATTTTCCTCCTCATGAACTGAATCGGCTTACTTGCATTTCATCTTTACCCATACAACAACACTGGTAATCACGATTAGTCTGCATTATTTTAAGGCCCTTGGAGTCTCTTAAAGGTCAGAATAAAATGCAAATTCAACAAAGCTCTGTTGAGCTCAGTTTTGGTTAGGACGCGTCGTCAGAGCTGGGCAATATATCAATATTATATTGATATCATGAAATGAGACTAGATATCGTCTTAGATTTTGGATATCGTAATATGGCATAAGTGTTGTCTTCCTGGTTTTAAAGGCTGCATTACAGTAAAGTGATGTACTTTTCTGAACTCACCAGACTGTTCTAACTGTTCTATTATTTGTCTTTACCCACTTAGTCATTACATCCACATTACTGATGATTATTTATCAAAACTCTCATTGTGTAAATATTTTGTGAAAGCACCAATAGTCAACACTACAATATCATTGCGGTATCGATATCAAGGTATTTGGTCAACAATATTGTGATATTTGATTTTCTCCATATCGCCCAGCCCTATGCGTCGTGTACTGTACATTCATTAAAGGAATGCTGATCCCATTACTTTTTCAGGAGCCATGTTAACCTCCTCCCCTTCCTCGAAACCTACACAACCTGCAGTGAGATAAGGTGCTACACTGGCTACTGTCATACCAACACTGCCACCTCCGGCATCCACCACTTCAGACCAGCAACTCAAACTGCTAGTGCTGGGCGGAGACAGCGATATATGAAAACAGTGATTTCAGCTGTGCATTGTAATAGATTAATTGACTGAAGTCCTGGTTTCAATACAGTGGAACACAGATCTTTGTCAAGTCAAGTCAATTTCATTATAGCCTGATATCACAAATAAAAATTTGCCTCAGAGGACTTTACAATCTGTACAGCACACAACACCCTCTTACCTTTGACCCTCGCATCGGATAAAGAAAACTAACCCAGTGTATTAAGCATCTCCCATGACTGTACTTTTAGCATTACAAGCAAATAGCAGTAGGCCTATATTACAAAGTCATACTTTGTAGTATTTTATTACAATTAGCCAGGACTAGTCAAATTGCACAATGGATTTTTTGGTAACACTTTCTAATAGCATATTGTCTTTCAAGTCATTCAGTCATTTAGGGTGACTTAAGTGGCTTACCGTTTATACATATCTTGGTTACAGTCTTGGCCATTTATGGGTGCTGTTCAAAAGAAGTGGGTTTATAAGTGGAAACTAATTACTTTATTAATGTTTAGTAATCACTTACTGGATTATCAGGTTGTGAAAAATACTGTTGACAGATGTTTATTATTTGTATTTGGTAGAAATGCATTTAGAAATGTTATAAACTGATAGGTTTCTTGCTTTCTAATAGCCATCAGATCTAAAGTTATATACAGTACGTTGCTTCTTTGTTGATGGATTTTGGTCCAGGACAGGTACCAAGGGGATTAATATTCACAACCTGGAAAACCAAATTATTAATTCATTAATTCAATTATTAATATTAACAAAGCCGCTAACAATTCCTAACAAAACGATAAAGGGTGCTTTATTAGAAAATGGCACCGTCTGCCATGTAAATCGTATCCACCTAGAGTAAGTACAGTTAACAAGGGTTGTGTAAGTTGATCATGTTGCTTGCTGTACTGTTCGTTTAGCTAGAGTTCATTGTGTCTTACCTGCCCACAAAGTTTTCCAGCACGGAGCTCTTGCCTGCGCTCTGGCCGCCCACCACAGCGATCTGGGGCAGGTAGAGGATGCAGCTCTGGCCCACGCTGCCCAGCGCATCTTGAAGGCGGTTGACCAGCGGGATCAGATCCTCCATCCCGCGGTTGCCCATCGCAACGAAGCAGCCGGGCTGCCCGCCCAGCTCCTTTAAATCCTGCTTTACTCCGGTTCTACACTACATCCGTCGTTAGAGTAGCTACCATAGTTAATGGTTACTTACAAGTATGCCATTTTCATGACTGATAGATGTACAAAACCTAAAAATAACAATCTTCTTGAAGGATGGTGCCAACTTTACAAAGCACCGTAGTTAACGTTAGCAGCTGATACGTTACCGTTAGTGTGGTTTCCACAGTAGTGTCCACGTTTGTACTCACAGACCTCAAGTTTCCGAAAACAGTTCGCTATAGACATTTTTGTTGTTTTAAAACTCCGAATGTTCGCAGTATGATGTTTCCCTCTGGATACATTTACGAAGCTAGCCGCTTGTCGCTGCGCTAACTTTGGTCCGCGGACAGGAGGGGGGGGAAACATTCTACTCTGACAGCTAACGGAATCAATGTTTTGCGCATGCGTGGCTATCACTCGGCAATCCCCCTATGCAGAAGAGAGACAAACTTCATAGCCAATAATGATAGTACCCCGATTTATCAGGCACCGAGCAAACACTCACTCCTCTAGCCGACAGCTATTTAAAATCCTACGCATCTAGTGTGGGTAGGGCTCCGCTGCAGCCATATAAACACTGCAACTAGAGAGTAAGATTCATCTACTGTAAATAACACTGCTGCATTCTTTGGCAATGAGGGAGGGAGCACCGTGTAGTGCACTGGAAAACCGAAGCAAGTGAAAGAGAAACTGAAGGCTACATTTAATTGTGAAATAATGCAACAATAATAATGCAAGTTCAAATATCTAACAGCACTGCACATTTTTGTTGTTGTCAAAGCACCACATTAAGATAAAATATTCTTTACTTGTGATTCTAGATGTTGTACATCAATACTTTCCATTACATCGCACTGAAAAGCACTTACTCTCATATTCCAGTATGACACATGATTACTGTAAATCCCACCCCCCTCTGGTCCCACATAGATTCACTCTACTTTCAGTTCTTTTAACAACTCTGCAATGTCTATATGTGGGCTGCTGTTTGTTCCAGTCCTGTTAGAGCACAGTGCGCTCTGCAGGCTTTTGGCTGCTTGGTTCAGGGAAGGAAGGATGCGAACAGCGTCCGAGGTCTCATTTTCTCCACGAGAGCAAAGAAGGACCTCGTTGACCTCCCCTTCAATCTTCCTAGAGAGGATGGTGGGAAACACGGCGCTCAGACGCTCCAACACACTGTTCCTCAAGACTGAGTCACGACACACAAGGTTCAGTATGAATACACCTGGTCCAATGGCAGGGAGATACAGACAGACAGACGAAAGAAGAGAACATGTAGATGAAAAACACAACTATGGTGAAATATTTTAAACAAAAAAGACATTTTACATGTGTAATGAGACCAATAAACAGCTTTTTGATTATTTACAGTTTCTTAATGTGCCTATTAGTTGTCTACTTAATTAACATTACAAAACTTTTTTCTTTTAAAAGTAAGCCAATGCATGTGTCATTATTCAATAGAAAACATTAGATACCACCAGATGGAGATATATATTGTTAAAAATACTGTACCTCTGGGGGTTAGCAGGTTGCAGACTTTCTGCAGGACCAAAGTTTCTACAAAGGCAGCAGGAGGACAGCTCATACCCACAGTACTATCTTTATTGTCTACATCAAACATGATGGCATCAAACAAACGACCACCTACAGAGGAAAAATAAAAAATAGTCAGTCACTTCTTCGGTAATATATTCACTGGCGTAGGCTTACTCTGAACGGCTCTCTCCTCGACTCCTCCTTCACTAACCTTCTTTCTCCAGGGCACAGATGCGTTCAAGGCCGTCCCCAAGAGTGACGATCAAACGATCATCCGGTCGAAACCCGAAGCATTCCTTTGCCACCTGCATCACAACAGGATCTAGTTCCACAACCTCGACAGTAACACCGGGCACAAAGTCCCGTAGAAACTGAGGCAGGCCACCTCCACCAAGCCCCACCAGGAGCACTGACACCGGGACACCTAAGAAGTGACATCAGGGACATCAGTGAAGTGGGAAGACGCTGCAACGCTGTGGCTGTTTAGTCTAGATTTCCTCCCGCCATCCACCTCTACAACCTCAACAAGACTGTTAAAATGATAGACTGTATAATATTAATGGACAGAGCATGTGTGACGTCACCCATTGGTTTGTGGAGATCTGCTACGAGTCGTCGAGTTTGCCGTTACGGGAGCAGCCATCCTGGTTGCGGATGTGACTATTTTAGACGAGAGGGAGGAGCCCTTACACTCTACGTTACGTTACACACTTTCACTGGCAATCACATCATAGCCACGCCCTAAAACACCCCCTGCTTTATCGCCGATTTTAAAATCAAAGAGATCATTATTAAAAAAATGAACATCATTCTGTGTTGCAGAAGACTTAAAACTAGCGATTGAGACCATAAACTCATAATGAAAATGTTTACTGAGGTAATGAATCAAGTGACAAGTGGGTCACTTTCTCATAGACTTCTAAAGAAATCGACCTCCTTTTGCAACCACACGTGTCTCCCCCTGCTGGAATTCAGATAGAATGCAGGTTTAAGGTACTTCCGCATTTGCAGCACTTCGCCGAACCGGATGCTTTGTCTATTAATATTATACAGTCTATGGTTAAAACAGGTGGGAACTGACCTTTGTTTTTTGTGATTAACAATTTTTTTAATTTTATTTTTTTATACAAAACATACAACTCGCAACATGAACACCCCCCCCCCCCCTTCATCATCACCACCCACCCAGACAAAAATCAAGAAAAGATGACAGCAACTACAATATTCAAGACCATTCAACAAAATACAAACCCCAATTCCAATAAAGTTGGGACGTTGTGTAAAACTTAAATAAAAAAAGAATACAATGATTTGCAAATCCTTTTCAACCTATATTCAATTGAATACGCTACAAAGACAAGATATTTAATGTTCAAACTAATAAAGGTTAGTTTTTTTTTGCAAATATTCACAAATTTTGAATTTGATGCCTGCAACATGTTCCAAAAAAGCTGGGACAGGGGCAACAACAGACTGGGAAAATTGAGGAATGCTCAAAGAACACCTGTTTCGAACATTCCACAGAGGAAAATGTTAATTGGTCATGATTGGGTATAAAACGGAGCATCCCCAAAAGGCTCAGTCGTTCACAAGCAAGGATGGGGCGAGGTTCACCCCTTTGAGAAAAACTGCATGGGCAAATAGTCCAACAGTTTAAGAACGTTTTTCAACGTATCAATGCAAGAAATTTAGGGATTTTATCATCTACAGACCATAATATCATCAAAAGATCCAGAGAATCTGGAGAAATCTCTGCACGTAAGCGGCAAGGCCGAAAACCAATATTGGATGTCCGTGACCTTCGATCCATCAGGCGGCACTGCATTCAAACCAACATCATTATGTAAAGGATATTACCACGTGGGCTCAGGAACACTTTGGAAAACCATTGTCAGTTAACACAGTTTGTCGCTACATCTACATGTGCAAGTTAAAACTCTACCGTGCAAAGCCAAAGCCATATATCAACAACACCCAGAAACGCCGCCGGCTTCTCTGGCCCCGAGCTCATCTCAGATGGACTGACACAAAGTGGAAAAATGTGCTGTGGTCTGACGAGTCCACATTTCAAATTGTTTTTAGAAATCATGGACGTCGTGGCCGGGTTGGATCAGTGGTGGAGCAGGAGCACATATAGTGAGAGGTTCATGCCTTGATGCAGAGGTCTAGGGTTCGAATCCGACCTGTGACAATTTCCTGCATGGCTTCACCCTCTCTACCCCCTTTCCCACCTGTAACATAAAAAGGCAGAAAAAAGTCCCCAAAAAAAATCTTAAAAAAAAAAGAAAAAGAAAAAATAAATAAATCATGGACGTCATGTCCTCCGGGCCAAAGAGGATGAGGACCATCCAGGTTGTTATCAGCGCAAAGTTCAAAAGCAAGCATCTGTGATGGTATGAGGGGGTGTTAGTGGCATGGTTAGGCATGGGTAACTTGCACATCTGTGAAGGCACCATTAATGCTGAAAGGTGCATACAGGTTTTGGAGCAATATATGCTGCCATCCAAGCAAAGTCTTTTTCAGGGACGTCCCTGATAATTTCAGCAAGACAATGCCAAGCCACATTTTGCACGTGTTACAACAGTGTGGCTTCGTAGTAAAAGAGTGTTGGTACTAGACTGGCCTGCCTGCAGTCCAGACCTGTCTCCCATTGAAAATGTGTGGCGCATTATGAAGCGCAAACCGACCCCGGACTGTTGAGGAGCTGAAGCCATACATCAAGCAATAATGGGAAAGAATTCCCCCTACAAAGCTTCAACAATTAGTGTCCTCCGTTCCCAAACACTTATTGATTGTTGTTAAAGGAGACTTCCACTGCCAAGCCTCCTACTCACCAATGCCAGATCCATCGCACACAAAATGGATGAGCTGGAACTCAGCATAGCAACAAACAACACACGGAACTGCTGCGTGATGATTATCACCAAAATCTGGCTGCCCGGACGCCACTGTGCAACTAGCAGGCCAAGCTAGCTACCGGCAGGATTGAGACAAGGTAGGTGACAATATAAACTTTGAATTTAAACTGTTTCTTCACAATGTCTGAGGTGAAAACGCATCGTGTTGTCACGTAGGGGCCCTGTTCATGTTGCATAGACATTTTAATTGCATTTTGTGTCTGTTAAGAGGCACAAAGGCACTCTTTAGAACATGCCCCCACAACTGGCATTTTAGCTAACTGGGAGCTCTAGCCATTAGCTGCAGCAACTCTAGTTTGCTAGCACCGATTTTGGTCGTTTTTTTTTTTTCCTATCGACAGTACTCGGAGACATCTAGCGATCAAGATTCAGGTAAAAATCAGCCGGAGTTCTCCTTTAAAAGGAGAGATGCTGTAACACGCCCGTCCCAGCTTTTTTGGAACATGTTGCAGGCATCAAATTCAAAATGAGTGAATATTTGCAAAAACAACAATGAAGTTTATAAGTTAGAACATTAAATATCTTGTCTTTGTAGTGTATTCAATTGAATATAGGTTGAAAAGGATTTGCAAATCATTGTATTCCGATTTTATTTACGTTTTACACAACGTCCCAACTTCATTGGAATTGGTTGCAATAACAAAATAGACAAGAAACCACAAACCAAATAAACATACGTATAAATGACAACACCATAAGCCCAACTGACCTTTGTTCTGTGGCGTGCCCACCCCTAGCATAGCAAGGCCCGCCACCATGACCTCATGGTGAGCGCAGCAGAGGAAGCCGCTGTCCACTGACAGAGAGGTGGAAGATGCTGTTGCAGCATCTGTTGGCTTGAGCTTCTTTTTGTTTTTCTTCTTATGACTTGGTGCTGCAGGGACATAAATATTTATTCATTTATAATAATCCAATAAAATATGATACACTATAACTAAACTAAAACTATTGTAATATATTTCCTTTTTTATTGTTTGTTTCATTGTTTCTCCTTTTATTGTTCTATTGTATTTTTTGTTTAGATTTGTTATTTAGCTTCTTAGTTTGATGGGTTAGGACATATATATGCATTGTTGGTTTTGCTTAATTGGTTATTTATTATAAGGAAAATGTGAGCATAACTAATTACAGTAAAGAAGGGAAAACACCTGACCAGTATTTGAAGGGACAAGACGGCTCTCTGATTGGACGAGGGAAACATTTGACAGGAAAACGAGTCTCCGATACAGTTCTCCGTCTTCTCCTTTGACATTCTCCACACAGTACTCCCCACTCAGCTCACTCACACCCCTGCTGACCTCCTCTCGCCAACCCAGGTCACCTCCAACCGACAGAAACGGCACCTGAATAGGGACAGAGAACTCAAATGAATGTTTTATTGCACAAAAGAAAATTTCTAAATAGGATTTTGTGTGTGTGTGTGTGTGTGTGTGTGTGTGTGTGTGTGTGTGTGTGTGTGTGTGTGTGTGTGTGTGTGTGTGTGTGTGTGTGTGTGTTTACCTGCTGGTTTGTTGGCATACCCGGGGGAGCCAGGTCCATCACCATTGGTGAAAGTTCTGACTGGACAGCCTGCATGTCTGTGTACTCCTGATTCCTGTGCATTGCCACAATAACCAGGCGCCGAAAGTTAGCACTGGCTGCCAGCTGCCTTCGGCCCTCACTGGAGCTGTAGAGCCAAGCTGTCTCACTGCCTTGAGGCACTGACAGGATAAGCAGAGGGGGGAAATAATCATTAAAGAAGGGCAAACCCCAACCACTGTGACTTACATGAGAAGGCAAAAACATGATGAGATAACAGAGAGCTCACCTATAAAAATAGCAAATGGGTTTGATCTTGGCACCTTGGCACCTGGGGGACAATCTTGTACTGTGAGAGAGTATCTGGGGAGGCCAGTCTTGGCGTGGCAGAGAGTGAGTGAGGGGTTCGAGCTGGCGTCTGTGCTTGTACGGAGTCTCTTTTTCAAGACAGAGTAAGCCTGATGCTCCCTTACAGCAGACAACAACTCTGCTACCTGTGAGAGACGAGTAGGGGCTCCTTCTTCCCCAAGGCACATCTCCAGAATAGGCATGGGCATAGGCTGACGAAACTTGGTGCAGACCAGAACAAAGACCGGCAGAGCAAAGGAGTCCTCTTCTTTTCCCAATTCCTCCTGCAGGCAGTGGAGCCTCACAGCCCATCCCAGCTGAACAAAGTGCTCCACGGCCAACTTGATCACGCTCTCCTGAGCCAACGTCACGCAGACGTACCGGCCGCCAACACTTAGCACGCGGCCCACCTGCAGACACAAGAACACTGCTGTGACGAGAATGCACAGGCATATGTTGAGAAGTCTACCGAGTGAGGAAAAAACATATGATCTGTGCACACCCTGACCTAGGGTTTGCACAATATTGACAACATGTGATATTGCGATATTGATTATGAATATTGCGATATCAATATTAATTTCAATATTTTTAAACATATGTAAAATTACAAAAGTTATGGGAAAACAAATAGAAATAGAAATAGATGAAATAGATTCATAACAAATTAACATGAATAAATGAATAACGACCACGCCTACAGAACAGGACATGTTTTACTGGTTGGACAGTATCAAATAAAGAGAACAGGACACAACTTTTCTTTCGCTTCTCTGATTCATTCCGTTTTGTTGTCTATCTATTTCTTCACTTACACCGTCACTCTGTCGAAATATGCACACACGTGGTACGCTCCATAGTTTTTCATGTAGTGGACCCGTGCGCTGACGTGTACTAACACGCATGGTAACTGGCCAATGAAATGATGATCATTATAGTGTTTCAAGCGGGTTCTAAATCGAACACAACTAAGGCACACAGCCAACAGACGGGACGCAGCTCTCCGCAAAATAAACAAAATATTGCATACTTATTGCGACACCTTCGATATAATAATAATATAATAATAATAATAATAATAAATTGAATATATATAGCGCTTTTCATAGACTCAAAGTCGCTTTACAGGGGAGCTAGATTAGAAAGTAAAACAAAGCAGGACAATACAAGACAAAACAAAACAAAGCAAAAGAAAACAAGACAGAGCAAAACAAGATTCTGTCACAGAAGAAAAGGGGGCTACAGATAGGCAGAGGTGAAGAGATGGGTCTTGAGGCGGGACTGGAAGATGGTGAGGTGCGGATCTCTTGGGGGAGGGAGTTCCAGAGCCTGGGAGCTGCCCTAGAGAAGGCTCTGTCCCCAAAATATTGCGCAACGTGATATTGCGATAACGATATTGAGTCGATATATCTTGCACCACTACCCTGACCCTTTGGTTTTCTTACCTCAGTGAGCATGTTCCTGGCCAGTGCTCCTTCTTCTTCTGATGCCATGGCATCAAGTGTGCCCTTGTCCAGAGCAGCCTGGTAGCTAGCCTCCTCATATGGAGTCTGTGTGGCATCCACCTGCTGGAAGGTCAGGCCTGGCCGCCGCTCAGCGTTTCTCTGGTTCATATGGGTCACCACTGTCTCACTGATGTCAATATTAGTAAGATGTTTGTAGCCAACATCAAACATCTGTTCACTCAGCTCAGAGTTACCACAACCGACCACCAACACCTGCAGACAGAAACACAATACACCGTTAATTAATCCGTTATTGGTTTTTGCAGAGGTGGAAAGTAAGTAAGCACATTTACGTAAGTACTGTAAGTACAGTTTCGAGGTACTTGTGCTTTATTTAATATTTCCATTGTATGCTATATTCTACTAATAGTCCACCACATTTAATTGCAAAATATTGGACTTTTTTCACCTCTATTTGACAGCTATAGTTGCTGGTTAAATTGCAGATTCAAACTGAATATGCAAAAAACATGATGCACTTCTTAAATATGATGCTTCTTTGTAAATTTAACGACCCAAAGGTTCATGCAGTATATCAAATTGGCTTCACCTTTAACATCTTGAGCAGTAAAATGCACATTGATGAAATATTAGCTATCCAATGAAATACTCACAGGGGCTGTTTTTTGTATAATGAGTGCTTTAGCGTTTGATATTTAATGTACTATCATGCTGATCCACAGTACTTTTACTTCAGTAAGATCTTGAATGCAGGACCTTTTCTTGTAATGGGAGTATTTTTTACACTGTGGTATTTGGCATCTGAATACTTCTTCCACCACTGAGACACAGAAAATACTGTGTGTATTATTATGGAAATAACCCTAAATGGATAAGAAAAGAAATGTATTTTATATAAACACTGGTATACATATTAGCAGGAAGTGAATGGATAGTAACATTATGCAAATAACATTTGTTTATGTTGTTTTGACGGCAATTCTATATAAGTTGTGTATCGCCATACCTGTACATATCTTGCTAAACAAGTTATTTTACCTTATCTTTGACTTTGATGTATTTATGCAGCACGCCGCAGAGTTTGTTGTAGTCTCCATACCATTCAAAAGCCTTCTCTCCGCGCTTCTTAAAAAATCTCTCCCAGTACTCTGCGGAGCTGAACTCCTCGGCAGTGCGAGGTAAAAGACTCATTTTCGGCTGCAGTGCTTACAATAGTCTAAAACGTTTCAGTTTACCCGTGACAGAGTCTGCTGACAGCCACTTCTGCACACATGGCACGCAACTTATCAAGCCGGACAACATTGCTGGCAGTACAGCTCGCTGATTGGAGGCTTTGTGCGCAGGCAGGGTTACACAGTACGCGGTGATTCGCTGTGGCCCTTAGAGCTGCTTTCATTGGCAGTTGCTCAGCCGGAAGTGTTCGGTCCGATATTGTTAGTCCTCCGGGGTATCATTCAACATGGCTGTGCCTGCTGGAAGGTCTGTGGTCTTCGTGACTGGAAACGCGAAAAAACTCGAAGAGGTAAGAGTCAAACATTTTACACCTGAGACGGATTATATGTTCACGTTGGGAGCGCGCCTATGTTCCCACATTTCTAAGAATACATTTTTTCCCCGGAAAATTAGGCCCTATGTTCCCACAGCTCTATGTTCCCACATTTCTAAGATTTATTTTCAAAATTAGTCCCTATGTTCCCACATTTCCTTTATCATAAATTTGTATCAGATTGTATCCCCCTTTCTCCCAATTTTTATCCAGTAGCAATAGACTACAGATCGAATGTAACCCTAACCCTAACATAGGGCCTAATTTTAAGACAAATCTGAGAATTGTGGCAACATAGGGCTGTGGGACCATTGGGCTGTGGGACCATTGGGCTGACCCCTTCACATTCATGCTTGTCTAGTCGTTTCAGGCAGGATACTTCTACACGTATTGCCTTCATGCTGTTCCAGACAGTGCTAGCTAAACATAGAGCATGAGCTGTAATTTAATACAGAAATCTCTTGTTTCATTTGACAAAAATCAGTCCTGTTAGATGCTATGGTTGACTCTCACTTTGGTCACGTCCATCAGGTCATTCAGATCCTGGGAGATAGGTTTCCCTACAAACTAGTGTCAAAAAAGATTGACTGTAAGTATCAGAACAGAGACCACCAGTAGAATAAATATTTCCTGTAATCATTGCACACATGACACTAACAATAACACACTAACATTTTTTGTCTCTAGTGCCTGAATACCAAGGGGAGCCAGATGAGATTTCCATACAGAAGTGTAAGGAGGCTGCACGGCAGGTAACTGTACTGTCATGCAAGTCAATATTTTGTATGTAGGCTACATGATGAATGAATGAAACTGATGCATTGCTTTTACACCCTCAGATTGATGGGCCAGTCATAGTGGAGGACACCTGTCTGTGTTTCAAGGCTTTGGGAGGCCTGCCTGGACCTTACATGTTAGTAACAACGTCCACGTCTGTTGAGCCATTTTATCTTTAATACTAGTAATGAACAGTAATAATTAAAACTAAACTTTGTTTTTGTAGAAAATGGTTCCTGGATAAACTCAAGCCAGAAGGTAAGTACGATAAAAGATGTAAGACTACTGAGATATTTTAACAGAGATATTTATTGTTGGGTAGAAAAAGCGAATATGGCATTTCTAATCTTTTTTTTTTTTTAAATGTTGTAGGCTTGTACAAACTCCTAGCTGGGTTTGAGGATAAATCAGCATGGGCTCTGTGCACCTTTGCTTTCTCTGCTGGGAAAGATGAGCCAGTACAGCTCTTTAGAGGGAAAACGGAGGTAAGAGTCTCTCTCAAACTGCCTCAGTGTTTGTGTTCTATTTTCCATTCACTCTTTCCTCTTGGTATTTCAAGGGACACATTGTGGAACCCAGGGGGCCTCAAGACTTTGGATGGGATCCCTGTTTCCAGCCAGAGGGATATGACAAAACGTAAGCAAAGACTGTTTCAAATTTCTTGTTCATACCACAAGGGGGAGCCAGCGGTCAACACATGTAACGTCCCATTTAAAAATGACTTGAGCATTGCAGATTAGTTTAAAAAAAAAGCATCATTATGGTTTTCACTTTATGCTGTGCATTAGAGATTATTTATCACTATTGTGCCAAACGTGAACACATATCCATTCTGACTTTAACTACTTCCCTTGCATCTGCAGCTATGCTGAACTGCCCAAAGAGGTGAAGAACACTATCTCACACCGCTACCGGGCGCTGGCTGCCATGTCTGAGCACTTCTCTCAAACCAACGATACCTCACCACAGGGCAAGAAGAAGAAGCAGGAGGATTAAAGAATCATTGTAGGCTCACTTCAGGTTCTGAATCTACACAATGTATCAACCTCAAGTCATTAAATTTGACCAGCAGAGCATACTCCCTATTACTAAGACATGTTTTATTGTTGGGTCAGAAACGTATGGCAGATAAGAAATTTGTGATCACAATGTCTACATGTAGAATCTGCAGTGGAAAGTGTTTTTAATAAACGTATTTTTCAACAAATGTTCTCTTTGTTATTCTTGGTGAAGATTTTCCTTGTGTATGTGGTAGGGATGTTAAGGAAATGAGCATGCCAAATACGTCTTCCAGATAATATGGGACGATAGCAGAAACTGTTGCAAGAATTGTTTCTTTGTTTCACAGTGGACACTCAAAGACAACCTTTAGAGGTTTTGCCTGCCAAGACAAAAATAGACCTGGAGATGAGCATGAATTATTAAAAAACGTGCAGCTTCGGGATCCTGATGAGAGCAGCAGACCGCTCTGAGACTGACTGCTGGAGTGGGTGGTGAAATTGTTCACTCAGGCTGGAGTCTGGGGGGGGGGGGGGGGGGTTCAGGACAAACACAACAGTGATAACAGGGGGTGTTTAGGTAATAAATGACCCTGGAGCTGGAAGTCTCTGAGCAGAAACTATGCACACACTTGCGATTGATGCCTCCCAGATGTACTGAAAATGTCACACATGCACAAATACACACATCCTGCCTGAGACCACCAGAAGACAGAAACAACTAATGGCACTGTTTTATCAAATATTTTGTCTACTTTCTTCAACACAGATTTAATGGCTTTTTTTTGCATACTTTCCTCATTTATTTATATTATATGAAGCTGTGTACAAGAAAATGCGCCTGGTTATCGATAATGATACTAAAAGCAAGTAAAGTGACACTTCTTGAGAAAAAAGGTGCTGTAGGTCGTGAATTGACTGGACCACTCTGTTTGCTTAGACCTTTGTTTGGGGACCTGCCAGGAAGTAGCAAGTTGTTATGAGAAGGAGTGAGAAAGCTGTATGCATCTTCATCAGGGAGACTTCAGGTCACCTGTCACCCAAGTTTTTTAACAGGACATGCAAGATGTGAGCCAGACTTCAGGTCACTAGAGGTTAAAGACATGGCTATGAAGGCATCCCTCCTTTTCCCTCGTTTCCTCTGCGACTCAAAGTCAACACAGTTACTGTCAGTGCTGCAGCATTCAGTGGGGCCCCCTAGCTAACTGCCCATACTGTATGCATTTTGAATAAAGAGTCAGCTAAGAAGGAGATGGAATTGTTGCAAAAATACATGGTGTTGTTTCATTTATAACTCCATTCTTGCAGCAGCATATACTCTAGTCATTCTTCTAAAGGCATTCCCTCCTTTGTACAATGTGGGGGCAAACAGCAGACATCCTCATGTGATGTCTGGAACAGCTCTAAGAACCACATGCCCCAGTTTAAACTAACTACCAAAAACTGGCTAAAATGAACAACATAAATGTTTATTTCTTTTTTTTAATATGATACATATAGTCACAGTTTAGATAAGACACAACATAACATTACATCACATCAATATGACCTAAATTTGTCTCATAAACTAAAAAACAGGATTATTTTGGCATTTTTTTTGCTTAAATTGAATCTTTGCAGCCAGATTATTGTGATGAAATTGTGGTTCCCAAGCTGACAGAGGCTTATTTTGTATGTGCATTTCTTTCCATGAGAATTTTTAACTGGTTTTAATGAAACAAGGGACATCTTTACATGTGTGACGGCACTTTTCCTTCATCAAATTTTACTCAATATACTCTCACTTTGCCTTTCTTGTACTTGTTTTTGTGTGTGGCTTTTTTTAATTGTATCTCTTGGTATTGTGTACACTGCAGCACTTAAGGAACACACTTTTGTCTCCCTGTAACTGAGTATTGTAATGGAGAGAATGACAATAAATTCTACCTTGGGCACGTTATTTTGGCACGTTTTTTCCAAGCTTACAAAAACAAGAGGTCTGACACTAGCCTACCATGCAATTACATATTTAATGTTTCCAACTATTGCGGAGTAGTTTTAGACACAGCAATCCTCAGGAGATACGAGAGTGCACAAGTTAGGAAAACATGTTTTCTAATGATAAAATGCCTAATTGTACCTCTGCCTCTAATGATTCTCCTCTGATAATTGACTGAAATGAAACACTACTGCACTATAGTAACCTAGTAGCCACTCTGTAGTAATGGAAAAAGCTTCAAATCTTCTCATGTCTCAGAAATTGTCTCCTGACGTGACCTTTAAGTCAGGTGCTTGTTCCAAAACCCTCAACAGCTCTGAAAAACAGGATTTTTCCCGACTTTATTAGAAAACAAAAGAGAACCAAACATGTTTATCCAAGGTAGTCAGCAGGAGGCTTAGCTTTTGTGTTAGTTTAGATGTTGTGGTAAATGAAGGAATGTGCTACTGGGATCACTGTGAGGAAAAGATGCCTGCCTTCATGAGATCTTAATCCGCCGTGAATGCAACCAGAGGATAAGAAGGGTTTGATGTGGCTTTGGGGAGGCAGACTGTACTTCCTCTTATTTGTTATGCTAAAATGTACCTGCATTCCCTCTCTGTGGTGACTTATTTAACAGCAGACTCAAGTTTGCTCAAATAACAGCACACACAAATAATGAGCGTTTCACCAAAGTCACCCTTGAATGAACATTTTCCAATGTATTATTTTTTTTTTTAAGATTATTTTTTGGGGCATTTTAGGCTTTTAATTCCACAGGACAGCTGAAGACATGAAAGGGGGAGAGAGAAGGGGAATGACATGCAGCAAAGGGCCGCAGGTCGGAGTCAAATCCGCGGCTGCTGCAAGCGGAGTAAACCTCTATATATGTGCGCCTGCTCTACCAACTGAGCTAACCCGGACACTTTCCAATGTTTTTCAAGGTTCAGGCTAATGAATTATTCCACCATGAGGCCACTGCAGAGAATGGTGAAAACAGTTGACCTAATGCATATTCCTGCTGGGATTCTTTCACTCCATCTTTACTGTTTATGACCAAACTCAGATCCCACTGCAGACTCTATGGATATGAACTGCATTTTAACTTCTCCAGAGGGAGTTTACATGTGGAACCTCAATTCACCTTTAACCCTCCTATTGTCTTCAGGTCAAATTTGACCCATTTTCAAAAAAATGTCTATATCAGAAATTTGGGTTTCTTTCAACCAAATTGCCAAACATGAACATGGATGGTTCCATTTAACGCTCTTCTCAAGTAAAATGAAGGATCAGTACACTACTTTCATTGAATTTGGGGTGTTTTATTCAATTTCATAGCATATTTCTGCTTTGTAAATTCAAAAATTAGGTTTAATGTCCATGAATTCCAAGAATAGATGTAAAAGTCGTTATATGAGTTGGTAGTAGTGGCAAAAAAGCATCAAACGTAAAAGTGACAAAACATAAAAAAGGGTCAAAAACGTAGAAAAAACATTCAAAAAAAGCAAAAAAACATTCAAAAAACAACAACTTAAAAAAACAAAAATGTGACAATAAGCGGAAAAAAACTTCAACAAAAAAGTGCCGGAAGCCTAGGGAAATTTTTTTTTGAAAAAAAAAGTCAAATGTTTTTAGCCAGGAGGGGGTTAACCTTCTGACCTCCACTTTGACATTTGCCATTACACAAATATGGAGGTTAGAGCATTAGAGTAGCACAAGTTCAGTGTTAGTAAGTAAATATATAATGGTCTGTAAAGGAATGGTTTGTGCATTACAGATACTGGCAAGGCTCTACTCTGTTAGATCTAAGCATAAAAACACACATAAGGATGGTGGCCGAGTGAAATAAAGGAAGAGAGGCTTGAGTGAGTAGTAGAAGGGGAATGTGGCGGGAAACAGAGAAGCGGTAAATTTGCATGTCTGTGACGTTATGTCTCAAATCTCACATTTCTCTCAGGTCAGACGTGCCTTAAAAATAACATTAATGTGATCATGTTAATCCGATCTGAAGGTCCACACAGCACAGGCTGCTTTTAGAGCATATTTAACCTACAAATAAATGTTAATCAGGTGATTCAAAAATAATGAAATGGTCCAAGATTTTCCATCCAACACATTTATTATGACACAACCATCATCATATCGTGAAAGAGACAACAAGGCAGAACAAAGTCAACATCAAAGGCAGAAGAGAGCATGTGTGTCATGCCAACACGTTTAAGTTGGGATGCATGCTGCTGATTCTGGGGCCCAGAATCTTGTTTGTGGGGCCCTAGCAAAACACAGTCCTGATATGTTTAAACGTGCCTGAGACAAAAGGTGCCGTGCTGTTGTCCTACCCAAACAGGCCTGGGTTGTGCAGGGTCAGAGTCTGCAACAAGCGCTGGAAGTCCTGCACCGTCCATGGCTCTCTGTGTGTCTCCGCTGAGGCAGCACTGCTGCTCTCAGGGCTGATTCTCTGCGGGTCATTGAAGGATATCAGGACATCTGTGGAGAACTGTGGCAGACGGAAGAGACCCAGGTGAAGGGTCACTGTGTTCCTCGCTTCTTCGTTGAATTTGGATACACACTGTGTCCCAGTCAGCATCCAGGCAGAGCTGCAGTCTGACAGGGACAGCTCAGATTTGGACAGAGGCACGACACTGGTCACGTCAAAAGCGCCTGGCTCTAAAGCTTTGTTGCTGCCTGCGATGTCTTCAAAGTGATACCTGGCAGCGTCTTGGTCTGCCACCTGATCCTGGTACTCCACCAGCTCCACGATCAGGCTCTGGTCGGTGCGTTCATGGGCAAACACCTCCTGGTTGTCCGGGATCTCCCTCAGCTCACTGGTGTCTTTGGCGTTGTGAGGGAAGACGGCTGACAGTGCTCCTCCAAACAGAGGATGAGACTGATCGGCGCAGCCTCCAGCACTCTGCATCTCTCTGAGAACAACAACAAATACAGAGACAGTTTTTAACTACTGTCAAGTTACAAAAACGCCGTCTGCTTAACAAAAATAACATGAAAACGTAATAATATATCTGTAAATTAAGCGTGGCAAACAGATAGCTTAGAGCTTACCAACTAAGCCAGAACTCTCTTCCGGTAAAAGTTTCTCTTCTTTTTCTTCTCGTTACCTGTTCGGCCCGCTAGACGCATGTCATGCGCACTGCTGCCATCTACAGGTGAGGCATGACATGGTGGTGAAATTATTATTAAAATCATTAAAAGCACAAAAGTAAATTTATGTACAACAGCGTAAACATACGGCATTCCAAGTAAAAGTGCGTTTACATTTTACTTCAGTAAAATGACAAAAGACTACCAGAAACATGTCTAAAATAAATGTAGCCTACTTATATAGAACAATGGCTCCTGTGAGTGGTATTAGCTATATAATATATATCATAATAGTTAAGTACTCTTGTTATTGGCTGAGCTGAAGCATATTTTAATTTACTTTAATATACTGTGGGGTAATTTAATTTATAAAAATATGAATTTTATTTTATACACTTATATTTTGTAAAAATCTTAATTAGCAGTATAACTGCCAAATACATTTGTTGATGTAGAAAGTACAATATTTCCTTCTGACATGTAACTTATAAGAGTAAAAGTAAAAAGTAGCATAACATCTCAATCTAAACTCAGGTAAAGTAAATAAATAAAAAAAATAAATGCATACATGTCCCTCGAGGGACATGAATGCATTTATTTAGAAAAGTGCCAAAGAGCTGTATATTACTATGAGGAATTGGTATATTTGCTGTACAATTGTTAAAAAAGACGATTACCACACATTTGTCAAACATCTGCAGCGGTCCCTCTCTTCCTCCAGATGTTTGTGTTCATTTCCTGGTCAGCTGATTCAGACGGAGGAAAAGACAAGCGGAACGCTAGCATCCATAATGATAATCCTGTCTCATCGCCTGGACAGCATTTGAAATGAAAGTGACAAAACTGTAAAGCCACCTCGAACCCTGAAAGCCCTGGATTCATACCTGAGTGTCTGTGTGCTTGTGTTCGCCAGCATCGAGCATCGGATCTTGTGGGAAACAGCAGGTAGCTAGCCACGTTAGCATCCGTAGCTTAGCTTAGCTTAGCTGGGTAGATACATTTTGTCAATGAACCAAGCGGCCTGTCTGAACTAGCTAAATTAGCTAGTAGCTAGTTGTGCTGGCGTCTATATTAGTCCCGGTCGACGAATATTGTGGTGTAGTAATTCAGTGGTTAAAGTTTGGTAGATAACGATATTCTGACGTACTTACATTCTGACGTACTGCTAACAAACAGCTCAACCTGCTAGAGTTGTGATTAGCTAGCTAGCTAATACCAGCTGTGCTCCTGAGATGTCAGTGTCATTTCAGCACTGGCTGCTTTATAGAGCTCTTGTTTAAACCTCTAAGCCATTACATTAGTAGTACAAATATAAAAAAAATAACTAACGTTACTTGACTCAATGAACGCAACGTCTTTTTTTTCCCTCTAAGAGGAAAACAAATTGCAATCCATATATTAATTATGATGATTAACAACCAGCAGTCCTCTCTTGTGGTTAATATGATGCACTTTCCCCAGTTCTGTTGTCCAAACCTGACATGACACTTGTCTGTAATATTTATTTTATGTTAAATCACAACTTTGATATCAAGCCAATACTGCTTTTTTTATGGATTGCACCTTTAAAATGAATCTCTTGAAATAGATTAGATGTCTTCCTTCTGAAACCCTAACATGTTAGAGTTGGCTTCTCCTCTTTCTCTTTCTGTGTCTCTTCACGCTGTCGCTGCTTCAGAGCGAGCCCTGTCCCCTGCTTCTCTTCACCTCTGTTTACTGGAAAGTTCCTCTCCTCTTCTGGCTACTGAGAGGCCTTTTTCCAATCGCAGTGCCAGAAAAGGACGCTGCTGAGAAAGCCACAGTGTCAGACAGAACTGGATTCAATGGTATAAGTTGTACTGTTGGATTGAGAGAGGTGGTGTGTGTACGTGTGAGACTGCTGTGTTTTTCCCCTTGATAGTTTCAGAAGGACTTTAGGATCACATGTTGTTTAGTTCATTTACACAGAGGAACTATTGAGGCACCGTTGTGTTTTGTTGCACTGTTACAGTGTTTGGAACACCTAAACATGGACTCGTGGGGATATAATTGGAAAAACAGCAGTTTTTCACGCAAGGGCACACAGAGCAATGATGACATTTCCTTTCATAGCTAGTGAGGCATTGCCTACACACACCAGAAATATTAAGAATTAAGACATCTAAATAGGATATCTTGATATTACTTATTTATTTGTTTACTGGCAAGGCATAGGAGAGGAACAATATTTCACAGACAGTCGGCATAATGGAAGAACCACTTTCTTAACGTGTTCCAGAGGTAAATATTAGAATGCAGTGGAAATTAAGGAAATCAGCTCTGCGACTAATAATGAAGTCAGGCTGTTTGCCAGAAGTTGTTGGGACTAAAGGCCTCCTCAGATTGACTACCATGACCAGTCTTATTAATGCAATCGTTACCGAGCGAGTTAGTTTAAGGGTCTCACTCTGTTCATGCAACACTTCATTCTTTGTTCTTCATGTTCTGCTCCCTGTCAGAACCTGGCTGTGGTTATGCCTGCACGTCAAATCACTCACTTCTGCCCACCAATGTTAGAGTACTCTGATTTAGCAGCCAGCCATGTGTAACACTCATGAGCAGGAGGACCTTTGTGGCTTGGTGCATGGGGTGGTGAACACTGTCCATCTTGTCATGATCTTCTTCTCATCCTGTCCTACAGAGGGAGCCAGATCGGGAGGAGCAACCTGAAGACAACATGCCCCCCAAGTTTAAACGACACCTCAATGATGACGAGGTCACGGGATCCATTCGCAGCGAGAGGGTGAGACACAGAGGGAGGGGGTGGTGGTGTTTGTGTTATAAAGATGTTTATTTATATTATTTAGAAATTGACAGAGTCCATGTGTTGTAATCAGGATAAGGTTTCATTTGAAATGTCCATTATAGTCAAAAACAGATGTTGATAGATGATGCAGATTGTGCTGTAATGTGTCCATTAAATTAGTTTTAGTGGAAAAACTGAAGGAAAAGTGAGGGAATGCACAAAAGAGAGCGGCCCTTTTGAAGGAGGTAATAAAATGAAGAAACTCCTGTAGCCAAGTGTCTGGTTCTCATCAAAGTGATCATCCCCTCCCACCCACCTCCACCTTCCCTGTCCTCCCCTGATTCTTTACTTTACTCAGTCCTCTGCTTCTCTGTCTAATTCTGTTTACTATTGTGTTGTTGAACTGGGATCAAGGCAAAAGCTTAAGGGGATACTTGCATAAGAAATCGCTTCCTTCCATGCTTTCCCTTTAGTGCTCTATCTCCTGCCCTCTAATTATAACTACCAGTTGTCCTGTATGTCTCCCATCCTAGTTAGTGGAAAGAAAGAAAGAAAGACTTTGTACAGAATGAGAGTGTTAAGTTCTTTATCATCAAATGGCCTCCATTCCCTCAGCGTTTTTGCAGATGACAGTGTATTTACAAGAAAAGAAAATGTCTATATTGGCACAGTATTGGCTTGCAGCTGTCAACGTTACAGCACATTCACGGATATTCCTTCTCTTAGCTCTTTGTAGTGGCATGGTGTCATGATTGTTAGGTGATGACCATGACTGAAACATTTGACATTTAACCTAAACTACTTATTGCTATACTGTAATTCAAATGTAATGCATGCTGCTCCTACACTCACGGAACAACAGGCTGTACGAATGCAACGTCTCCAGCTTTCCTTAGAACATTTTTCTTTCCCAGTGGCAAGTAATATAGTCCTCCTGTCTGCAATCCAATAAGAAACAGACTTTTACTGTCTGCCTGCTCCAATTCTCCTCCTGTTAATGCAGCTGTCCTCACTAATTCTCGTTGAATAGCATTTTACACGGGGCACTTTAAAGCCATCAGTGGTTCAGACATGGTTGTGATAGCACAGAAACGTCAGTCTTTTCTTCATAATGTAAGTGCCCTATAATAGCAGTATATTTTTGGTTTGTCTGCCCTCAGAGTACAGACAGATAAAAACATCTACTATATGATGAGTACAGCAGCTTTCTGGCCCCTGGAGGTCAGTTTTCTATCTCTGTATCAGCAACACCGGTTGTGAGCCAGCCATGTACTCTGTTTGGATGTGCCTTTTGACTGACTTAACCAGATCTGAAATCATTTAAACATAGTCATTCAATATCTGACCTCTGACCTTTTCCCTCTTTTACAGAGGAACCTACTGGAGGATGACTCTGATGAGGAGGAAGATTTCTTTCTGTGAGTTTGTTTATATTCTATTCAGGCACTGAGCATATTATAAACAAACCAAATCTATTTGAAGCAGTATTTACCCAATAATATGGATCGCTATAGCAGAGTACATGAAATCAACAGCAAATAAGTTGTTCCAGCTGAAAATTCATTAAACACACATTACAACTTTTTTGTTTTCCAGGAGAGGACCCACGGGACCCAGATTTGGACCTCAGACTGACAAATTCAAGCAGTAAGTAAGAACACATCCCTTGTAACAACTAAATGCCAGAGGTCAGAGGAGTGTTGCTAGCCCTCTAAAGTTTTGGAGTTGGTATTATGCAACTGTGGCTCGTCATGTTTACCAGAAGCTGCCGGTTTATAGTGGATTGTGTAAGAGAGGCTGCCATGTGCAGGTTATTGTGTAACTTTCCCAAGACGCCCCCAGTCCCACTGCAGTCTGTTTCCACATTAACCACCAGTCAGAGACAGCCAGGGAACAGACAGGGCCATTGTTGAGACAGTCCGGCACCCACAGTTGTGTCTCCACCCCTCTGTTTACACATGTTTGTCATTGTTGGGAGCACTTGAAACTAGATGCCATCATTACAGATTCAGGATTGCTGTGTGCACATTGCACAGGCTCTTCACCTCTGTGTCTGTCGGACCCTGAACCCCTAAGGTCAGGTCCTCACCGTGGGTTTATGTGTGTGTTTGTTGCAGCCCATGCATCTTTATGCCCCCCCCCCCCCAGACACTAAACAGGTGCAGGCAGGTCACCGTGAGGCTGAAAACCATCTGCTGGGCTTTTTATTGCCTGCCAACTGGAAGTCTAGATATAGAGAAGAGGATATTGTCAGGAACACAGGTGGCTTTATGCTGTGGTGGGTTACCACCAAATAAAAAGGTCAATCGTTGATAAATCCTACCTTTTTATCATTTCTGATTCATGTCTATGATTTCTGATGCTGTGTCTCACACCATCGGTGACCTCAGGGTGCAGTCGCAGGTTGACGAGGTGATCGATGTGATGCAGGAGAACATCTCCAAGGTGATAGAGAGAGGCGAGCGGCTCGACGACCTGCAGGACAAGTCGGGTGAGTCATACTGGGACAGCTCGGGTTTTCATGTCCACAAAATGTGTGTTTAGTTGATTTACAAAGTAAAATGAAGTTAACACAAACTCTACGGGGAATGTTTTATCAGTCCTGTTTGTTTTAATGGTTAGTTTCTGCAGGTAGCTCACTGATGGTTTGCACATTGTTGTCCTCACTGTATGTAGGCTTATTTGGGCATTTGCTTACACTTGCAAATAAGAAATTACCAATTCAAGCAAGATTAGACTTTGCCTTTTTGCCCAAAGAGACGGTGCTGTGTGCTGACTGATTGGATGTGCTACATTTACAGTTTCTTTGACAATCTGTTAAATTTAAGCAGTTGCATTAAACTAGGGCTACAAGTAACTATTGCCAAATTGTAAGAAAAAAGTGAAAACTGCTGTTAACAGTCCAAAACTCAAAGATATTCCATTTACTAGAATATATGACAAAGAAATTCATCAAATTCTTTGAAAAGCTGGAAGCACCATTTTTGCATAAAAAAATGGCTGAAACGATTATTTGATTATTAATAGGCAGATAAAAGTCACATACTTCAGTTAGAAGAATCAGCAAAACATTAACTTTGTCAGTAGTAGTGGGTGCTCACATGTCAGTGTGTTCAGTAAGCTTTAAAATGTACTGTAATCATCATGGCATCCACACAGATGTTGTATAACTGCTTCTCTCTGTCACGCCGACCAGCCAACCAAGACAGTGACGCGCATCTGGAACACATTTGTGTATGTTTATATGAGTCATTGTGCACACGGGGGTCTGCGTGTGGCTGGTTGCGTGTCTCTGCAGTGTGTGTTGTCTTTATATGAACAATATAATATCCTGTGTTTGACACGTGCAGTTGACTCTCTTGATCCATGTTCAGGTAACCTGTTGTTTAATTCTTTAAAGTTAACAAGCATCACAGCAGCCTCGTCTGAGCGCGTTTTCTTTGTAGTAGCGACGTTAACAGGCACACATGGAAACAGCATGACACATGACAGACACGAGGAGGGACGGGGGCTTTGACGAGCACAGCGCTGCACGCTAGGGAGCTGTAACGGTCCTGTTAACATGCACAAACATCAAGTTCACAACAGAGAGAAAGAGAACAGAGAGCAGCGTGGGCGTGCATTTGGGAGAGGAATATCACGACAAGGACAGACGGGAGGAAGTTTGAAGGATGTGTGAAATGCATTTTTAGCTCTGTTGGGTATATATTCGGCCATTTTTATGCCAATTCTAAAAACTGTTAATAGGTGATCTCACCAGCAGATCTACTGCTTACATAACACGCTGTAACTGCACATGCACAACACAGAGCCAGGCTGTTTTGAGTCACCTAATCCAACATCCAAGTCAAAACAATAGCCGGGTCATTGTTTACGTGGTGATTAACAGATGTTTATTTTTTTTTTCTTCTCTTCTCCATTTCGTGTTCCTTCTCATGTGTCCTCATCTGTGCTGCGGTCACGTCGTGTCCCAGAGAGCCTATCGGACAACGCGTCTGCCTTTAGTAGCCGAGCCAAACAGCTGCACAGGAGGATGTGGTGGAGAGACATGAAGGTGGGCTGTCATCTGTTTTATGTGTCTCTCTTCATTCGCTTGCGCTTACATTACAGTCAGAAATCCAGTGTGATGAGGAATGTGTTTACTGTGTGTTGTTTCTTCCACAGATGAAGATGATTATTGCCTTGGTAGTCGTTGCTCTCCTGCTCATTATCATCAGTGAGTATTAGACCAAACACACAAGCGCAGTTCAAATTTACATAATGCATAAGTGCAGAACTTCTCATTAAATATTCTTTCTCTTCTTTCAGTTCCAGTGATCCTGCGATATCGCTAGTGTCTGGTGAGAGGGATGGAGAGAATCTCTCTCTCTCTCTCTCTCTCTCTCTCTCTCTCTCTCTCTCTCTCTCTCTCTCTCTCTCTCTCTCTCTCTCTCTCTCTCCTTTGCACACAGTCCTCCACTCCAGCCAGGGGGCGCCAGCCAGCCTCCCACACCCTCCTCAGTGTCAGCCTGTGCACCCTCAAAGATCTGGCCTCAACTTGCCCTTAGTACAGATCTTATCATTGGTACTTCCATGTAAATCTGCTGCGAGATCAGTACTAAGGCTCGGTTTGATCCCTGCTTTGAATCTAAGCTACAGAAAAGGGGATACAGGAGACTTGTGGGGATATTTTAATGCAGTTTGGGAGAAAACGCTGACTCTCAGCCCTCTAGTCAATGTGAAGGAGTGCTCCATGCCATGATAACATATCACATGTAGGGCCCTGTCTTTGCCTCGACAACAAGGAAACTTCAGGTCCTGCATATCACACCATATAGATATAGATACTGTAAAGGCAGGGAATCCACTCCAACTGTCTCTCTTAGTCTAGCGGGTCTGAATCTGCTGCAGCATATAAAGGGGGCTTTAACATTTAGCCAATGAACCTCAGATGTCCACCCATGATTCTCCCGTGTGCTGTCTTCTCACCGCCTGAGCACGAGAGCGTTTTATAGGGAACATTTTGTGAACACAAGCACATTTCCTTGTTCAACACAATGCGGGGGAACATCTGAGGTTCATCTGCGTGGTCAAAGGTGGCTTCTTTTAATCATCAAAAGGCTTTCAGACAGAAAAGGGATCTCACTCATCAGGTATGTTTCCTCATCAGTACAGATGATTGGGAAAGGGCCTAGAAAGGAAGGCCATCTGTTTAGACAACATGCTGCTTTCTAACTTTATTCGACTCCATAAATCATCGCTTTCCATTTCCGTTTGCCTCTTTATAGCTTGTTATACCGTACAGCAGGACCACGCCAAACTAAAGCATCCAGGTTATGAACGTCTCCAAACCCTCTCACCTTCCTCCTGGGTTGTGCCGAGCTCTTAGTCAGCGTTGTCACAGCTGTCCTACTTCACTGTGAGTTGACGTTAAACTGTCTCTCACTCTGCTGATGGTTCTGTTTGGTTTTAATGCTGCTTCTGTCTTTTCTTTCACAAGTTCTTATTTCTGCTGGTCACTCAATGTGATGCTTGTTTGAATGCTGGTGTTCCCGTCGCCACAGAAGGGACAGTTTGTCTCTCTTTACTGTTACATTACTTTTAAGCAGGGGTCATTTAAAGTGCTCATATTATGCTGTTTGGCTTTTCCCCTTTCCTTTATTGTGTTATATATCTTTTTTTGTGCGTGTTATAAGTTTACAAAGTGAAAAAGTCCCAAGTCCCCCCCCCCCCCCCCCCCAAAGGGACTTACCATCTCCAACAGAAAACACTGTTCACAAACTGACTGGCTAGTAGTCCTTAACTAGCTACTGCGCATGTGTGACTCCCAACAAAGATGGAACAGAAGTGAGATGTCTCACTCTGTAGCTAAAACAGAGAGCTCAATGCACAGGGTGAAAAGAGGAGCTGCAGCAATGTGCAGTACAACAAAAATATGGTGTTTTTTGAAAATTAAACCATGTAAACCTATTCTGGTACAACCTCTAAATACAATTACGAACCTGAAAATGAGCTTAATATGAGCACTTTAAGTGATGCAAGTAAAAAAGTTGAGCTGTAAAAAAGTTGAGCTGTAGGTGTCATTTGTCTGGAATAATTAACTGTATAATACATTGGAACTTTACATTGTCATTTTATGATTTGTAATGTAATTTATTTTAGCTGTAAATATTGATTCTGTAATGATGTACAATACTCTAATGTTGCATTGGAAGACTGTGATATACTGATCCTTTTTGCTCTGAAATAAAGTGATTTTAAAGGGCACTGGTCTGGTTTCGTCTGGTTCAAACTGGTTTGCCGTCTTCCTGGGAGTACTAAATCAGAAGAGCAAGAGACCAATCACAGGGTAGGAAGTTTGAATTGGTTGATGGAAAGAAAGATGATAACGAGGTGAAGAGGGAAAAACTAATCGACGTGCCATTCCTCTGCTCTTAACCTCTTTGGAAATCCTTGTCAGGAGCTTTCTTTTATCCCCTCTCATTACCCAACTTATTTTTTTTGTATTGCTCTGTGACTTTACTGGCAGCGTGGAGTCCCAAGATGGCACTAAAGTTGAAACGTACTGGAGGAGGTGGAAGCGTTATTGTTCTGACAGACCCGCCGCTCTAGTCCTGTCTGGGCAGTAGACACAAACACACTGACAGCTCTGCCCCTTTGCTCAGCCAGCACTGGCCAAGCCTTCTAAAGGGGTATAATTACCCCACAGGGGGTCTTTTACTTCATGAGATCTATGGCAGATGGTCTTCCAGCTCACAGTAGTTACTGGCGCACACAGCAGGGGGTGATGGCCTTTATTTCACCTTTGAGGATGAAGAGAGCGAGGGCATTTCATCTCATGCACTTGTTTTAATGTTGATGTGGCTGCGCTGAGAAGCCTGCATGCAAAGCCTGGGTGGCTGTGGCTTGGAGGGAGAGTGGTCGCCCCTCAACCACAATATCGGCGGTTTGATCCCAGGCTCCTCCGGCCACATGTCAAAGTCCCCCTGAGTGGGGCGCTGAACCCCAAGTTACTCCCCCAGATTCTCTATGTATAGCTGTGCACTGCTCTTAATACTTAGGAATGGTTTAAATGCAGTAATTGCACTACGATGTACTGTCAATTGTATGTGACAAATAAGAATACAGTTTCTTTTCTTTCTTTCAGTTGTCCCTGAGTCTTGCTCAATTGCATTTAAATCAAAGGTAGTAACGTCCTGATTGGATAAGTAGCTGTAAAATGTTACGGTTACACCGAGAAAGTGGGTGCCTGGAGGTTTGATTCAGCCTTTGGCCAGGACTTTGTCAAGCTGTATGGAAAAATAATTCAATGTTACACTATACCACGTGTCAAACTCAAGGCCAGCGGGCCAAATCCGGCCCCTCGCAGATTTTGTTCCGGCCCGCGTATCAATTTAGGTTCACAATACATTTTTCAATGTTTTGTTGCTTCTTCTGAAGTTTTTGTCACTTTTGCCAACGCTTTTGGCCCTTTTTCCCACTGTTTTTTTCAACTTTTTTTGTCGCTTTGTTCTTTGATGGCTAAATTTTTTTATTGCTGACTTTTTTGGGTCTTTATGTTGACCAAACTGTAAGTGAGAAGGCTATATGAGACATGCAATAATACAGTCAAAGATCCTTGACTTTTTATATGAAATAAAAGCATATGAATAAACAAAATGTCTGGCCCTTGATGTGATTCTTTTTTTCCAGTGTGGCCCTTTGTGAAACTGAGTTTGACACCCTTACACTATACTATATACACACCCACACTGGCAGCAGAGGATGTTTTGGTCCTCCGTTAGGGGCTCACACTGGATGACTTCAGATTCCGGGCATAGCAGCGGTTATTTGAGTCATATATAACAGCAAATTTGACTCACAAGAGAGGAGAGTGGACAATGTGCCAACCAGCATTAGTCAGTCTCTCACACACACACACACACACACACACACACACACACACACACACACACACACACACACACACACACACACACACACACACACACACACACACACACACACACACACACACACACCCTGTCCAGTGGAGAGATCAGGGAGAGGTGGATGTGTCAGTAGCGAGACAGAGTGCAAAATACATTTCCAGTTGATAGACTCACTTTAGTGAATAAAACATTGTGCATGTGTTTAAACACTCCTCCTCTTTAATCCTACTTTCCCAGGAGTTTCTTTCTTCACCCCTCTGTTGTCCCGCTTTGATGATTTATTCACTTCTTTGTTTCATGTGTTTCACCTTCCACCCTTTCGGCAGTTTCTCACTGTCAAGATATTTCCTGTAAAACACATATTGTACACTATTCACCCATTCGTCCATCTGTCCAACCAATCATAGGCTTGCCTCATCAATCAAGACAACTGTCTCAGGTACCACCTGCTGTCTGTAAACAAGCACTGACAGAAGCTGACGAGGCTGGCATCAACCTGCAAGAGGAAGTGTGTGTTTCAAAGCGTATGCATCCTTCCCCTCTGCATCCTTTGCCCTACGAGTCTCCCTGGGGTGAAGCATCTGGGTCAGGGTGGCCTGACGGGTCAGCAGAGATGGATGAAGAAATCTGAACATACACAGAAGTAAGGCAACATGAGAAGAAGAAGCGTAGGATAGGAGCCAGGACAGATTTTAGGAACCCAAACAAAGAGGTAGGAAATGAGGGTAAGCTGAGACCTGTAAAGCCATGATTGCGGAGATTGGAAGGTGTGTGTGTGTGTGTGTGTGTGTGTGTGTGTGTGTGTGTGTGTGTGTGTGTGTGTGTGTCTGCACACCTGCCTCGTTGCGTGCATCTCTGTGCAAATGTCTCACTTCCAAATCTTTTGCACCCTACCTCTCTGAAAATAAACAAGATCATCTTCTGTATCACATGACCGTAGCAGTGAGCCTCGCAGGCAGCAGTTCAACGTGTCTGTGATCGTGTGTTAAAGCAAAGAGACGAGAAAGGCAGACTGCGTCAGATCCACCCCGATCAGTGACAGGAAGTGAGCTCGGGGAGGAATGGTCCTTGGCAGCTCACTCATGTTGTAATAAATATAAATTTAAAAACTGAAGTGAGCAGAGTCGGCAGCATGAACACACCACACAGGCTACTGTCCACAACAAACCCAAGCTCAGCTGAAGGGACCCAGTGTATGTCAGCTTTAGTATCTGGTCAATGATCGACTTGTAACCTCGGCCCTTCGTAATGACAACCTTTATCGGCTGCTTGAGTCACGTCCTGGCCCCCTACCAATATGAAAGGGGACACTGGCACCTTAGGAGGTAATTGTATCCAAAGAGGCCCAGCTCTCTCTCGCCCCGCTGGGGCCAAACCTCAGCCAAATGCCCTTTGACACATGGGACTGCACACGTCAGACGATGTTTCTACAGAATGAACAAATAATAAATGACATGAATGAAATGACATTTAATTAAATTGCATGAATATGAATACATTTCATTGGAGTGGTTTAATCAAACAAATTTAAAAGACAGAGCTGTCATGTTGGACCCTTAAATAAAAAAAATAAAAAACAGCATTTGCAGAAGACAGATTTGTGTAAAAATAGGATGTTTTTGCCCTTAAAACAACCAGCATGATATTTCTTTCTCTTTTCTTCTTCCCTCCCTCCTCCTAAGCCTCCAACCCCACCCCCCCCCGTTTTCTCCCTTTTTCCCCTCCCTCCCTTTCACCTCTCCTCTCTTGCCCTTTTTCTCTCCTTCCTTCCCCTCCGGATTGTATAAATATCTGTGAGCTGTTGGGGAGAGCTCAGTGAAACCGACCTGTCCACTGAGGAGAGACAGAGAACGAGAAGAGGGGCGGACAGAAGAAAAAGAAGAGCTACCTGAGAAAAGAGCAAGACAAAATAAGAAAGAAAGTCATCACCAGGAATTTGGGAATGAGTAAATGATTAAAGGAGAATTCCAGTTGAGAGCTGGCAAATAAAAGAAGACTAGACAGAAGGAAGAAAGTGATTCTTCAGAGAGAGAATTTAAAGTAACCTTCTGACCTGTGTGTGTGAAAGGACTGTCTGCAGTATGTTCCTCCTTCTCTCCTTGTGTGTGTGCGGTCTTCTGCTGCGAGGTGACGCACAGGACCGAGCGGCTCTGTGGAGGGGGAACGACCCGAGTGGACGGTGCCAGTACACCTTCAGTGTACCCAGCCCTGTCGAGGCCAGCTGCCCGCAGATGGGAGGCCCCGAGGTGGAGAACCTAAAGGCTAGACTCAGCCTCCTGGAGGTGCTGGTGGCCCGGCTCAATGGAGGGGACACTGGGGGTCCCCAAGGGGCCGGGGCCGCAGCCAGAGGTCAGTCTGAGCTTCAAGAGGCGCTGAACCGGGCCACGGGGGAGAGGAGCCTGCTGCAGGGGGAGAAAGAGCGTCTGGAGCAAGAGTTGGAGGGGCTTCAGCGCAGGATGGAGGAGATGAGGAGGGAGACGGAGAGGCTGAGGAACAGACCGTGTCCTCCACAGACCCCCATCGTGCCACCAAGCACCCCTCTGCAGGTCAGTGGCCTGACGGGACCTGCTGGGGGTAAGAAATACACTCTCAACCACCACACACTCAGTTTATCCCCTTTCCATTTTTTTGTCTCTCTCTCTCTGTCTCTCTCTCTCACACACACACAATGTGCAAAGCTGAATGACATTATAGAACATTTGTTTATAAAATTAAATTTTAATCAATTCCCAGTTTTTAAACAATTGTGCAAATGTTTTATTATATTTTTAAATCCTCCCTATCCTTATTGCAATTAAGATGCACAACTAGATTACCTAATTTTCTGCAGACAGGCTGTCTTTCTGTTAAAATATGTATTTTGTGACTCTGACTGAAGGATAATGGGTTAATTGGAGCAGAGAAGTGATGATGCATAAATGTCACCTACAGTATGGTATACCATGCTCATACAGAGCCCCACAAAATTCTAGTGCACACTGCACAGGGGTCCTGTGTGTGTGTGTGTGTGTGTGTGTGTGTGTGTGTGTGTGTGTGTGTGTGTGTGTGTGTGTGTGTGTGTGTCTGTGTGTGTGTGTGTGTGTGTGTGTGTGTGTGTGTGTGTGTGTGTGGTTAATGTTTTGGTTGCCCCCCAGACTAATATTAGTCTGCAGAGAGACACTCGGCTTCTGCTCCCTGACTGCATTTAGTGGGGATGGTGGCAGGCCAAAGAGGGTCAGCTCAGTATTTATGAGCAGATCCTGCTGTCTTTATTACTGGTGTTTCCCTCTGCATGGTGGGGGGGGGGCTGAAATGTGATGCACGCTCTGGAAGTCGTGTTTCCGTGCCAGGGGTCTCATCTTAGGGCTTTTGATGACGCCGGGTGGGTCAGGGCTGGTGGGGTTGGATCACAAGCTATGGAGTTATCTTGGAGCCAGTAAGGGCAAGCTCTGGTATTCTGTGTGTTTGCAGTGGCCAACCGTCTAATTAGCCTCTGTTCTCTTCCTTTCGCTCACCATCTCCTGTTGGTCACCACCCCCCTTTCTTTTCTCAGTAAAGCCATCACTCTGTTTTCCCTCTTGGCTCTGCGTGTAGCCTATTAATCGTAACGCTGAGGTTGCCAGCAGCAGTAAATCCTTCCCTGCCATCTCCCCGTCCAGGACACATCTCTACTCCCTCCGCATCAGGAGAGCTAGTCTATATCTTCTGCATACTTCAGGTTATCTGTTAAGCTCCTCATGTTTTCACCTGCAGACTGAAATACACAGAGAGGGCCCCTCGGGTTCAGAGGCAGATGTAGAACCGATCATAGTGAGAGGACAGTATGCAGAACCACAGGGAGGGGATTAAAGCCAAAGTTTGTAACTTTCACAGAATTTTTGTTTTATAACTCAAGCTGTGGTTATGACTTTCAGTAACAACCGCCTCTCAAAATATATGAGCTGATATATGGTAATGATATTTGTCCAGCAGGAAATGCAGTCATAAATAATGTTCAATGAACTCTTAAGATGTTTCAATCAATGTGCTTATCATGCAGTAGGTAGACAGACTACGTGGCCAGATTGTGGCTAATTCTGAGACTTCCATCTGTTGATTATACACTGTACCCTGAATTATGAATATGAATGGTTTATGGTATTCTGCTCAGTGATATTGTAAACAAATAGGCAGGATATGAGGACACATATGGCACACGCACACACGCACACACACACGCACACACACACACACACACACACACACACACACACACACACACACACACACACACACACACACACACACACACACACACACACACACACACTGGGGAAAAGGCAGTAAGAGAATGTGTCTGTTTACCTGTGATGATGATGATGATGATGAATGGCTGTGTCCTGTGGGAACAGCCTCAAAGCAAATCCCCGGGAACCCTCGAAACTCCTCTGACCTTTTCTTTACAAACCTTTAAATGGGCTCAACCCTCACCTTTACCATAGCAACCTTTCCATGTCACTGGTGTTCGTCATTTGCCCCATTACCAACCTCCCGCTCCTCTTCATCAACGCCGAGAATCAACATCAGCTTCCAGATGCTGGCGCTTAATGTTAATGTTCTCGGCATCATTAGGGCTCATTATGCGCATCAAATCACTGGAAACTTCACGTGCAACAGCAAAGCAGGCACGTGCTCACACACACATACAAATAGCCACCCATGGACACAGGGACACAAACACACACACTTCATATATACAGTATATATTTTCATCAATGTTTGTATCTCCATGCCTATGAGGAGTATACAGTTTACAGACATAGTTTACTTTCCACAGTATTGGTTTCAGGAAGGAACCAAATGGGGAGATAATGACAGGGTTGGGGGTAAATGGGGAGAAACAAGAGGAGGAATGAATAAAGGGGAAGAAGGCTGATACCTGACAGTGATACAGGGGAGGAAGTGCCAAGCGACTGGTTTGAAGTTTTGAGGACGTGAAGTTGACAGTGCTGGGGTGGGATGGGTGTCGTATGTGTGTGTTATGATCGGCCAATCTACCGACTGCCTGACTCCGGAGCAGCTGGGAATCCATTCAGGGGTGTTTGTCTCCTGCTGTCACATTCCCTGCTGTCAGTAGTACCATAGCCACGTTTGGGTACACAAACACTCTCATAGCTATTGTAAGCTGCGATGTGAAATGTGCGACAGAAATCACTGAACTCTGCGTGTGTGTGTGTGTGTGTTTAGGTTCTAAACCGATTTCTCACCTGATGACCAGGCCCAACAGGCAGGGAGACAGCAGCAGTCTGAGAGGTGGGACACATTTTTCTGCTAGAATCACCTCCACTAAGATGTTTGTTATTCAACTAAATCCATGTTTCCATCTCTCCCTGACAGACTCAGAGTGGCAGCCTGGACCTGCAGGCTTCCAGGAGCTGAAGTCCGAGGTGACAGAGGTACCTGCTCCAGATGGATCTGAGGACTACACAGGTCTCTGTCTGAATTATTCCTGTTTATTTCTCCCTTACAGGACCATACAAGTGGCTTAGTATGATCTGTCAGCCCATTGGATTTTGCAAACTGCTATGTTTCCTGATGTCGTTTGTAAATTTTATTCTTACCTACAAACATTTTGAAAATAAGAAAACGTTGATAATGGCTCTCCTTTTTTTAAATTGTATTATACATGCTATGCAACGTGCATGCGTGTGCTTGAGCACGCCATCAATGTGATACACATTCCTATGGCCAGTTTCATGCTATTCCACTGATAGTTGGTAAATATAACACGCAAAGCAAACGGCAGAGAAGAGGAAGACTAAGTAAGGAAATACATTCAGCACGTTTGTCAGGCACTTTAAAACGTAATCCTGGCAGCTTACACTCACCCCTTCTCCTTCTCCATCCTCCCCCTCTGTCCATCTGACCTGGCAAACATGACACTCACCCCCCTGCTGACAGCCTCAAAGCAAATACTGCTATTAATACTGCAGCATTTGGGGCGAGAATACCAGAGTCATGCCAATCCGTAGGTATGAGGGCCTGCCCGAGTTTCACGTTTGTTTTGTAAATGTAAAGGGAAAGCACCCCTACTGCTTCCCCTTCCCCTTCCCAACACCACACCATAGCTTGTGCTCCTGAAAAGCTCTCTGCAGGTTTGATTGTTTGGGAGATCCTACATGTGCAGTCACCACGTGAAGTCATATTATCTCTGACAAGAATGCGCCACAGGGAAGCTGCATGGTAATCAGTGTATTTATAAGACGTATTCCTATCTAACCCTTAATCAAGTGCTACATCCTGGACCTGAGAGCGAGGGTGTATTTTAGGAAGTGGTAAATATACAGCCGGCCTTATCGTTTTCCCAGTAAGACATACAGCGGAGAGTCCCTGCCCAGGATGAGTCGTAGCCCAGTTGCTGCTCTGATGGTGACGGGCTGATGTCAGGCAGCATCTCTAGACCTGCTAGACCTGCCTCCGTGATGAGAAATGAGGACCTTAGCCCTGACCAGCTCCGGATGACCTCCGGTCCACCTCAGCCATGGTTATGTAGATCCCCTTTCATGTGTGCTACTGAACGTGTGACTTGTGTCCTGATGTCACCTTATTTTGATTTGAATTGAGGATGATTGTTTTTTAAGATCGTGGAACCCCCTTGTTGTGTTCCCCCAACCTTAGACTTGATCCCAACCAGTCATATCTGTGGCGCCTAAATATAACCTAAGTCCTAGTCTCAACCACAGAGGGCAGGGCCATAGGAAACCTCATTAAAAGGGGAAACAGACACAAGACCAGTTAGTGGAAAATAGGGAAACCCACCTGCAACCGTCAGCATACTTCATCTTGTAGGGATTCAAAGCTCCTGCCTAGCTTTTAAACAAATTTGATCGGTCATGATTACATTATATACCTATTAGATTATTATTTTTATTTTTTTTAAATGTGTCTCACAAATCTTTGTCTTCCTCCCTCTCTCATGTTTCCTCTTCTCCCTCTGCAGGTTGTGGGGAGTTGGTTTCAGTTGGTGAGCCAGTCACTCACAGGAAGGCCGAGAGCATAGCAGGTAAATATGGGGTTTGGATGCAGGACCCTGAGGCCGTCTCCTCATATGGGCCCAACATGGTCTGGCGCATCGACACCATAGGCTCTGACGTCAGGCAGCTGTTTGGGTACGACGACATGGAACAACTCTCTAAAGGTTTTCCATCCAAGGTCGGTGTCACATGGGTGATATTCATTCATGGTAATAAGCCCCAAAAAACAACAAATCTCAGGTCATTCCTAGTTATTGTCTTATGTTTTCCCATGCCAGGTCCTGCTGTTGCCAGAGCTGGTGGAGAGCACTGGTGCCACTCTGTACCGAGGCTCTCTGTATTACCAGAGACGTCGGAGCCGCTCCCTCATCCGCTTCGACCTGGCCTCTGAGAGCATCGCAGCCCGTCGAGACCTCCCCCACGCTGGCTTCCACGGCCAGTTCCCCTACTCCTGGGGCGGCTACACGGACATCGACATGTCTGTGGATGAGCAGGGGCTGTGGGCCGTCTACTCCACCAGCAAGGCCAAAGGAACCATTGTGATCTCGCAGCTGGACCCAAACAGTCTGGAGGTGAAGAGGAGCTGGGAGACCAACATCAGGAAGAACTCTGTGGCCAACTCCTTCATCATCTGCGGCAAGCTGTACACCGTGGCCAGCTACACGGCACCCGACACCATCATCAACTACATGTACGACACTAAAACCAGCCAGGGGAAGTCCATGGCCATCCCCTTTAGGAACAAGTACCGTTACAACAGCATGATCGACTATAATGTGGCTCAGAGGAAGCTGTTTGCCTGGGACAACTACCACATTGTGTCCTATGACCTAAGGCTGGCTCGCCAGCAGGCCATCTAAAGCCGCCCATGAGTGACTGGTGAAAAGTGACATTTGCTCTCCTGTTCCTGCTTCAAAGACTCAGAGCTTTAGAGCAGGGATCTTCAATGTTTTGTTCAGGCCAAGGACCCCTTAACTGAAAGAGAAACAGAGCAGGGACCCCCTCCACATATAGGCCTATTGTAACAAATGAAGTTGCATTTTAACTGTTGGCATAATAAAAAAAAAGCCCCTGACACGCCAACCTGACAGCCGACCGTCGGCAGAAAAGGTCGCACTGATCAGTCTCCCCGAGGTCCAAAAAGTGGCTCGGAACACACCGAAGTGACGCCGACTTGAGCGTACGTTCTGCGCGTGCTGATTGGATGAACACGTCACGTGGGTCTGGCTTCTCCCAAATTTCAAAATGGCGGCTCGTTCGGAAATACGATCTCATATTTTACGAAAATAATTCACCGAAACGTGTTTCTGAAAACGTTTTAAGCGAAAAATAGGCCATGCAGTTGCTGAATCTGTCTTCATTTCAGATCGACAAAGGTCAGTTTAAAAGATTTTTTTCAAATTTTGAGAGGCGTTCATCCCACTCGTCATTTCCGGGTTAGCACTCCACCAATCAGATTGGTCATTGAGTCCAACTGCTCACCCTCCGACCCAGCAAGTCAGGTCGGCCAAAATGAAGGCCGACGGCTCCTCCGACTGACGACGGCACGGAGCACACCGAACAGGTTGGTGTGTCAGCGCCTTATGATTAACTGTGTCTGTGGTGATTACCTTTTTTTTCGCGAATACACGGATTTATATTTGCTAAGATGTTGGTTTATGTTGACATTTTAGATTACAAAAAAAAAAAAAACTTTCAAAAAAATGTGCAATAATTTGGCGAAGATCCCTGCTTTAAAGCATAATGTGTGGTAGTAGTTAGAAAGCCAACACCTTCAGTATCATCACCGTGCTAAAGAGCCTAACTACCAAACTCCAAAGTGAAATGAAGACGTATGAGGAACAGTGTCCCCCGCAGGTGTGCGTTTTTTTTTCTTTTCTTCAGTGGGTGGGCTTTTGCTGTGGCAGGGCCCACACAAATGTTTTTAGAAGAATTATTTTTGTACCGCCTTTAATTCAGATGTATAATTTTGTTGTTTCCTTGATAAGCTATATATATATATATATATATATATATATATATATTTGAGGACTGAAAGATGAAGCATAGTTGAATTTTACATTGGGATAATTAATGCATACAATTTACAACACAAACCCCCATAGTACTACACGCCCTACAGTGTTTCACCAGTCAACATCTTTTATTGAATAAACTGCTCTCACTCAGCATGTATTGATTATTGCATGTACTTATACACTGTAGTCAATAATAATAATGACAATGTTCTAAATCGTGAAATAAACTTCCTAAATTACAATCTCAGAGATGTATTTCTATAACTTTAAAGGGTTTGTAAGCTGTAAATAATAATTAACGGTTAAGAAATCATATACATCAATGGTTACTGACAAATGAAAAACACGCATCTCCAGATTTGGTGATTGAAAACGTAAAAATTAAAAAAAGAATAATGAATCCACTGGATTTTCTTAAAAAAATTAATTTAAAAAAAATACTCATGAAAGTGGACTTTTTGGAGATACATGGTTCTCACAGGACAGCAAAGTAATATTTCATAAATAAATCAATTATAGGTCATTCATAACATCTGGATAGCCAGGTTGTCAAAAACCTAACTGGCTGTTGAGTCATTAATAAAGTCATAAATTAAATGGATTAATCATTTTCTAATAAGCCATCAGAACAAGTTATGCAGTCATCTGTGGTTCCCGTATAAATGTTGATCGGTAATCAATTGATCCAATTCACCAAGCATCATCAGAAACCTGTACTGCATCAGGAGGATAAACACCAGTCAAAACATTGTTGTCATTAATGGCTAATAACTGAGTATTATGAAATCATTTAGTAACCACCAATTAAACCATTTGCAACCTTATGAATCCCTTAAAATTGTGCCTCATTTAAATATGGTGGAAAAGTATTGCATTACAAGGTTTTCTGTAACTAAGCACTCGGGAATGCCAATTGAAGTTGCTAAGTGTTGTAATGACACGTAGTGGTAAGACCTAACCCATGCCAAATTTGGTTCCGACGTGTGGCCGGTTAGCACAGTTGGTAGAGTGGGCACACAATGTGCAGAGGTTTATTCCTCGACGCAGAAAGTCCAGGGTTTGAATCCGACCTGTGACGGTTTTCCTGCATGTCTCCCCCCCCCCCCCCCCTCTCTCCCCTTTCATCTCTCTCTGCTTTCCTGTCCAAAAAAATAAAAAATACAAATTGGAAAGTAAAGAATTGTGGAAGATGGCTTCAAGTACAAAACAGGCATCACTGGAAAAACATATCAACAGTATATTATTTTATTAGTTTCTGTAACCAAACCAAGAGAATGTAAATAAGACCGTACATATTTTAATACAGCGATGAAACCCCTGTACAAGTTCAACAAAAAGAAGAAAAAAAAAAAATCATTACCCTCCCTCCCTCCCCCCATCCATCCTCTAGAGCAAGGCCTCTTCCCCCCCCCCCCCTGCTAGGGTAGCGGTGAGGACGCCCTCCCCGCCTCAGGGTGCATACTACTGTACATTTCTGAAGGACCCTTGTCGCCACAACCCCGAGATGAAAGCATTGTGGGTGGGACAGCCAGCGGAGGTGAGGCAGAGACAGAAAACAGCACTGATTGCTCCCATCAGTAAAGACAATAAAACAACAAGTGTCCCAAACACTTCTGAACTTCAGGCTTCTTCTCATCTTGTTCTCCCTTTTCGTGAGGGTTAACACACACACACACTCAAAGTTTTCTGTTTCAACAATCAACTCACCGTTTCTATTCCTCCTCTAAATAGCCCTATCCTGCTTTCCTCTAGCTAAGGGCACTGATATCAGGCAACTGCTTTACAGTGACATGTGTGTGTACGTGTTTGTGTACGTGTGTGTGTGTTTTTGTGAGACAGCAAGGATGGGTGAGGACGCAGTGAGAGGGTTGTGTGTGACAACTGGAACAGCTGTATGTAGTGATCATACATCATCTGGGTAATCCTGTGAATCCAAACTGAACTCTGCTGCCAAGGCAACAGCGACATCACCTCTGCACTGCTTTAACCTTTTGGCTAAAGATACAGGAGAGTCCAGCTACTAGCTTCCCCCGTTTATACCACACACACGCACCCCCAACACACATCCCAGCACATCAGCAACTCTCAGGCAGGGAGATGAGAGCAGAAGGCAGGAGCAAAGGCTCACAGGCAGACTAATCAATAAATCAATAATTTCAGTCAACTGCTGTAATTTTCACACTTCCATTCTGGTAAAACAAAACGAATGAATTTCTGGTAACCGTCTATGAAACCGTTGAGTGAGTGTGTGTGTGCGTGTGTGTGGTAATGAGGTGCATTTCCGTGTGCACAAATCACTGGATTAGTTATGATGGGAGATTGGCCAACAAAAAGTTGTCGTCACTAAAATGACCTCTCCTTAACAAGATTGTTTTGACTACAAAAACAAAACTGATTTCTTTCATTAACAAAAACAGGTTTCTCCTACAATATGCATGATCCTATTTGGGGGATAAAAAAATAAAAGGAACAGAAATCAAGAGCTATATATATAAAAAAAGAAAAAAAGAAAAAAAGAAAATGGCAAACTCAGCAGCAAATATTTCATTTTTCTCTTTCCAGCTCTCCTCTTATCTACCGTCTCAGTAGATTTCAATAAACTTGTGCAGCCATTTTATCGGCATCTAAATATGATGGAAGAACTCAACCGCCGCCACCTACAGTGGGACAAGATAGGGGAAGAAAGAAGAGGAAGAGGATCATGTATACGCAGGACAGTGCCTACTCTCAGTAACCACTAAAATCAACTCATCGTCCTCCCCCACACTGTTCCCCAGGGCTGATATGAGGCGGTGACCGAGTGAATGGGGCTTGATTCTCTCTCTTCCTGTCTTCCATCCATCATATTGTCATCTGAAGAGGTTCCGCAGGTCTTTACTTGCCCTCTTCTGGTTTGATGGCCTGCGGTTTTATGGGGCCAGTCCGTATGGGCTTGGCCGTGGAGATGGAGATGGGGGGTTTGTCAGAATCTGGGCGCTCGCCTCCTGCCTGGTGGTTTGGGGCTGAGGTGTCGAGTGGGGGTTTTCCCGCCTGATCAAGCCGAGACACTTTGCTGACTTGCGGGGCCTTGAGCTGCTGCTGCTGCTGTTGTTGCTCTGAGAAGAACTTATGAGTGGACTGAAGCACCTCAGCGCGCTGCTTTGCCTATAGAGCAATAGAGCAAAAATCTAATCAGACAACCTACCTATCACTGAAAGATGATGTCATCATCGAACTGGCCAGTTAATAAATCAGATTCACAGAATCGGCAGATAAAAGAGGGAGGGAACCAGACCTTTAGGTCCTGTTCAGCCTTCAGAGCCGCCTGGGTGCCTCTGGGAGCAAGCGAAGGACCAGGAGGTCCTCGGGGAGTGTGCTGGCTGTGCTGTGGATGCTGAGGTCGGGGATGGGGCATGAGACCACCACCCACATTGGCTGACATCGGAGGGCCCATGGGAGAGCGCTGGACACCTCCAGCAAACGAGTTAACGTGAGGAGGTCGAACCAGAGGAGAGACGATGTTGGGCTGAGACAAAATCTGACATGGAGAAAAAAAAAAAAAAACACAGATAATAAATAGATGTTTGACAGTTGCCTTTCATGCTAATAACCAGTGCATTATATAAACACAATCAAAAAAACAGGTTCTAGGATTATTGCTCTACCTGTGGGTTGAATTGACCAGGGAAGTGCTGTGTCATTCTCATGCCAGCAGAGCTAGCCTGAAACTGCTTCTGGTACAGCATGCTGTTGATCTTACTGGACTGGCTGCTAGGAGATGTGGAGCTGGCCCTGCAGGCAAGGAGAGGGAAATCATAAAACCATGTGTATCAAGTGCATCAAAATAACAGGTGATGGGTTAACCACACTTGACACTGTGTTGCAACAAACCTCTTATGAATAAAGACAACATGGCAGCGTTTGGTGCAGCTAGGCCTAGGCGAAAAATCGATTAAATGAATTAATTAGAATTTTTTGTTGCGGGCGATTTAAAAAATAAGTAAATCGAGTTTTTGTGTAATGGCGCATTTTTGGCTCTCCGGAGCTTCCGTAGCGTTAGTTTCACATAGCAGTATGGCAAGCGACAACAACAACAACATCATCATCATAGCACACATGAAACAGCAACAGCAAGTGACAACATGGCTACCGGTGAGAGTGGGAAGTTTGTTCCCAAGAAAGGAATAAAATCATCTGTTTGGAACTGGTCTGGGTTTGCTGCGACAGACGTGGAGCAGCAAACCCCGCGCTGCAACATTTGCCACAAGCCCATCGCCGTCAAAAGCAGCAGCACCACAAACCTATTCCAACACCTGAAACTGAGACATCCAGCCGAATATGAAAAATGCCAGTCTCTCTCCGAGACGAACAAAACCACAGTGACCAACAAACCTTAGCTAAAAAACAGCTAACTGTAGCCGAATCCTTTGCATAAGGCACCGCATATGACAGGAAAGTGGCACGGTGGAGAACAATCACCGAAGCGGTCGCACCCATATATAAAGACGGTAAGTTGTAATTTGTACGTATTGCTTTCCTTAATAAGTAGGGTTGGGTACCGAAACTCTGTGCCAATAGGTCCCCGGTTCCGACGTAAACTGTAGTAACGAGACCGAATAAGAACGAACATTTCGGTGCCTGACTTTACACTACACTCGACAGCAGGTAACGTTAGCCTGCCTTTAGCTAGCAGCTGGATTAAACACGGTTAAAATGCTGACAGGTAACGTTAAACAGTGTAAAGTGTGACTGTATATCAACAGTCTGCTCTGCAGCAGCTGCCGACGTCGGAAAAACACAGACGGTGCGTTCACTGAAACTGGTAACCTACAGCCTCGCGGTACATTCAAAGTTAATATAAAATACCCTTTTCCCATCTGGTTGTTGTTTTTGTCGTTCAACAGCAATTTACTGGTGAAATAAGTTATTGTGTATTATAAGTTATAGTTATTACATTACTATTAAATCATTTAATTTTGGCCATATGGCCTTAGTAATAAACAATGTGTTCTTAAATGTCACCGACTGTTTAGTAGGCCTATCCTTCTTGTTTCTTCTTCTTTTTAAAAAAAACTTTCTTAAAAAGTATCGGTTCAGGCACCGTTTAGGCACCGGCACCGTTTTAAAAGTACCGATTTAGCACCAGTATCGGAAAAAACCCAAACCATACCCAACCCTATTAATGAGTAGCGGGGAAAATCGGGAAAAAATAATAAATCGAAAATCGAATAAAAAAAAAATAAAATCAAACCAACCCTAGGTGCAGCTTGTGTGTACACATATATTTACAACAATGACAAAACAAAAGTTATGCTTGGTGTGGCTTTTAGGCATGCCTGTGTGCCAGATAGTATGTGAACTATGGGCGGTACCTGTAATGGCTGGAGGTGGGTGTAGTGCTCCTGGCGCCGATAGGAGGGGTTCCGGGCTTCACATCCATTCCACTGCCAAAGAGTTTCAGATCCATGTCCATCTGCAAAGTGTCAACACAAAAAAAACCTGTTACAACTTATATAATAATTAACATAATTATAAATAATACAATCAGCCTGTGTGTGTCAGAGTCACGCATGCACACAATTCAGTACCTTGCTGGTTGGAGGCTGCATCATGCTGTGGTTGTGGCCCATGATGCCTCGGTAAGGCTGGGAGACCGGGGGCTGTCGGTTGATGTTGGGGGGTTGGGCCTGGGGAGGAGTGGGAGGCAGCGCCAGGAGGGGCTGGCCTCCACCCGAGCCAAAGTTTGGCAGGGACAACTGGGAGCTGGGCAGAGGGACTGTCACCTGGAGAGAGATTGAGACACAGAACTGTTAGATACTAACAAACACTTCACCACTTTGTCAATTGACAGAAAATTGTGCTACTTTTCTGTTTTACAACACTGGAAATTGAACAAATTTGGGAGTTTGATGACTGGTAAAACAAGATAAGCTATACAAGAGGTTTATAAACATTTAGTGTCTATTATTATGTTTGCATGTAGGTTACCTGTTGCATCGCAGAACTAGGCGACTGAGTGTTGCTATAGTAGCTACTCTGGCCATGTTGTTGCACCTGTCCCGAGTACATGTTTGAATGCTGACTCATCCCCTGTCGAGCCTGAACCAAAGACAACTATGTCAGATGTAACATATACAAAATAAATTAAGTACAGGTGTCAGTATGACAAAATGTTAGTCAATATCATAAGGTAAAGTGAAATTGTTTCTGTGAGCAGACTGGCTACCTGAAGCAGGTGTGTGTCAATAAGCTGGGAGCCTCCCATGCCAGAGGGCTGGTTGAGCTGCGGCTCAAACAGAATGGGAATGTGCTGGGTGGAAGAGGCCTGCTGATAGGTCAGATTAGACTGAGGCTTGCCCAGCTCAGGTGCCTGCACACCGGGATAGCTGTGCAGAGACGGCCCTGACAGCATCATGGAGGGCTGTGACAGGCTGCTCTGCATAAATGCCTGCTGAGACCTGAGGACAGAGCAGGACACAGGATCAAATGAGAGAACAAAGGTACCTCAAAGTAGGGATACTGGCGCTTCAGTTTATTTCAGCTGTGTTTTGGAGCAGAGAACTGAATGCATGTGCTGTTGTGTGTTACCTGTATGGCTGCAGTGAGGAGCTGAACAGGTCCTGTGGCTGGGAGACTGGAGGACCAGTGCTGAGTCCTAGCTGAGCCTGGTGCGTGTGTTGGTGTTGGTGTTGATGCTGATGCTGATGCTGGTGCTGGTGTTGGTGTTGGTGTTGGTGTTGGTGTTGCGGCTGACCTTGCAGTGGAGCGTAGATAGGGATGGGAATCTGCTGGACTGCTGTCGGCTTTAAGGTGAAAAAACACAGACACAGGTAGTTTCAACTAAAACATTAAAAAAGACATTCTTGCAGCATTTTACTGACCAACTGAAAACCCTACCTGCGAGAGGCCGGGCTGGAAGCCTTGCTGCTGTGCTAGGGAGGGAGGCGCCAAGCGAGGGTGGGGGGTACTAAAGAGGTGGCTAGTGTCCATGTAGAAGGCTGGAATCTGAGCTGCAGAACCTCGACATAAAAGGATTTACATATTAGTGATCACTAACATAGTGAACAGTTCTTCAAACCTGAAACTAAATATCCGGGCTAGGGCTGAGGTTGGTGTTCAAATTTGATATTAAAAACAGATAGATGAATATATATTAAAATATGTTTAAGAACAAATGGTTTCCACTTAATCATTTCAATGCAGCCAACATGTGTTAACATAACTACCGTCTCAGTTCAGTGCCATGTTTCTCTCACCTGCTGCAGACTGAGAGACGTACACCTGTGGGGTCTGCTGTTGCTGGGGCAGGAGGGCAGCCACACAGCCCAACTGAGAGAAGCTGCTGCTACCGCTACTGCTGGAGGACGACAGACCTCCACCCTGCAGTTGCTGGGGCTTCACCTTACAGATGTTAGGGGGATCAGAGGCTGTGGTGGTCTTGGTGCTGAGGGATGACGTCGTATAGGTAGCAGAACCTGCATGGTGGAGGTAAACACACGGTGAATACAAGAGATCATAATGGAATGCCTGGATACTAGAAAATCCTAAAACAAACAAATACACAGGTAAGTCAGTGTACTGTAGAATGTCAGAGCAGTGTTGGGGCAATACTGTTGGAGATATACAGTCGATGTTAACTGGGAGTTCTGTTACCTGACAGCGAGGTGCTGGGGGTAACAGAAGCCACAGGGATCTGTGGTATGGAGGCTGAGGAGAAGGTGGAGTACGAGGATGCACAGGAGGTGATGGGGGAGGACGAGGAAGTGACTGGAGAGTTCTTCTCCAGACTCGGGGAGTTCTCCCACGCCTTACGAGCCGATTCCATCTGAGGAGGGGACAGTGTTTAGGTAATGTGTCACTTTTTATTTTTTATAAGAAGACCAGCCCACAACAGGCAATGTTACTTTCTCCGTGTACCTTTAGTGTTAGGTCAACAGTTGCAGGAGATACAGTGCTGAGGCTGGAGCTCTGCTGCAGGGTCTCGCGTCGAGGAAGAGGCAACGCGTGGGGTAGCGCCACCTGAAACGCATCGGAAAAACCCCAAAGCAGTATTTACATAACACCAAGTGTTTAGGATCAGAGCATTTTTATTATCTATTACAACTGTAGGGCACATATCTCTTTCAAATTAAAAAAAGAAAGATGTACAGGGGATGTTTACTCACATTTGCTACTAAACTCTCTTCCATTTTGTTCACTCCTGTAGAAACACTGTCAGCCAGTGAGGAGGAGGGGGTGGTGTAGTCAGTGACGGACTCCTGAGAGGGAAAGACATAAATTCAGTATACACACAAACATGTTATACTGCAGCAATACTACTTTTTTTTTTGTTTTATTGTTCTCTGTACCTAGTTCCGGGCTTGGTGTATTACCAACCTAAAAAGGTACAATGACTGCTTACCTAAATCCAACTATCATAAAAGTATGATTAAAAAAAAAAGAAAGCCTAGCTGTGCGGTGATGGGACACTGATGTACCTTAGAGTTACTGTTGTACTCCGCTGACGGGACTGTGATCATGCCCTCGATGTCTCCTCCCAGCTCCGGTACGGTGGTGTCACTGGTGGAAGGACTGGAGTCTGTGGCTCTACTGACGCCTCCTCCAGGGACTCCTCCCTCCATGATCCCCTCGCCTTCTCCTCCACGTGCGTCTTTGGCCTTGCGGTTCTTTAAAGAGCGCTCTTTACCAATGGGCCCTGGCTTGTACTCCTTGGTTTCCACTGGTTCCATTTCAGGAAGCTGGGGAGAAAGAGACATTTAAAATGATTACGAGAATTAATAGGAATCGGTGTTGTTCTTCAACAACAGTTTAAAACCATGAGTTTCCTCCACAGCCAAGGTTACCTTCTGTGTTTTGATTGGGCCAGCTCGAGGTTGTTTCTGTCTCTGTTCTTTGGGAGCAGGTAGTTTGTTTTCAGAGACGGTTTCTAGCATTGCTGGAACTCCATCACTGTCGGTGCTGCCTGCAGATGATGGTGCACCAAACTGAATACTGTCTATTGCCAACTCCGCACTGCCCTCTGCTCCAGGCTTCACACCCTGAAACAACATAATGTTTTCATGGTTTATCATGGAGCAAAAGGATCATACAGTCAACAAAAGGTGAGACAGACACATTCAACATACCTCAGAGGAGACCGTGCCAGTAAAGGAGGTAAGAGGTTTGTTCCAGGCACTCACAGATGGTGGCTGGGGAGGGCTGATTGGACCAACTGGAATATACACGTTACGTATATTAGACAAGAGCTAGCTGATAAATTCACTCCTGCATTATGAGATTCACGAGTCGAGAATTTTTTTTAAACATTTTTAACAATAATTGACTCATCCACTCACGTTTCTTGACATCAGGAAGGACAGTTGCGCCCGCTACCTTGTTCTCCCACAGTTCTGTACCCAGAGTGCTGTGTGTCTGCGTAGGTGCGGGGGGTAGGCTCTTTGAGGTAAAGTCCACAGTGGCAGGGGGGATGGAGGGCAGTGGAGCCACTGTTCCTTCCAGAGTTTGAGGGGACGCAGTAGGCTGGGAGGGAGCAAGGTGAGGATGCTGGGGAACAGAAATAGGGGGTTGCTGTTGGGCCTGAGATGTGGGGGCTACAGGAGGCTGAGACTGTGAGGCCTGTTGTTGCTGCTGTTGTTGCTGCTGCTGCTGTTGTTGTTGCTGTTGCTGCTGCTGCTGTTGTTGTTGCTGCTGTTGTTGTTGATGTTGTTGATGCTGCAGCTGTTGTTGCTGCTGCTGATGTTGCTGCTGTTGGGATGATTGCTTTTTAGCAAATCTTGGTGGCAGCTTTCCTCCGCCTCCCCTGCTCTTCTCACTAGAGCCTTTCTTACTCCAGTTCTGTAGGAGCACAATTTAAGCCATCAAGAGGTTATACTGAATCAAAGTGGTACAGCTCATTATCATCAACGTATTACATTGTTGTTTTATTCTCTAACTATGCGGCACAAGTTATCCCTCCTCTTACTTGAGTAGTCTGCTCTTCCTTTTTCCGTTTCTCTTCGTCCTGCAGGCGTTTTTGTTGCTTGCGGGAGACCACCTCTGTAAAGCCGTCATCATTGGTGCTGGACTGTGGGTCATCTGTGGTGGTGACCTCTGGGTGGTCATCAATGATCACAACACCTACAGTTACGGGACAAAAAGGACATCCTGATGTTTACATTCAGTTTATAGGTGAAGAGTAGCGAGAGCCAGGTATGGGTTCCTGGCTCATCAGTAAGAGCTGAGAATTTAACTGTTTACTTACTGGCATAATTGTTAAGATCAAACTGAGAAAGAGCATTCTCTTTGGGCTTCTTGGCGGCCTGTTTGGCTTCATCCTTCCGACGGCCTGACTGGTCCTTTGTAGGCCTTTGGGATGGTCCTCCAGCTGTTTGTGCTGTCCCATCTGAGTTCTGCTGGGCTGGAGGGCTGTTCGTATCAGAGAAACATGTTGGAGACAGAAAAAAAAAAAACTTAGGCCCAACAGGAGAGACTTAGTGACACTTTTTAATGTTGGTGAGAACAACAGTGTGGTGGTGAGGGAGGCCTGAGACACTAGGGATGTCAACATGTAAATGAAATCTGTAATTAAACAAGATTTGTTCAAAGAATTATGCCTCTATTGTTTATTTTACAGCACACTAAAGCAGGGGTCTAACATTTTTTAAATCAAGGACCCCTTAACTGAAAGAGAGACAGAGCAGGGACCCCCTACTACATATATTGTATAAAATAAAATTGCATATTAAACTGGGTCTACAATAACTTGTAGGGTGGCCTTAAGCCTGCATACATTTTTGCATAGAATACTAAGCTATTAAAATAGCCTAATAATGGTTGGCATGATTTTATAATCATATTTTAATGTTAAACATACAGTTACGATGAACTGCATCTGTGGATGGCTACCTTAGTGACACCTTAAATATAGGCCAGTAAGCCTATCATCAGTGGGGATTTATATTTGCTAATAATGATTCATGTTAAGACTTTAAAATGTTGGTGAAAAAAAACAAACAAAAATTTACTATAATAATTTGGAGGCCCCCCCTGCATTGACTCTGAGGACCCCCTAGGGGTCCCAGACCCCGTTGAAGATCTCTGCACTAAAGTAAAGTAATCAACCCAACAGGAGAAAACAGCCAAAGCCAATTTAGACCGGCAATACTGACAGTACTGAAATACGTAGATTCTGCACTGCAACTACTAATTATGAAGAATGCTACATAAAAGGTTTATTGTGTTTGAATAAACCTGCAGTATTATTCTACACCACACTGTTCATTGAGTCAACCTCATTCTGCTAATGTAAGCAGACAAAGTAAATGCCTAACAACAGACAAAAGGCTGATTGTTCAAACTCACCCTTTGCGGCCAGCTTTGGCCCCGCCCCTCCTCTCCCCCTTGCCCCCTGCGTAGCTCCGGCCTGGTTTGGCTCCACTGTTGCCTCTACGATTCGGTCTCTCGGTAGGCCTCTGATTTGAGAAACTTCTCTTGGCTGTAGGAGCCCCTTCACGTTTTTGAGTCACCCCTCCATCAGGAAGGCTTTTATTGGGGGTCAAAGAGCCCTGTGGGGCTGCAGGTGCCGGGGCAGAGGCCCTGGCTGCTTCATGAGCGGCCTCCAGTGCTCCTTTCCTTTCTTCTCGTTCTCTCCTTTCGTTGAAGTCGCTGCTCTCAGAGGCAGTTTCCCATTCCTCATTGGCTTGATCTGAGGAGTTCTGGTTGGACAAGTCAGGGGACTTGGTACCGACTGCAGTGATTGTGGGGCTGCTGGTCTCAGGCAAGGGCGCTTCTATAGGAGAGCACAAGTCGGATGCAGGCATAGTGGCTGCCACTTCCGCAGGCACAGTTACAGGGGCTCCTGGAGCTCTAGACAGGGTTGGGGAATGGGAGCTTGGGACAGGGGCAGAGCTATGGACAGCAGCAGGCACTGGGAATAGAGGGACAGGGGGACTTGGGGCTGTTTCCCCACTAGCCAACACTGCAGCCTCCCGCTCCTTCAAGCGCCTAAACCGGGGGGGTTTATCTTGCCTCGGGGGCCGTGCTGGTCTGGACCGACGAGGCCTTTCTCTACTACTCTGAGGAGCCCCATCTCCAAATTTCTTGCCATCAGACTTTGGGGGTCTTCGGTCAGCGGCAGGATGATCATATCTTGGTGTGCACTCAGTGTCCTCAGGCCTGAATGTCTCCATGGGTTTACAAGGCCACTGAGAAGAGGACTCTCTAGCTCCTGGCCGTCTAAGAGGGCCTGAGCGAGGCCCGCCGCGTTCCCTTGCTCCACCTCGTCTATTGTATAGTCCTCCTCTTCCTCGCCGAGAAGGCTCTCCTTTAGGAAGGAATCCTGGCTTGGGTCGGCTTTCATCGTCCCCTCTGGGTCCAACCCTTTCCCCCATATGAGGAGGTCCAAAGCCTGGCTTGTGGGACCCAGACCGGGCCTCCCCAGGTAGCTCTCGTCTCAATGGACGGCTTGGTTTGGTGCTAGGCTCACGGTCAGAGGGTCCAGTATCACTGGCAGACTCTCTCCCGCCTTCACTTTCAGAATCTGTGTCTGAACCACGGCGCCGTCTACGCTTTGGTATAACCTCAAAGTCAGAGCTCTCGCTGCGTGTTTCGCTTTCTTCCCTGTTGCGAAAGGCGGCAGCACCTCCAACAGAAGGTAAATCAGAGCGTGATCGGGGCTCTCTGTAATTGTACTCTGCCCGGCTTCGACCACGACCCCCCCTGCCTCGGCCACCGTAAGTCCCCCGGTAGCTCCGTCCTCTGGAGTAATACTCCCCTCGACCACGTGCTTTGAAACTTGAGTCAGCAGGCCACTCTTTATCTCTATCTCTGTCCTTGTCCATTTCCTTCTCCCTCTCACGTTCCCTCTCTCTCTCCTCTCTTCGGTAGGCACGTGGAGGAAGATTGGAGTCTTTCCTGGAGGGCAGTTTGGGTTCTGGATGTTTGTCATTGCTGGGCGGTTTGTCTGTTTTCTCCTCCTGAGAAGAAGAGGCGGGAGCCCCAGATAAAGGCTGGGAGTCTCTGACTCTCTGATGGCCAGTCGGTGTTTCCTCAGCAGGTTCTCTCTTCTCCTCACCCTGAGGTTTGGAGGCCTCAGACACAGCAGCCGCAGCAGCAGCAGCAGCAGCCGCCGCCGCCGCCGCAGCAGCCACAGTTGCTGCAGAAGGAGCTTTGGATGACTGATCCTTTTTGGACCGGTCTCCTCTTTCCCCTCTCTCGTGACGCTTCTCCCTCTCTTCTCTTTGCTCTCTCTCTTCCTTCATGTCCCTTAGGACAGGCTTCTTTATTGGCCCAGACCTGCGAACAGGTCTCTCTCCCCCTGGTCCTTCTCTGCGTCCGGCCCCTGATCTTCCACCCCAGCGCAGCTCAGCTTTCTGCTTGCTAGGGGCTGGCAGAGGCAGCTTCTCTTGTTTGTGTAATCCATCAGCAGGAGGTGTAGCCCGGTTGCTAGTCACCGCAGCCTGGGGGTAGAGTTCATTCTGGGGCTTATCATCAGCCCGTTCTCCTGTGTCCTGTAGCTCTAGTGGTTTTGTTCCCAGGGGTAGTCCATCAAACCTGGGTTCATCCAGCTTGAGCGAGTGGCTAGAGCCCTGGGAGACACTCCTCTGGAGCATAGCTTGACCAAGAGCTTCTACCTCTTCCCCACTGGGTAAGCCTGGCTCCTCAGGATCAAAGGCTGGGACTACAGGGACCCTGTCTAGAGACCCTGATGCATCCTCTGGGCCCTGGGTAAACACTGACAGGGACTCTGTAGGGTCCTGGAAGAAGTTACTTTTATTAGAGTCCAATGCACTGGTTTCCTGGGGATACATAGCTGGAAGACCCCTGTCCAGATCCAAACCAGAGTCCATCCTGTAGAGAAACAACTGTTATGTCAAGTGCCAAAAAATAAACAGCTTTTTCTTATGTTGCCATTTAATATTTTCTTACCTTGGCTCCTTGTTATCATCTCGTCCTTTTGGAGGAGTTACAGACGGTAATGGCTCCGACTGTGGGTATGGGTCCGATCCCCATACCATCCGCGACTCTGACGGCAGGCCATGGTCACGAATTGGTCGGGTCAAATGGTCAAAGGAGTCAGAGCTGGAGCTCGAGTTGTCACCAGGCTCTCTGCGCACAATCTGCTTAGGAGGCATCCTCCCTGAAAAGGACAATTCAGGCCGACTTTAAACAGGTTGTCTGGCACATCTGGCAGCTTGTCTGTACATTAAAAACAAAGATAATCATACACTCTCCCATTTATATTCCATAAAACTCCATACCAGGGTGAATGTTAGTTGGCATGTCCATGGGAGGACGTCCTGACATCATGCGGGGGTCCATATATGACTGCATCATGAGCCAGCGGGGGTCAAACCCCATGGAGGCCAAGTGCTGGTGGTGGGGGCCAATGGGTTGATACATGGAGCGGTGTTGCTGCTGCTGCTGTTGTTGTTGGGGAGCTGGAACACCGCCACCACCTGATGGGGACACGGAGCCCCCACTCTGGTGTTGCTGTTGTTGCCATTGTTGCTGCTTCATCTGCTCCTACAAGACCAACAGGGAATAGTAACAAATAAAAATTAAGATCAATAACATAGGTGGCTGTATATGTAGTACTGATGGCTCAATGTACTACATGTACATAATGGTTGCTCTGAAAAAATTGCCACTTACGATGACTATTTGCTTAAAACCAAGCAAATATGTGACAGCACCTTTGCCCACAGTAATAGACTAATGCAATTTATGTACAGTACCAGTCAAAAGTTGGGACACACTTTCTCATTTAAGTGAATGGGAAAGTATGTCCAACCTTTTAACTGGTACTGTACATCTGTACTTGCTATGACTAGTCAACACGTCCACTGTGAAAATGTCTAACATAAAATGTTTATTTTCTTATGTTAACTTGACAAAAAATATTCATTATTAAGTCCCCTTTTTGTTCAGTTTAGAAACTAGCCCACTAGTCCCTGACACACCCACATATTATGTTTTAGCAACAACATCCCAGCCATTATTAACTAAACAAGACAGATGTGGACATCCTTACCTGCTGTCTAAGGAAACGAGGAGGCAAAGATTTTTGAAACTGTTTGGAATAGCTTGAAGTGAGAGAGGGACGCATAGCAGCTGCTGCCTCTCCTTCCAGCTGTGGTGGTGCCACAGGGACTTCCTCACCACTGGGGCTGTCCATGTGAGGCAGAGACAGGTGGGGATCATCCACTGCAGAGAAAACAAAACCAATAGTATTGGCATCTACCACTGAAAGAATAGCAGCCAGTCACAATTATACAATGATCATTTACATGCAACTTTGAAGAAAAATGGCTCCGAGCTAGCTCACCTCTGTTGTCCTCTATGTTGAAATAGTCTCGGATAGGCACTGTTGTCCTGTCGGTCTGGTTCTCCTCCATCAGGGGGCTGACCTCAACCATGGAGCTCTCTCCCTCGCTCGGAGGCTCTGGAGCTACGGCCACAGGTCTCTGGACGGGGGGGCTGGGCTGACGAGGCAAGTGAACCTCCTCCTCTACACTTGGTTCTACGCTCTCTGGTTCCCGCTCAATCCTCTCCCTGTCTAGATCCACCCTCTCAGGCAGAGGAGCTTGCACGATTGGGGCCTGTGATTGTGAAACTGGGACTGAAGGTACAAGACTGGACACAGGAGCAGGAACTGATGAAGACTCTTCCTCTTGGGCAGCTCCTGCTTCATCACTGGTGGTCTGAGCAAGGGGAGATTTGCCCTCAGTTGCCTGGCGGTGTTTTTCATTGAGACGTTTTAGTTTTTCAGCACAAGCAGCAAGCCGCTGTTCTTCCATCCGCCGTTCCTCTTCTTCTCTCCGCCGTCTTGCTCGTTCTACAGCTTCAGAAATTTCGGGAGGCTTTTTGCGCTTCTGCCGCCAGGCCTCAGGGTCCTCATCGGCACCAGGTGCCGCTGTAGCCTGTGGTTTGGTCACACGTGGAGCTCCGCCACCAACAGAGCGACTGCCACCCTGGAGAATAGAGAAATTACATTAGATACAGACTTATCGCCTTGCTGTTAAAGTAAACAGTGCAGTGCAATGCAATGCTGGGATGCTTGTGTAATGCATATCCAGCTTTACCTGGTAGTCCTGTGGAGCAGCTGACTTATTGTACTGCCCCATACTGCCAGGTGATGGCGCTCTGGGATCACCATCGGGCCATGAGGTTTTATTGCCCCCACGGTCCTCAGCAACCTCCTTCCAGCCCTCCTGACCGTCTGGTGGCCGAGATCTTATACGCTCCACTTTACCCATCCACTCCCTGAAAATAATGTTGATATATTTAAAAGGAAAAACTTCACAGGTTACTCCAACTGACAATCTCCCAAGTTAACTAGCGCTCCTAAGCTACTTACTTCAACCTCAGGCTGCACATCAAACCTCACTACAAATGCCCTCACTGCACACAAATCAGCATTGATAACTTCTATGAATTCTGAATCCTACTCTATCAACTATTTGGCACCTTCCACATCCACCTGTAATGCCAAGGCTGCCATGCAAAAAGCATTTGTGTGTTACAGTGCGTTGTATCTGCAATATATGGATGTCCATTGTATTTCGTTCTGTTCTTGAGTCCGTTTCACAATACATACCTGAACATGTCAAACTCATTTAGCATTTGAACTATACCATTACCACTGTTTTTCAATTTTTTTGTCTATATACTACAAATCACATATTTCACATTACTGTCAGCCCTGTGTCAAGGCGTACCATAGACATTGAAGGCAATGCAAGTGTTGAAAAAAAAGTTAAGATTAAAATACTCACCAGTTTTCTCTTTTCTCTTTAGCAGCTTGGTTCTCCTCATCATCGCTGAAGTTTAGTTTCTCAGTGTAGTCCACCTCCATCTGAGCTCCTGGAGTTCAGAAGGGACAGGATTGATAGATACTAGAACTACTGTGCAATGAGCTTCTTTTTCCCCCCCAGTTAGTTAAAATGCTGAAGTTCATAGGTATGGCTACTAACCTGCCCAGCCCTCATCAGTGTCAGTGTCTAAGTTGTCCAGCTCTTTAAGTTCTGTTGCGCTGATGATAGAGGGTCTGTCTGGGTCCTGGTGCCAGGACTGGGGGGGATGCTGCTGGGGTCGTACTGAACGAGGACCCCTGACAACCCAACAGAGAAAAATGGAGAGAAAAGTTCATTATGGCACCTGGTCTAGTACATTAACAATTGCCTCTATTCAACTCAAGGTACAATTAAATACAAATCTAAAATGTATCTTATTTTTCTTCAACCCAAGTCTCTAGGGCTTAGCTATTAAGATGTGAACTCACTTTGCTCCATCTTGTGGTACAGGGTATCTGAAGTTTCCTTGTCCTGGGCCCAAAGTCATTTGAGGATAGGCGTGGAACATCTAAAAAGACAAAGAGTAATTATCACGCAGGCTCAAGAAGAGATAAACACTACAACTAGATACTGTAGCTTTTGATGTGCCAATGTGGTCTGTCCAGAATATCAAACTGTGACTTACGTAGGGTGGCATCATGCTCCTGAAAGCAGGGTCAAAGTGAGTAGGCACCCCAGCAGGAGGCTGCTGCCCCCCATTAAGTTTAGCCTGAGGGAGGGCAGAGGGGGGCAATCTCTCCCTACCATCCCTCTTCTCCCTCTGAACGTCAGTGGTTACGTTTTGCCCAGGCTCATCAGCTTCCCCTGGTGGTGTAGAGGTACCAAGGCCCGTACTACCCTCCTCCGGGGCCCTGTTGTCCATCTCAGAGGGGCTGGGTGCAGTTATCAAATTCCTGCCTCCACCCTCTCGCCAACTGCCAACATCTAACGTGACAGAAGGAGGAGAGACATTTATTGTTTGACTTTACAGTGCCTGAACACCAGGCAAACCAAAACCAAATCAGTGAACACTGAATAATGTTTATGTGCTTGAGTAGGGCCATACTTTGAGGTCTGAGGCTGGGGCCTGGTCCATAAGGCTCCTCTTCTTGACCTTCCCCTTTCTCAACCTCCCCAGCCGCATGCAAGCTGGGAAACTCCTGGTGAAAATGGCTGCTCACACGAGGAGCTCCTATACAATACAAGCACATTATTATGAATTCACAGAAATCCCTAAATTAAATATAATACAGTGACTTACAGAGACACAATAAACAGTCATAGATTGTGTACAGCTCCCATCCAGCCCAACATCACATTTAGTAGAGATCAGATGGTCTGCTTTCCATGCAGACTGTAATGTTTAAGGGTTGTAAACCAATTGAGGATTGTGCCTTAGTTTGTTTGGACACAAGTAGGAAACGTACTAGATAGTGTTCACAGCCTCCATAAATGCCAGAAAAGACCATAGGTAATCTGCGTTTTAGGAGTTGGTGTAATGCTGTAATGCAAATTTACCGTCTAGCTGTGTTGGCTTGCTGTTGGCCCAGGAGCGGCTGCCCCCAATAGAAGGCTCTTGTGGCTGGACCACTGCTGGTTTGATCTGGGGTGGGGGTGTCTCCTGTTGCCTGAGGCACATAAAACAGAACGGTTTCCAACAACACTTATGATTTGAAATGTGGATGATGGACTCTTCTAACTCAAGACACTTCCAGTTATTCTTTAAATTCACACACATTACGTGCACAAGTTATTAAATTTACCTCTCCTCCCCTCCCTCAGGTCGAGATGCCCAGCCACTACCGTCTTTGGGGACAATGTTGACGTTGGGGTCGTTTCCCTTGTTCTCTGCCTTCAGGCTGGGCAGGTTGGCCGGAGGGGGCATGCGCCGGCTGGCAGCAACTTTGCCCAAACTTTGGAGCCCATGTCTAGCAGCCACTGGGACGAAGAAACATTTAACACAGCAAAATGTGAGGTTTTAAGGTCAGAGAATGCACTTGATCACCCTTAAAGGTCATATTACATTGCTCCGATCAACTGAACAAAGACAAAAAAGCTAATTACATTTACTGCAAATACGGTCAGTTTCATGCAATAGTGTGCAAGACTAACAGGGAATAATAGTGGGGGCTTACCTGCAGTTTTCTGGGTTTCCAGAGATTTGCCCTTGTAGGTGTTGAAGAGGCTAAGGGTCGCATACTTTGTTTTGCCATCCTTTGCCTTGGTGCTCTGCCCTGACTTCTCGGACATGTCGCTGGAAACTCATTGAGTCTGGTCCTTTGGCCTCGCCCCCAGAACCAGCCTCCTATAGACCAAGGGTGAGAAAAAAACGAGAACACCAAAAAGGTAAGGTTATTGGCTTTGGACACGACACCATAACAGATATCTGAACCTTTGATGTTCACCAACACCTGAGTCTAATGCTGATTCACTGTTTCTACTATATACATACAGCATTTTTTTGAAATGACATTAAGTCACAATTACACGACTCTGCAGAGCTGTCTGCTCCACTGAGCTTATGCGAACGGTCGTCTGCTCTCTCTCCTTTTTGAGGGTGAGCAACTAGAACAGTAATAGGACGTCAAGTTACTCGCCAAGTCATGACAAACAAACAACAGTGCGAGTACGGCATTTGCTTCTCTGGCAGAGAGGGACAAAAGCCTCAATGGTCAACTTCCCATGGAAACACACTCACCCAGGTCACGTGAAATATGACTCCTGTAGTAGCTTGGAAAATAGCGTTATGGGCACTGAAACCTCAGCATATTGTTTTGTTGCTAAACTGTATGTAAAACGAGTGGTGACGTTAAATCACCTGTTTCACGTATCCTAAGGTGCCGTGTAAGTGCTGGATTTTCCATAATATCTACAATATTTTTCATCACTGTTGCCAGCTGGCATTGTAGATACTAGTTCACCCCCACATTTTCAACCCTAACCCTTTGAATTGAGTAATTGTGGGTTGAGTTAATGTGTTCTCTGGTCAATTACGCACAACAGTGGGGAAACTCAGAATTAGGGGTGTCACGATTCTCCAAATCCTCGATTTGATTACATCTTCGATTCTGAGGTCACGATTCAATTAAATTTTTACTTCTTGTTTTTAAAGCACAGTTTGCTATGCCAGACTTGTATTGCAATATAATATCTGACCTTTGTTCACAATGTACCACATTACATTGTCAAATTTAAAACATTTATTAACAACATAATGTAACAATAACATATCTTCAGTCAATTGGAAACATGACAATTTGTCAATAAAGATAAAAAAAAAAAAGAAAAAAAAAGAAAAGTTTACTGACAATCCTGAGGGCAGACGCTTCGCACCACACGGAGTTTGGTGTTAAAGCCCACAGCGTCGTCTTCCTGGCAGCGCTGCCTGGAGGGCACTAGGGTTAGGCAATGGTTATGGTTGAAGACGACGGTTGCTGTGCTGCCTTGAAGGCTTAAGGCTGTTTTATGCTTGACGCGTTGGAGGTGGCGCGCGCATTTGTGACATCAAAATGACGTAATTTCCGGCCGGCGCGTCCGATTTTCAGCGCGCGAGCACAGGGCGCGCACCAGTCTATTTTTTCCAGCGGCGCCCGACAAACCGGAAACAGAAAGCCTGAACGAGCTCCTGGGAAACCGGATGCCAGGACTCGCCGTCTGACTGCTAGTCTCTTTTGTAAACTTACTGGGTTAAGATGAGTTCTTTTTTTGTGAATGAAAGGCTTGATCTGACCAAGTAGCTCACTGAATCAAATCGAAGCATTGACAGCACTGTTGCTGCCTGTTCTGCTGTTTATCTTTTTCTTCTTCTTCTAGTCCTTAGAAAGAAAAACATCGGTAGCCTTTGCTCCTTAGCGTCACCGCTGTTCAGGAGAAGACTGCAACTAGTGCCGCGACCACGACGCGCGAGTATAAATACTCACGGCAGTCCCGTGACGTCACGATTTCCGCACGCACTGTTGAAAGCGCTAGTATACAACGGCCTTAAAGCGTCAGTTATACTAGCGCTTCCGGCCGGAAATTAAGTCATTTTGATGTCACAAATGCACGCGTCACCTCCAACGCGTCAGGCATAAATGAGCCATTATTTGGGGGTTTAAAACACCATCGAGCTAGCACAGCAGAGACCGATAGCAAGGCGACTTGGGCAGTCCGCTAACTTGTTGCTCTCTCTAATATAACGAATATAAGCTGCTCTGTTTAGGCTACAAAACGTGCATACAGGCTAAAATTCAACCGTGCGGTTTTGTTGGGATAAAGCTTTTAGCAGAAGGAATATCCGCTAGCTGCTAGGCTAATGTGCAATGGTAAACACACAGAATATGGTACACACACATGCAAACGGTGGCTTTTTTGACGACAACGCGAACGTTGTCAACAAAATCCAAACTACTTCCACACGCTTCAGTGAAAGAGGAGGCTCAAGTTATGTCAATGTATCTCCAGCATCTGCAGTTGCCATGCTATCTTTTGACTGGCTCTAGCCAAGTTACAGGAGGTGCAACACTTCAACACGTGTTATTTTCCGCTTGACAAGCCGACCGGACGTGACGTGGGGGCGTGGCAGTATCGACAATTCCATTTTTTATTCGATATTCAAGTCTGACTTAATTTCGATAAATTGCGATGTAAAATCGAAATCGTGACACCCTTACTGAGAATTGTCCAGAATTTGCTCACTGCTCTGCTCCATCAGCTGTACAGGCGGACACTGCCTACGAGGACATCAGCACTCTTTTGGTCCGCTTGTTAGGCTTTCTTACAACAATAGGGGTGTGACGAGACACTCAACACACAAAAAAGAAACAAGATTTTAACAAAAACTTCAATGACGAAATAGGATTGGAAAAATAGTCTAGTTTTATTTCATCGAAAGTCACAAAATGGGAAAACAAACACTATGAAAGGTTTTGCCACAAGCTCAAATGACTGGCTTCTCCTGTATAACTAACCTCTTCAGACCTAATAACTGTGGCGTTTCCACTGGGAATCCAAAATGCTGCCACACAAAACGATTTAAAAGTGGCGGGTAGGGTTGGGCAGCGTTGAAATTTTTAGCACAGGCATGAAAACAAGTCAGGGGTGAAAAAGGTGAGAAGGATATTACCCCTCTAGGGGGGTCTGGGGGCTGCTCCCTCGGAAGAAAAATTTAAATATTCCATACTTTAAAGCATCAATCTGATGCAGAGCTGCCAACCTTGAGATATTTTTGGAGTAGCAACTTACTGATTTATTGTTGAAGTTCTGGTTCATAAACACGGCGACACGCACGCGGAGCAAATGTGCCATTACTGCTGTCTTTGATGCAATTATGGCTGGTTGGGCATCAGTATAGTGTATTGTTTAGTTCACATGCTTACCAATCACTTCACCTGGTCCCCCCCAGGAAATTTTGAGGGTAAAAGACTTCAATTCCTGCATTCGGATACCTTTTTAGCCACCAATTTATGGTAAAATTGTCTATATTTATGGCAAGGACATGACAAAATTCTGGTGGCAGGTAACAATTCAAAATACAATGGAATATTATTATATTCAGTAGTCCAGTAAGGGGGCTTTCACATCTGGGACATGGGCCGGATACGACAACACACAGCATGAACAGGCTTTATGGTAACTTTTTTCCCAAGGAGCACGTTTTGCGCGCAGGCAAGAATCCCGTCACGTGAATTGAGACAGGGGGCTGGGTTTGTGCTCTACCTGTGAAGTGCGTGTCCGCGCTATTCTCCGACAATCAACATTGATACCATGGCGTGGCGGCAGAAATTTAACTGTGGCGGTGTGCCACTTGCCAATCAACATAGGGGAAACTGCACCTCTACACAACAATGTAATATTTGGGTTTCATACGGTCAGCTGATAAGAGGGTTTTCAGACAGAAAAATACACACTGGCCTCTCAGAACATTGACTGAGAACCCAAGGGCAAGGTTTTGTCACATTTTCTTCTTGACTCGTTTTTGGTTGACAATAGACAGTTGAGCCCGTTGTCTTGTTCATCTCGGAGCGTTACTCAACCAGCCGGACCTGACCTGTCCCGCAAACTGTCAAGCGACAAGGGCAAAGCCTGCATCAAGCGTTGTGGGTGTTGTGTTTGAATGAGAGTGACAGAGAGAGAGGAAGGAAAGGAGGAATTTGCATGAAATATTTCTTACTTTGAACACTGCTTTGCTGGGTCGACCCAACAACAGCAACGTTAGTTGCGAATCACATTTTCCCCAGTGGCCAGAAGGTGACAGAATGAAAGAAATGTCACCTGAAAGTGATTCAGGTGCAAATGATATCAGAAGGTAAGCCCAGACTACATCACATAGCACAAAAAGTCCAACGAATTACATGACAATTAATTAGAGGCGAAGATGTATTGGGGGCAGTGAACAGGACCTTTATTGGACACTGGACAGTAGAGAGATGCCAGGAAATTAGGGGAGAGAGAGATGGGGAATGACGTGGAACAAAGATACCCACCAGACTTGAACTAGGAGGTTGTAGTTGCACTTCATGGTTGACTCCTAAAAAAACTAGACAACCAGGCACCCTCTGATCTGACTCTTTCCCAATACCAATTAATACTAACCTCAGGGCATCTGCCAATACCAGTGCTGGTATACATCACTGTTAAAACTGTTATAACCACTGGGGAACTCATTAGAATTTTTTTTTTTTTTTAATTCAAGGTAACTTGAAGAGAGCAAGTGCTGTGGCACTAAAAACTGTCCACTAGTGACAAATAGGGGTGGGACTAAATATCGATACAGCAATATATCTGTCTGTCTTCGTGCCATAAGAATTGATATGTTGCCGCAAAATATGAATATTTTAATGAATAAATATGCCGCTTTTAATGGATTTCCCTGCTCCGAGCATCGCTACTTCATGGCTCCTTGAGGTGGCGCTTAACACATTAATGAGGGAAACTTGAACATAAGTCAACTTGTTGAAGCAGAAGAGGCTTTCAACGGAATGGCGGACAACAGTTTGAGGAAAATAACAGATGCCCCAGCTACGTTTAAGTCCAAAGTCTGGACCCATATTTGCTCTATAGTTCTGTCATTTAAATTTACAGACTGAAAAACTTGTGCTGCAGAATTGTGCCGTTTAACGGTTTGGACTTGCAGTGAATTAGAGAAAACCTGCACTTAACCTTTTTACAGGCATTTTGTATTTCATAGTTAGACCGATATCCTGATTTATCATTCATAGGTGTGATCGGCAAAGGACAAAAGCAGGAAAATATGTGCCGCACCTACCATGAAGCAGCGACAGCACTAGCAGTAAAGCTAGACCAGGGGTCATCTTTTTTTACATACATAAGCGTAAGCAAACGCCTACAAAAAAACACGGAAAATCCATAATGATAACGAGATAGGCTACTTAGGCAGTTCACTGAGGAGCGATGGTTAAAGTCTGTGATTACTGAAACGTTTTAGTATGCAGTGTCCTGACTGGTGGTAAATGCTTGCAGAAAGAAAGGCCTGATGTCAGGTAAAAACATCACTGTCAAAGTGCCTGAAAAGAAAACAGCAGCTTTAATGATGAATGGACTAGCTAGCATTCATACTGTATGCCTCATTTGAAATAAGACAATGCTGTTGCAAAAGAATACAACAGGCAACATCATCAAGAATGAAGAACGCGGACATGATGATGGCATCATTCACGTGCATATAACAGTAGCCACATGCATAAGTTTTGGTCTTATAACACATCCACAGGTTACCCCTGCAGCGGAGAGGATGGTTATTTAAGACAGCAGCTAAGTTTACAAGAGTGTGTCCAAAGTTCAAGATTATACTAAGATAAACAGACTACAAACTGACATCTTTCATTTTAGCTTGTTTGTAAAAAGTTGCTATTTGCAGAGTAGAGCTATGTTTGCACAGCGCAGTGGATAAGAGTGGACAGCGCAGACTGAAATATTGGTTACATGTTTATGCCTGTAGAAGGCACGGGGATCTCTGTTCGGTACATGAATTTACACGGAGAGTACACGGTATAAAAATACATAAAACTCACGTACAAATTAATTAATGTAATGCGTAACTACTGTTACATATGCGTTTCTTACAGGCACCTAATCTATAGCCCCCCCGCTCTGAAGCTCCCGAGCTCTGCCTACATGTTGACGGTCCAGTGAGTGAGTCAGAGCTCGTAGCAATAAGGACCGCCGGCCTGATCGCAAGTTTGGGAAAACTTCGGTTTCCCAGTCAGTTCCAGTAGTACAGGCGAGAGAGTGGTGGATAAGACGAGGACTGTGTCGGCGTGGTTCAGCAGTTGTTGGATATGTGAGTGGAAATACAGCTAACATGCTAACGCATATCCAACGGCATCACCCAGATGAACCAATCACTGGAACGAGACAAAATAAATAAACTGTCCAACTTCTCCCTTCTCGTGCCATGGAAAGCTATCTCACGGTGACTGCTCATTTTATTGACCTAGTGGGAAATGAAAGCGTCAGTTCTACAGACGCGGCCCCTGTATGGGCAGCACACAAGCACTCACCTAGCTGAGAAGCTACAGAAGGTAGTGGCCAGTTGACAAAGGTATGCCTGTCGCACTTAAAAGGGATACTTCACCGATTTAGCATTCAGCTTTGTATCAGTAGAAGCCCGGTAGTATTTCTGAATGACCGTGCGTCCCTCCCTCATATCCCCCTGAGACAGGAGATATCTGCATTGGGGGGTCCGGAAAAAATCTTCCGATGACGTAAAATGACGATTTTTGCGTCATCGGAAGATTTTTTGGCCAGAGGAAAAGACTACAACCAGTAGTAAGACCTACTTCCGCATGTTTTAAACCCGCCCATCACCCGAAGCGAGGCGATCTCGGCCGAAAAAAACCGAAATGTCAGCCATCTTGAATCCTCGCTAAACAGGGCTCTGCTCTATCTTCTCAGCAGCAAACTTTTACAACAATTATGTGCATTCAAACTACCGCACGTGTACCACCGGGATACATCGGTACAGATCGGAGAATATGCAGGAAACGTTATTACAGACGAAATAAATCGGCCCACTACGAGAGCTTCGCCTGCCACGGAGAACAGCACGGAGACCGCGGGCTCGCTCGTACCCCGAGCCGGGTAGGGGACATTCACGTCGGATAGGTGGGAAGCTAACGCTAGCCGGGGGAAAGGCACATCCAGAGCGAGCTAACGCTAGTCGGCCGCCTGTCCCATCAATCCTGATTGAAAGTGTCCGTTCATTTAACAACAAACTGGACTACATCCAACTTCAACGATGCTCCCAACGCGAGTTCAGAGACTGTGTTTTTTTTGTTTCGTGGAAACATGGCTGAACAGCTGTTTACAGCCCACCAAGCCTAATGCTAGTATGCGTTAGCTGAACTTTACGGAACCTATAATGTGTGTGTGCACTAAAAGGTAGCCTGTTTCGTATGTCGTTATTATATAATGTAGTTTATATATATATTTTAAATGTGTAACGCCACTTGAGCCACGATGAAACGTTGTTTTGTGTATATGGTTGAAATAATAAAACACATTGAGTTGAGTCGAATGCCTCGCTGTCTGTCTGTCAAGCGGTAGGCGTGGCTTGGGAGTGGACTCAAAGCAGCGAAGCGAAGTGCATTCTGGGATTTGGTGTCTTTCATCCATATGAGCCAAAAACACATTTTCTGGCTTTTCTCGGCCTAGAAGGCACCAATTAAAAAAATGTTTTCACATTTCTGCTACATAAAAGTGACCCAATTTAAAGATATATTCAGCTTTCCAGCGGTGAAGTATCCCTTTAATAGCAAGAATACTTGTGTGGGGGAAGGTCTCGCCTAAGTAGAATTTGTTGTTTTGTTATTATTCCTTGTTATTTGCACTTTCATAAAAAATAGAGATGCTGTATTTTCAGTTTTATAGCTGATTGTCTTATTTTGTTTACAAATTACTAAGGGTGCTCCGATCAGGATTTTTGGGGCCGATCACCGATTCCTGGAAGACGTATCGGCCGATACTGATAACCGATCACTTTTATGAACAGAAACTTACGCCATTACGTAACAGTCACACATGTTTAGAGAATGTATCAGTAATTGTTTGGCTTTTTGTCCTAGCTCAAAATCTAAAAAAAAAAAAAAAAATGTCCTTTCAATCACTGCAGATATTTCTTCAACACACACACACACACACGGGGAAACACCTGTTTGAGTGGCGCCGGAGCTGCAACCCTTCGCTCTGCCTTAGATAACTTTGAAAACTCCTCATACTCCTTTCTGTGACTAACCTTCAAATGTCTGATGAGGTTGATGGTGTTAAAATGTCTTTGGAGCTTTCCACCTCGTGGTATTTCCTTGGCACACACGTTTCAAATCCCTAATGTATTGTCTTTTTCCCAGCAATGAGTCGGCGGACCACCGGCGGTGCTCCAGAAGCAGTAGAAGCGTCAGAATGGTGTAATCGCAAACCACCGGTGGCAGCCGCTTTTTAAAAGCGGTAGCCGTCTTCCTACCGCCTTCGTTCCGCGGGCCAACTGCTGTTCTGCCGCCGTTCAGACATCTTGTAGAACTGCCAGACCGGTGAATGTAGGGAGACCGCCATTTTAGCTCCATGTAGAAAATGTTCTCATGAGTAGTGCACTCTTAATACACCATGGTATTGCGTCATCTGATCGGCATTTGTGGAGACCACCGATCAAACTATTTAAAGCCATTATCGGCTGATACCGATCGGTGACCGATCAATCGGAGCACCCTTACAAATTACATATGGAGTCTGGAGATGATGTGGGGTACTTATTGTTTACTGTTTACATCTTACTTTATACACTTCAGCCTGTTGCAGCTAGCTCAGGGGTGAGACTGGATGACACTAGGTGGTACAGCCCGAGACATGCACAATAAAAAAAAATAAAAAAAAAACTGCCTTCTGCATTTTGTTTAGCTTTTCCCTCCATTGCACCGAATCGAACCGTGATGTCTGAACCGAGGCATTTTGCTGGTTTACCTGGGTGTTGTCCAGTTAAGTGTGACTTAACGTTAGATCCGCAATACGCTCTCCCTATGGATTGAACCTGCTCTGAATGCTCGAAATGACGCCGCCCCCACACACACACAAAGTGGATTTGCATCCTCTACGAGAGCCTCATTTTTAGGTCGGAAAAGCTAGATTTCCGGATTTATCCGTAAGAATCACACCCATCATTATAGGATTGTCTAGCAATATATTGATTATCGCAGAATTGCTGTGTCGTGATATTATCAGTATCGTGAGCCATGTATCGTGAGATATCCTGTGATTCCAACCCCTAGTGACAAAACTGCAATTTTAATTTTGTATGCCATATGAAGCCGCTATAAGGAAGCAGCAAGACACACTGACTGGTGGGGGTGCACCGAGTGCTACTCAGAGGGGTAGCAAGTAACACAAGGCAGGAAGTGAATTAGAGTGAGCAGTACCATGGACAGAGAGACAGCATGTTTGGGGCTGCAGTTTCTTTCCCAAGTCCCACAGAGGTCATTTATTATTAACGGAGCGGTGTGTGTGTGTGTGTGTGTTGGGGAAGCTGACAGCTCTGAAGTGCTCAGGCTCCATCTGCAATTTGGCCATGGGACACCTTGCAAAGGAACATCCACTTAAAAAGGAAAAGTCCTTCAACTACCTGGTTCCTTTTAATGTAAAATACTGCCAAATGCAATAATAGCCCAAACTATCATAATAAAATAGAAGGGATGCTAGCTAATACAGCTTCTTAGTAGTTGTACTTGACAGATGTCTTTCAACAAAAATAAATAAAAATAATAAAAATAATAATAATAATAATAATAATAATTTAAAAAAGAAAGAAATTAACATTGAGACGGATAAAACTTTTGAAGAAACGCAACCCGACATCATCTTGCTGTGGCCAATCATGTCACCAGCGATCAGACTTGGGTTTTGAGGCAGTCCCATACAATAAACAGTAAACCTCACAGACTCCTCTCTGCCACACGAAATAAAAAATAAAAAAGTAAGGGTAAAACTAAAACAGGCACAAACCCAGGGGTTTCTGTAACAGCTGCCGGTTTTCCTGCAACCAGCTCCAGCACAAGGCAAAGTCCCTTGAAATAGAGCTGACTTCAACTGCGATCGGAAATGTTGACATCTATAAATGATCTGACGGAAAACATTAATTTTGAAATACAAAGTCTACTTGTGCTACATTTGGGGGGGGGTGTCAAAGTACACAACCGGACATCATACAAAAGGGTCATTTAAGTGACACAACCCTGCTGAAATTCGCCGGACCGACTGATCTAGTGTGAATTAACCCTTAGGTCCAAGTGTCTGCAGATACACTCTCCAGCTGTCTGAAAATTGTTCTTCCAGAAACACCAGACACTAAAGCTGGGCACAGACTACAGGAGCTTTTCAAATTTGAAGAGGTGACAGGTCTCAGTCTTTTAGGCCAACGCGTTCTGACAAAAGTAGTCTCCGCCGACCTAAGTGCTTTCACAAATATGCGCACTTCAGAGAACCAGAGCAGACTGATCACACATCAGCAGACAATTTATTAAAAACTGACAAGTAAAAACGGTCACCCATCATCATTATGAATCAGTATTTTTAGTACAATTTTGTCATGTGCAGCAGTGATGCTTGACAGGAGGTGTGGAAGCAAAATTATTTGAATGTAGCAGGAACATTTTCATTTATATGTACTACAGTGTAAACTGCATCACTGCAGCAGGTCTAGCAAAGTAGTAATAGTCTCTTGGCGATTGAGGATGTGTGACTGGGACTTTGACATAACACAGACCCCACACTGACTATATTAAACATGACTGATTCAGAGTCCCCAACTGGGTACAGGTGTCAAGACTGAACCATTACAAATCCCCAAATTAAAAAATGATATCTTATAATTTACCAGGGAAAGCCCCTCTGAGAATTGGCCATGATTATCTTCCTGTGTAAGGTCAGCTTAAGTAGTATGGGGCAGAGGTTGGGTGGAGGGACGGGGTCAAGCAAGAGCAAACTAGTGCAGGATAAAGGGATATGGGATGTATAACGATGTGTCTGAAATAAGGGAACAAATAGGTGGCCGGGTTGGCTCAGCTGGTAGAGCAGGCGCACATATACATGGAGGTTTATGCCTCGACGCAGAGGTTTGAGTCCGACCTGTGCCGATTTCCTGCATGTCTTCCCCCCATCTCTCTACCCTTTCTCACCTTGTTGTCCTGTCCATTAAAAGGCGGAAAAGCCCCCCAAAAATGTTTCTTTAAAAAAAGAGAACAAAACAGGAAGAAGAAACACGCCAACCAGCCCAATTGACAACAGACCAATTTCTTTGTGCAAAGACCCCCCAATTACATTACCCATTCAGTGCCAATGAGACCACAGGGGAACCCTAGGGCCCAAAGACCTGTGGGGGTGAACCCTCCACACAGAAAAGGGTCAAGTCAGTGTACAATTCCTGACTCCATCTTTTAAACTATCAACATATGGTCACTGGGATCAAGAGGGAAGCCCTTGGACTCTCCATTTGAAGTATTTTCAGATAGTTGTATCAAAGGGAGTGCATTAAAAGACCCAAAATTGGCCCCAAAGCTTGATATAGCATCCATGCTCCACCGGCTCAGCTCAGCCCAACCTCCAGCATGACCCTGCACCCCTGCAACTACTTCTGCACCACAGTCCATCCATCAAAACACATTTAGGTGTTTCTGCTGGGCAAGAACCAGTTTATTTGGGTGGGCATGTGTTTTGTATTGTAGGATCTACTTCCAGGTTTAACCTGCGGGTCAGCTCAGATGACTTACCTGTACAGTGCTTATTCACCCCAATCTTGTTTAGATCGGGTCAAGGGACTGACTTGTCTAACGCAACAGTGAAGCCACAGAATAAGAAGTCATGTAGATAGCCTAAAGGATGGGTGCTGAAAGAACAGGCTTGTATTTTACTGTCCCTATTGGTTTGCATTGTAATGCTGTCTCCAGTGAAGAACTCTGGTCCAAAATCTCTGCAGTGACTATGCTGAGTATATTATGTTAATCATCTTTAGGAATTCTAGCCAAAGTAACAACAACAAGACTAACAATTGTAATTTTAAATATGTATACTGCTAGGGCTGTGGGCGTTCTATTGAGATAATGGACTACAAATAAAAAATGTATCGTATCCATGAACTGATTGGCAACCATTCAGAATCTACCAACTAATCTTCACTTTGGTCAGGGTCGATGCAAGGGGGTTCCTCCCAACAAAAAGCATGGAAAAGACTAGGATTGGAAGCCACTTAAGTTTATTGTGGTTCTCCAACGCCAGGCCGTCAATACCACTGAGATGGCCTCCCTTGGGAGTTGTTGGTAATTTCATTAAGCACACAAAAAATTGAAGGGTGGCTATGTTTTCATTCACTGGACGCTGAAATGCTTACATTCAAGGCACAAATGAAACAGATACAGAAAATGCCAGCTTGAAATATAGAACACTTTAGGGGACTAACCAATGCAGCGTAGGCCTCCATCCTTGTTAATGCCAGTTTATTGTGAAGAGAATCACAATACAGAAATCATAAGCATGCTTTCTTTTCTTTAAACCATTGCTTGAGCCTTACAAAAGACACTTCCATCTTCAGCAAAAGATCTCTGATCGGGCCAGACTGGTCAATCAATAAGTACTACACCAATCAATATATGTAAATGGCCTACGTACAACTAGTCAGATGCAGACCATGGGGATATAGATAGATAGATATCAAACAATACCATGTTGCTTACGAGTAATCCCCCAGGTGGTTTCCACATCTGCAGATCGAGTATGAATAATATGGAGTCTTTCACACCTCAACCCTCCAGAATGTACCGACTTACAGAATAACAATGTGCTCTTTTAAGACCACATCTGTTGGCTCTGCAAGATATCATGACTGGGAGGGAAAGCACGGTGCTAATCTAAGAGTTAACATCATAAAATTTAGGAATATGACACATGATACATCGCCAGCACAATTGAACCCATTTAGAGGGGGGAAAAAGGCATGAGATGAGAGCCAAATTAATAATATTGTTATTATAATATCGTATTGTCTTTGTAAATCACTGGCATTGATTGAGTCTGCTGGCCATCCTTCTCCATGAATCAAACTAACGTTATTGGTGGGCTGGGTAGCTCATACCGGTGAGAAGTAACGTGAGAGGCCCTCTTCGCTCGGAACACAAAACCGGGCTCAAATAACACTTTAATTGTGCAAAAGTTCTACACAAAAGTGAACATTATAATCTAGCCAACAACACAGATTTTGATGTAGAACATGAAACATGGAACTATTAAGAGAGCAGGCCGTCAGCTTGCATCGCTTAGCATGGTTTCGTTTCTCACTAGTCGCCATCACATCCACTTTCAGCCCTTCAGTGGCCAACGCATGCTAACCAGCTATCGTTATGTGAACACCAACACATTAACTACTGAGAAAAACACTTTTCCTCCTTGCTTGACATGCAGACCCACCTGCCACCGCCGGTGCCTTCTTTGTCCTTTCGGCTGTTGTGCGGCCTGATTTGAAATCCGGTTTCGGCCTGGTTTGTGGTGGACGAATATGTGTCTAGCCGGCGGATTACAAAAGATGGCTAGCTGCTAACCCAGTTCAGCTAACGATGGTTAGCTACTTTGCTAGTTGACTGCCAACAAACCGCTTCCACATGCACGGCTACTGTTTTACGTCTTCTGCGCTGTTCCGAGCCGCCAGTCTGTCCTTGTCTGTTCGGCCGTTACTGTGGGAACCAGTACGCGGTCGTGCCGTAGTTCCGTGTCTATTCCCACCCGTTATCTCGTGTCAGACCGTTTCTCCAGTTGTGTGAGGCCCCGCTCGCGCCGCGGCCTGTCGCACAATCAAAGATGGCAGACTGTAGTTGCCAGATTTATCGTCTCATATCCCCCTCTTAAACACTAACCCCCCTGTGCTCCCTACAGACTGTAGAGAAGGGTCCTAGATTTAGCTTTCTTTACACTTACTTGGCATTAATGTTAATTAATATAATTACCTATTACTATTAATATAATTTAAATGATATGTAGAGCTACATTATGATAATGTAGATAAGCATATCAACGCTTTAACGCCAAACAGATACCATTCTCCTGTTGTGTATTCTGTTATGCTGTGGTTGATGGCAAATATTTAATGGATTAGAGTAAAAAAAACCAGTAGTAGACCTAGCTACAGTAGTAAAAATAACAGGCATTTAAAACCGATAACTAAGCTGCATAGATAAAGTCACAATCACAGTGTGATAACAAGCAAATACACTCCTGTAAACATTGCGATATTAACATTATATATAGGCCTAGTTAAAAATACTGCAATGTTGGCTGGAGTAGGCACATTTTTGACATTATTACATTGTACATGCTTGTGGTATCTTTTGGTTTATGAGTGTGCCTGAATGAATTTGAATGAGGTAACGTTAAATAAAACCAGTTGTGGTGTCAAAGTCATACTGTTAGCGGACTGTTACTTTACAGGTTACAGTTTAGTAAACGAGGTGTTGAAGTGTACAACCACACAAACAGCTGAATTAACAAAATATATCCTCAAATAGGCTATGTCAAATCTTTGATCCCTCAAATACCATTCAAATAAAAGGTATCCCTAAACCTGGCAACCCAAATGTTAACGAGTCACGCGTGGACGATTCTTCTTCCGGGGTCTGCCGGTGATTCTGCGTTCAGTTTAAAGCGTTATAAAGTCCAGGTTTGTATATCCACAAAGCCAATAATGAATTTATTTATAATAAAGTGAATGCGCGTAACAGGACTCTGTATTAGTGTATCTGCTTCCCTGTTTGCCGTTCCTAATTTTAGTCATTTTACATTAAAGCACACACAAAAATAATAGACATTTTTCTTGCTCCATATTCATTGTCATTGTTTATTGTTAATTTCATGTCTTGATTATTGATTTTAGGCCCCTACCACACAATTGTACCATGTCATCTTTACAAAGAAAACCAACCAAAGGGAGATGTTTCATCACATGATCCCAGTATGACACAGTGAGACACAAAGGACTACAATACATCGCTTCATGTAGTTTTCTCAAGACAAACATCAGCTGGGTTCTGAAGCTGCCATTAGGTGGGCTATTGAACAATTTTTTTTTTTTGACATAGGCTACTTTTAGTTATGTATTTACCTTTTGTCTGGTGTTACACTGAAATTAGAGACATGGTCTTTACAGATACAGATTTGACATATACATTTATGAAATATAATGCATCACTTCGGTTTAAATCACCAAACATTATACAGAATAGCAGACCACATGGACCAGCTGGAACATTGACATGCTGCTGCTTGCTTATGCATTTTAACCAGTAATGAGCTGTGTATTTTACTTTGGACATTTATATCTATTTAGATTTTTTTTTAAATGTATTTATGTTGTTATATACGCGGTGTATTAATCCTACCAGAAGTCAGTATGTATTATACAGTCATAATCACATCAGATATGAATTAAAGTGCTCATATTATACTTTTTGACATTTTCCCTTTCCTTTATTATGTTATACATCTTTTTTTGTGTGCATGTAATAGGCTTCCAAAGTGAAAAAGCCCAAAGTCCCCCCCAAAGGGACTTACCATCTCCAACAGAAACACTGTTCACCAACTGCTCCAAACAGCTCTGTTGTAGTCCAGCCTTTACTTCAGAGACAAACGTGGTCACTTTGGAACACACGTTATAATGCTCGCCTAGCTGCTAGCATGGCACGCCCTCATACTCTGCTTCTGACTGGCTAGTAGTCCTTACCTAGGTACTGTCAGGACACGCCCTCATACTCTGCTTCTGACTGGCTAGTAGTCCTTAACTAGCTACTGCGTATGTGCGACTTCCAACAAAGATGGAACAGAAGTGCGATGCCTCACTCTGTAGCTAAAACAGAAAGCTCAACACACAGGGTGAAAAGAGGAGCTGCAGCAATGTGAAGTACAACAAAATATGGTGTTTTTTTGAAAATTAAACCATGTAAACCTATTCTGGTACAACCTCTAAATACAATTATGAACCTGAAAATGAGCATAATATGAGCACTTTAAATATTAATTGCACATCACTGTACAGGCAGGTGCAATTTTATCTTGTCCAACAGTGCAGTGGGATCTTGAAGGAAAGCTGGAAGGTTGTTCCTGTTAACGTAGGCAGCCAAGCCCACAGCAGCAGCTGACAGAATCAGAGGCCACATAAACGATCGCTTGGGTTTGGGCTCATCACAGGGCCTGGTCTGCATGGGTTTAGCCACTCTCTCCCACTGAGTAAAGATGGCCTGACGGGCTCCAGCCCATTTCCCTGGCCCTCTGAGACGATACTGGTAAGGCGTGCAGGGACCGAGCATCACTTTTAGCCCCAGCCTGGGATCAGTCAGCAGCAGCCTGGGAATTTTGGGTTGAATCCCCACCAGCTCTGCTAGCTCATCCATGTAGCTGATATAGTCGACCTGGATGGTGTGTCTCTGACTGTTGACATACCTGAAAAAGAAACCGGAACTCAACATGTGCAAACGAAGATTTGGTGCCTTTCAGAACCAAAATATGTAAGTAGTAACAAGGTTGAGTAAATCCACTGCAGTACCGTTTAGCCATTTCCTCCTGCTTGCACTGGGCATCTTTTAGCATGGAAGCCACTGAGGGAAGCTTGATACAGCCTGTTTGAAAGGAGGAATTGTGACACAGTGGTTGTCCCTTTTTAGCACAAAATACTTCTGTAAAGAGGAATGAGTGATGATAAAAGGTTGCATTTTATTTTAATTATTTTAAATAACTTGTATTACCTTTAAAGACACGTGTGGCCCATCTGGCCTGCATCTCAGAGATGGGCATAACAGCTCCCAGTGGCTGCACTAGACCAATGATAGCCAGAGTGTGGCGGTCCAACTCAGGAGGAAACACATACTTGTACAGAGATGTTTTGTTCTCAGACACTGAGAGCACATGTGAGGCCAGGAATGGAAAGGAAAACCTGTAACCTGTGGCAAACACCTGCAAGACAGAGGACTCATCTCAGTCACACACACACTACAGGCCAACTATACTGCTGACTATGAAGGTTTAAGGAGGACAGAAGAATAGACATACTGTACATGTGAGTGGGTGAGCGTGTATATACACAAATAACCTACCACCAGGTCGACATCTTCCACAACACTTCCATCATCAAACTCCAAACTGGAGCCCTGAAACCTGTGGATGTTGGGTTTCACTTGAACTGTTCCAGAAAGGATGCGGTTTGGCAGCTCATCATTCAATGTGGGATGTTGGCTGAACAACCTGAGATTGATATTCAAACTGGTTAGTAATCTTACAACAATTTGATGAATACTGCAGTAATTTTAATTAAAACTAGATCAAAAATCTAAAGCACCAAAACTGACATGATGTACAGAATGAACCTGCTATATGCTAATTATTCTGTCTTACTTTTATTTGGGGAATAATCATGATCTATGCCTGAGTTTAACTATGGGAGACAACGGCATAGTTTGGCATTTTCCAAACTATTGGTATTTATAATGGCCGATAAATGAATATTTAAAAAATAAAATAAAAACGGACAAAACCCCCTTCAACCATGTTGTGAGTGTTGGCGTTGCATAGTTTGTCCATCAGAGGGCGCTCTACAACGTCCCTGTTGGCAACACTCGTGTTTAACCCGTTAAGTTTCATATTTTATCTCTAGTATGTAACATTAAGTCGTTAAATTTGACTAATTTAGTGTCCGGCCAGCTGGCGATGGTGTGGGACACACTGCCAAAACAAGGGCGACGGACACTCAACTTCGGCCCAACCTGGACCGACGGCCGACCGTCTCCGTGGTGTGTCACCACCTTTAAAAGTACCTTAACTGCCTCCATGAACTGCTGCTGCTGACCATGTCGATAAGCTGACCAGACTAAAATAACTGACTTCCAGATGTTTTTAGAACACCAGCATGCACATGTCCATTTTACCTCACCTCTCTCCGTCTGCACCTGACCTTCAACCTCATAGTTTGAAAACCACAAATAATTCCTGTCCAGATGGTTGCATAGGAAATGTCAAGGGGGCAGCATAGTTGTTCAGATCTATTGTCTGGGGACCATGAATATCTACAGCAAATCCCATTGGGTCAGAGATGTAATAGCTGTAGCTGTAAAAGATAGAATTGTAAAAACAAAACAAACAAAAAAAAAAAAAACACAAATACAGAACCTGTGCTTTGGCTTAAGATTGTAGAGAGTGTGATCAAATCTTTGGTTGAGCATTCTCTCTCCGAGACCACAGACAACACCAAACGGAAGGATGCTCCGCAGAGTATTTGTCACCCTGTTAAACTGCAAATCTAAGGGCAGCCCGTTGTCCCCAACTCGGTTCAAAACCCATGCTCCTCTTCGCGTGCTCAGGAAAACCTGGTGAAGAGAAGACATGGTAGTCAATCATTATGCTGGTATGTTAGAAATCTTCTATAATGTTGAGTTTTTTTTTTTTAATTAAAGTCTCTGAAATGTTAATATAGAAATGTAGCATTCATTTTTTTATGTGGACTCAGGGTTGTATCTGTACAATTGATTTGGTTTTACGTTCTGTTGAACACTCCGAAATAGCCCCCACTTACACTGAACAAAGTCAATCAACACTGTTCTGCTCATCTACCTCATGTATATTTCAATCCAATATATTACCATTGCACTGAACTGCCTTGCGCTATATTTATATTTAAATCTTAAATCTAAGACTATACTGATATTGCACTATTCCTTCCCTCTCTTCAATTGTTATTGTATATTTTTGTAAATTCTATTGTATTGCTATTCTGCATACTTAACAGTATTTTTTCATATTTCTTACTGTCCTTTCTGTTTTTACTCTTTATATGTTAAGTGAGTGTTGACTTTGAGAGCAAAGATTAACCAGTCAAATTCCTTGTTTGTTTATGCAAACCTGGCCAATAAAGCTGATTCTGATTCTGACTTACCTAAACGCTTTGGCTCTGTTACCTGTAACATAACCCAAAATGCATTTGTGATTTTCTTTTATCACTTGCATCATGTGTAACTATCTCATCCAAACCTGCTTGGTGACTCGGCTCAGTTCCACTGCTATGTCTCCTCCAGAGTTTCCTATTCCAATCACTACAACCTTTTTATTCCTCCACTCGTCAGGAGTCTTGTAGTCTCTGCTGTGGAAGTACTTTCCCTTGAAAGTCTCAATTCCTGAAAGAAAAAAAAAAAAAAAAACAGACTTGTGACTGCTGGACAAAGAGACTCTCTACTTTTGAAGACTCTGTCTTTTACAGCTTTGCCTTGAATTCAGGCCAAGGTTGAGGACTTTATACTGACAACACTATTCTCTTTGGGTAGGGCTGCTTTCTACTGATACAGTATTATATAACCACTGGGTTGCCATTACAGGCTAGTTCAGACTGTGTCAAAGGTTGATTCTGATATTGCTAGAGCACTCTATACTTGTCCATGAGTAAACTGAATGATATGAATAGCCTGTAAATGGTACCTGGAAAGTCATGCAGAGGCATGTTGGGGTGGCAGTGATGTCCAATACAGATCATCACAGCATCAAAAATATGTTTCTCCTTTTTGCCGTCCTTGTTCTCTGTCTCAACATCCCACTGGCCTGAATTAGAAAAATCGGATCTCTGCTTCACCTGCAAGACTTTGGTCTGAACAACAGAGAGGCAGTAACAGATAACAGTTTGCTGATTACAGTACACAAGCCAATACATGTTGTGTTAACTAGTTCCTATGCATTCAACCATTTGTTGTGTTGCACTAAACAATATGTTACATTTAAAACTAAGGTTAGAATGTTGCATCCTTTCAGGTACAGAGAGATCCAACTCTAGGCAGGAAGTCAGTGAAGCATCCTTACATTGAAGCGAATGTGCTTGGTGAGCTGGAAGTGGTCAGCATACATTCGAAAGTAGTCCATGATGAGGGAGTTGTGCATGTAGTTGGGGAAGTGTGCAGGGATGGGATAGTCACTGAAACACATCATCTCCTTGGAGGTGTTGATGATGACAGAGTGGTAGATGCTGGCCCTGTCTGCCTCTGGATTCTCCTGCAATGTACCGTAGTACACCAACCAACGGTTATCTTAACTTACTAAACAAACTGTGGCATTAAAAGAACCTGCATGTACTGTGACCCACCTTAAACCTCCACAGACCACCAATGTCATCGCTGCTTTCATAGCAGACAGGCTCCAGCCCCTCATCCAGACAGCACTTGATACAGGCCAGACCTGAACTTCCTCCTCCAATGACTGCCACACGACGGGTCATACTTCAGCTCTGTGACAATGAACCAGATTAGTCTGAAAAATGTTTCATCTTTCATGACATCAGACATAACTTATTTATTGTTTCTATTAGGGACACTAGTGCAGCCTCTAGTTTAGTTTTAACCCTTAGAGCCCTGGGGGAGCGCCACCATTACTGCCTTTAAAGGTGCTGTAGGTAGGATTGTGAAGATCCAGGACTTGACCAAAAAATTTGAACATCGACAACTTCTCAGTCCTTCCCCCCTTTCTGCTAAAGGCCAAAACGGTCTCCTAAGCCCCTCCACCCACAAGGAAGAATGAATGTGTGTGCATGAGCAGTATATATATATATATATATATATATATATATATATATATATATATATATATATATATATATATATATATATATATATATATATATATATATATATATATATACACACTGTAGGCTATATGTTAAACTTTCAAAACAGAATAGGTACCTAACCAAAACACAATGTTTATTACAGATTTTGATTAAAAATACGTGACACATTACTGAGCTGCATCGCAGATTCATTTTCAGGTTCCCAGCGTTCAGATAATGTATACAAATTATATTTGGCATGTTGACACAGCTAAAGATCTATCACAATCAAAGTTCAGCACATTTGTTATGTAGCTACTTAGTTTTGACGGAGATTTGAAGCACTGCGCGACGACCCTACAAAAACCTGCTGTCGCAACCAAACTTCGACTTTTCCAACTTTTTTCTGTGACTGCACGGGCGGTGACAACGATCTCTGATCAGCTGTTTCAGGTTAAGCTCGACCGAAGTTCTTCTTCTTTTCTTTGTACAGTAGGCTACTGTAGCCTACACTAATACATGCTCTTAAAAGTTCTGATCTTTCTGCACGAGGCTACATTTTCTTACCTTTTGCGATTCGAGGAACGAAGCGACGTGTTCGTGCTGCATGGAAGTGAGCAGTGGGCGGAGTGAGACGCTGAGAGTGAGAGGATTGTGCACATTTATCAGTATTTTAAAGTGACCCTTGACTCACTGCAGCGTCAGTGTTGTGTACCTGGTGGAAAAGCAAACACACCTGCAGCGCCTGGCACGAAAACAACTTACCGTATGCTACATTTAACAGGCACGGGTCGGTATCATGATGAATCTGAGTGGCCCAGGGGCGGAGTGGGACCAAAGAAATCTACCGGAAAATGTCGAATGAGCAGGCACGAACAGTAGGCCTACTGAAAAACTCAGAGCAAAAACTTGACACCACTGACCAGCAACACATGTAACACACAGACAGAACGTAATGATCCCACAGTCTGCTCGTGACAGCCTGCAACATTCTCTTCTCTAACATTTAACTTAACATAACTAAGATAACATGACGTGTATTTGTATGTGATACACTTCCCCATCAATAATGTGTGAATTGCCATGAACACAATAACCTAAGATGCACCAGAAACAAGGTTTGGTTAATAACTCAAACTTGCAGCGAACCTAGACACCCGTTTGATTATAGACTTGAGCAGTTGTTAACCGTTACGTTTCGTCTCGGTCAGTACCCTGGTGCGCGGTCTCTACAACTCTCTTAACAACTCCTTCGGTCCAATGAATCGTGCAGCTCGAGGTCGCCCATTTCCTGATTGATTCTACCACCACTCCAGTGGAGGCGCTAATGAGGTAAAAAAAACAGGAGTGAGTCGGTTCGTTGACGTATGGCACTCGATTCTCCCGACTCAGTGACACAAATCGGCTTAATAACCGTCTCTTTGGTCAGTTCGTCATCACTAGCTTTGACTACCACTAAACACAAGACAGCGACAATGGCGACGACGAGCCAGGGAAATTCAAAGGTAGCATTCTCGAACTGGAAGTATCGGCACTAGGCTACTTCTCACTCATTGAAATTAAAGGCAAGAATGTTTATGTATAACACGCACGCTATGCCGAGGAAAAAATACTTTATCCATGTCTGCCTCAAGCAACTCGAATCTTATGGAGCACCTCACATCAACACATGCTAACACGACACTTGTTACTGCTGCTTACCCAACCCCAAGCCCAAATGCTGCTAGCATGAGCTCCAGCGAAGGACACGGAGCTACTCTGTTAAAACAAACAACGCTCGATTTTTCGGGTCAGCAACAGGTGACCAAGGCCGAGCTGAACACATTGATTGCAAGGTATGTTGTTGAAAACATGCTACCCCTGCCCACTGTGGAGTCTGAGTCATTAAGAGCTATCCTTGCATATCATATGGCAGGCTGCAATCTATTCAGATAAATACCAAATGTTCTAAAATACTATATATAGTGTTTTTATTCTTCAATCAGTTAATATAAACATCTTTGACGTTAAAGATGTTATAGAACGTAATAGCGTTATAGAACATAAAAAATAACGTCACAGTTACTTTGATGAGTAACTAATTACTTTTACAATGTGGTAACTGAGTTACTAACTCAATTACTTTTTGGGATAAGTAATTTGTAACTGTAACTAATTACTTTTTTAAAGTAAGATGACCAACACTGCAGGTGACACAAGGGCTGGGAAACAGGTGAAACACATCAGACAATCACAAGGGCGGGAAAACCAAAAGACAGGAAGTAAAACAAAACAAGACAAGGGAGAAAAACCAGACTTCACAATAAAACAGGAAACAGAACATAAACAGAACAGTCACAATCATGACAGAAAGTGGCATGAAAAGAAGAGGACTCAAGTAAAGTAAAAGTAGCTCAACATTTGTACTTAAGTACAGTACTTGAGTAAATGTACTTAGTTACATTCCACCACTGTATAGAACACCTACAGTAACTCCATTGACATTGCAGGAACATGCATCACATACAACTTTGGGCCGTGAGTTCATCTAAACCAGGAGGCTGTTCCTGTTATGTTTATTCTAGTCTCGTATTGCCAGACCTAGCTACACAGTGCTGGGGACATAATAAAATCTAAAAGATGTTTTATTGTTATTAATGGCTCACTGATTTAGTATCAGTGTCTTTATGTCCCAACTGGCACCGGCAGATGCCCGCTCACCAAGAACCTGGGTCTGTCCAAGGTTTCTGCCTGGAAGGAAGTTTTTCCTCACCACTGTTGAAGTAAATGCTTGCTCTTGGGGGAATTGTTGAGTCTTTTGTAAATTATAGTGTGGTCTAAACCTACTCTATCTGTAAAGTGTCTCAAGATCACTCTTGTTATGATTTGATACTATAAATCTGAATGAATTGAATTGAATGGATTTATAAAGTCATAAAGTCAGCGGTTACAATGTTTATAGACAGTTCTACAAATCAGTAGGACACTTTGAGGGAGCAAAAGTTTTTTGTGCTTATGTCTCCATCTGCTGGATATCATTTGATATCTGGTTTTAGATCAAATTGTATAGCTGCCTAGTGCAATTATTTTAGTTGTGCAGACCTGAAAAGTCAACAGATTTTCATCTGTGAAACTGAAAATCCTAGGCTATGTAAACGTCTGACACATCCCTCATCCTCCATGATCTCATGGAACATCTTATCAATCATTCAACATTACTGGAAGTTAAATCTGACAATATGTATCCATTGAGATTAGATTCAACTTTATTGTCATTGTGCAGTGTACAAGTACAAAGACAGCAAAATGCAATTTGCGTTCAACCAGAAGCGCAAAAAAGTGCATTTAATATATGTAATTACAATGTAATTGCAAATAGCAACAATTCACAACTTACTAATTTTAAGTCTTTATAATGAAGCAGTGTACAGATTCCTTGTGTTATTTTACCAGACAAAATGATAATGGTAATTGTAAATCACAGCAACAATTTACAGTTTCTGTTTTATTTCTAACATAAAGGTTGTGTTGTTACTCAAGTAACCATGCATTATATATGTTTGATCTCCTAAGTAATGGAGGAATAATGATCAGAGTTTTTTCAAATGTACAGCTGTCAATATTAAATAGTGGCTTGTACACACCATCTAGTGGGTGCCAAGAAAGCTATACTTGGCAAGAAGCAAACGCATTCAGAATGGTCGAACACTGTACAGACTTAGCCAAAACTAGTACGTTGATTTTGAAGACTTTATTTCTCATTCAAATTTTCACATTAAAGTCTAAGAAGATGCTCTGCCTATAGTACTTTGAGATACAGTGTTGTAGTGTGCTGCTTCACTGCTGCCTCATTATCATGTTATCATAAAAGTACAAAATCATGTACTGAGGAGATCAGAGGAGAGAAGAAAGAGGAGAGAAAGTGTTTATTGTAGCAGAAGCAGCATAGCAGCGCAGAACCTGAGAACCACTATGAGGCTCCGACTAGAAGAGGCTCTGGTCTCTGGTTCTGGTACCACTCTGGTCCTGAAAGGCTGAAGCACCCGCTCCCACTGAGTGAGAATGGCCTGACGGGCTCCAGCCCACTGGCCTGGTCCAGTCAGACGGTACTGGTAAGGAGTGCAGGGACCCAGCCAAACCTCCAGAGCCAGTCTGGGGTCCGTCAGAAAGAGCCACAGTATGTTTGGCCGAGCCCCCACCTGCTCTGCCAGAGAGTCCAGGTAAGGAATGTAGTCCACCTGGAGGGGATTCCGCTCTGAGCAGGCATATCTAACAGAGAGGATCCAAAAAACAAATATGAAAACAAAAAACAGCTGTTGTTGTTTTTTTGATTGGGCATTTTTAGGCCTTTATTATATTGGACAGCTGAACATGTGAAAGGGGAGAGAGAGGTGGAATGACATGCAGAAAAGGACCGCAGGTTGGAGCTGAACACACACACAAACACACACACACACAAAGACACTGTGACAAGGACTGAGCTTTTGTACATGGGGCGCACGCTCTACCAGGTGAGCTATCCAGGTGCCCCAAAACAGCTGTTTTTATATGGAATTTATCAAAATAAAGAGCTTCAAAGCAAACATGAATAATGTGATACTAAAAAAGAGAAATGTAAGAGATTGTATAATCATATGAACAACACATGTACAGTACATGCAGAAACACATTTCATCACTCTTCATATACACAAGTTAAAGCTAGTGCGTAGTTTCTGTCTCCCCCATGAGGAATTCTAAATAATGACAACAAAACTGTCAGTGCATCCACATGATACAATCCTTCCGTGATCGCAGTTCACCCCTCCTCCACGCAGTTGCTAGTAGCCAAGGAGGACTCAGAGGATTAAAAAAACATGTTGGAATCTTCAGAAAAGGTAATTAACTTCACTTGAGTTTCTGCACGGACGACTTTCTAAACACAGCCATACTGAGAAATAGAGTTTTGTGGAGCTGATAGTATTAATTAACTTTGTATCAACTCAATTGGCAATGGCTTGAATGGACATGGACAATGGACATTCATTATTATAAAAAAAGTTACACATTAAGCTTTAATCAAAAAACTACTGATTTACAACCAGAGAAAACACCAGATCAGGGCCATGCCCTGCAGTAAATCAGGTCAGATACTAGGTATAGTTGCAAACTAGATGTTTTGAAGAGTAGGCCTACCTAATGTTTGATGTCTGTCTTTTGACTGTCTGTTTACTTGGCCACGTTTCACAGTGCATCCTCCTCAGAGGATCATGTGCCATCTATTCCATGGCTTGTCTTAGATGGCTAAATTGTGGTGCTGGATTATTTGTCTTGTCTTATCTTAGTATGCATCTATAATTTAGTTTCACACTTATTTCCTACCTCAGGTGCATGGTTACTGTATCTTTTTCAATTTCCTTCATCATGGTCTCTTCTGAGGGGAGGGCCGTGAAGCCTGCATGGGAAAAACAAAAATCAGGCAACTTGAAATTCACACACACACACACACACACACACACACACACACACACACACACACACACACACACACACACACACACACACACACACACACACACACACACACACACACACACACACACACAAAGATTTTAACAATGAACTTTACCTTAATGTTCTATTTGGGGCCCTATAGACCCCAGGTCCTCTTTAACATGTCATAGACATAGGCTACTTAACATTGTTAAAGGTCCCATGACATGCTGCTTTTTGGATGCTTTTATATAGGCCTTAGTGGTCCCCTAATACTGTATCTGAAGTCTCTTTTGTATAGGCCTCAGTGGTCCCCTAATACTGTATCTGAAGTTTCTTTTATATAGACCTTAGTGGTCCCCTAATACTGTATCTGAAGTCTCTTTTATATAGACCTTAGTGGTCCCCTAATACTGTATCTGAAGTCTCTTTTATATAGGTCTTAGTGGTCCCCTAATACTGTATCTGAAGTCTCTTTTATATAGACCTCAGTGGTCCCCTAATACTGTATCTGAAGTCTCTTTTATATAGGCCTTAGTGGTCCTCTAATACTGTATCTGAAGTCTCTTTTATATAGACCTTAGTGGTCCCCTAATACTGTATCTGAAGTCTCTTTTATATAGACCTTAGTGGTCCCCTAATACTGTATCTGAAGTCTCTTTTATATAGGCCTTAGTGGTCCCCTAATACTGTATCTGAAGTCTCTTTTATATAGACCTCAGTGGTCCCCTAATACTGTATCTGAAGTCTCTTTTATATAGACCTCAGTGGTCCCCTAATACTGTATCTGAAGTCTCTTTTGTATAGGCCTTAGTGGTCCCCTAATACTGAATCTGAAGTCTCTTTTATATAGGCCTCAGTGGTCCCCTAATACTGTATCTGAAGTCTCTTTTATATAGGCCTTAGTGGTCCCCTAATACTGTATCTGAAGTCTCTTTTATATAGGCCTTAGTGGTCCCCTAATACTGTATCTGAAGTCTCTTTTATATAGGCCTTAGTGGTCCCCTAATACTGTATCTGAAGTCTCTTTTATATAGGCCTCAATGGTCCCCTAATACTGTATCTGAAGTCTCTTTTATATAGACCTTAGTGGTCCCCTAATACTGTATCTGAAGTCTCTTTTATATAGGCCTTAGTGGTCCCCTAATACTGTATCTGAAGTCTCTTTTATATAGACCTTAGTGGTCCCCTAATACTGTATCTGAAGTCTCTTTTATATAGGCCTTAGTGGTCCCTAATACTGTATCTGAAGTCTCTTTTATATAGACCTCAGTGGTCCCCTAATACTGTATCTGAAGTCTCTTTTATATAGACCTCAGTGGTCCCCTAATACTGTATCTGAAGTCTCTTTTGTATAGGCCTTAGTGGTCCCCTAATACTGTATCTGAAGTCTCTTTTATATAGGCCTTAGTGGTCCCCTAATACTGAATCTGAAGTCTCTTTTATATAGGCCTCAGTGGTCCCCTAATACTGTATCTGAAGTCTCTTTTATATAGGCCTTAGTGGTCCCCTAATACTGTATCTGAAGTCTCTTTTATATAGGCCTTAGTGGTCCCCTAATACTGTATCTGAAGTCTCTTTTATATAGGCCTTAGTGGTCCCCTAATACTGTATCTGAAGTCTCTTTTATATAGGCCTCAATGGTCCCCTAATACTGTATCTGAAGTCTCTTTTATATAGACCTTAGTGGTCCCCTAATACTGTATCTGAAGTCTCTTTTATATAGGCCTTAGTGGTCCCCTAATACTGTATCTGAAGTCTCTTTTATATAGACCTCAGTGGTCCCCTAATACTGTATCTGAAGTCTCTTTTATATAGACCTTAGTGGTCCCCTAATACTGTATCTGAAGTCTCTTTTATATAGACCTTAGTGGTCCCCTAATACTGTATCTGAAGTCTCTTTTATATAGACCTTAGTGGTCCCCTAATACTGTATCTGAAGTCTCTTTTATATAGACCTTGGTGGTCCCCTAATACTGTATCTGAAGTCTCTTTTATATAGGCCTTAGTGGTCTCCTAATACTGTATCTGAAGTCTCTTTTATATAGGCCTTAGTGGTCCCCTAATACTGTATCTGAAGTCTCTTTTATATAGACCTTAGTGGTCCCCTAATACTGTATCTGAAGTCTCTTTTATATAGGCCTTAGTGGTCTCCTAATACTGTATCTGAAGTCTCTTTTATATAGGCCTTAGTGGTCTCCTAATACTGTATCTGAAGTCTCTTTTATATAGGCCTTAGTGGTCCCCTAATACTGTATCTGAAGTCTCTTTTATATAGACCTTAGTGGTCCCCTAATACTGTATCTGAACTCTCTTTTATATAGGCCTTAGTGGTCCCCTAATACTGTATCTGAAGTCTCTTTTATATAGGCCTTAGTGGTCTCCTAATACTGTATCTGAACTCTCTTTTATATAGGCCTTAGTGGTCTCCTAATACTGTATCTGAAGTCTCTTTTATATAGGCCTTAGTGGTCTCCTAATACTGTATCTGAAGTCTCTTTTATATAGGCCTTAGTGGTCTCGTAATACTGTATCTGAAGTCTCTTTCCCGAAATTCAGCCTTGGTGCAGAATTACAGCGACTAGAGCCAGTCCCACAATGAGCTTTCCTTTTTGTGTCTATAGCTTTAAATGCTATTGAGGAGGAGAGAGGGGGGGCAAGGTGGAGGGTGGGGGTGTGGCCTTGACCAACTGCCATGCTTCGCTTGTTTGCAAGCCATGATGTCTCTCTTTCTCATGGGCGGGCCAAATTCTCTGGGCGGGCAAAGCAGAGAAAGGGGAGGTAACTTTTCCCTTTATGACGTCATAAAGGGAAGATTCCTGATTGGCCCATCTGAGCTTTAATTTTCTCAAAGGCAGAGCAGGATACCCAGGGCTCGGTTTACACCTATCACCATTTCTAGCTACTGGGGGACCATAGGCAGGCTGGGGGAACATTGATGTTTAAAAAAAACTCATAAAGTGAAGTTTTCATGCCATGGGACCTTTAACATTCTTAGTGATTTCATACATGTAAGCATAAAAGTCCTACAGTAGTCAGTTTGAGTGCTGGATGCTACCTTTGAACACTCTTGTAGCCCAGCGTGCCTGCATCTCAGCCAGAGGGTTGATGGCCCCGAGGCCGTGGATGAAGCCCACCACTGCCAGAGTAGGCTGGGTCAGTGCAGGAGGGAACACATGCTTGTAGAGACGCAGCCTGTAACCACTTTTAGCCTGCAGAGCTGGGGGCAGGAAGGGGAAGCTATAGTTGTACCCTGTGGCAAACACCACTACATCCACCTGTATGGCACACACGCATTCAACTTAAAGATTATAGATGAACATTTGTGATGGTTTTATTCTATATAACCTGACTTTAAACACAAGGAAATCAAGTACTGTGTGCAAAATTCAAAAAGCAAGGTCTAAAAATGACATTTACAATTACATTATATTATATAATAAATATCTGATATACAGTCTAAGAATTGTGCTAGTATATACCTCGTCTATGATGCTCCCATCGACAAAGACCACACTGGACCCACATAACTCCTTCACATTTGGTTTCACCTGAACACGGCCTGAGATGATCCGAGCTGGCAGGTCGTCATTCACCACAGGGATCTGTTCAAAAAATCTGGTACACAAAATATATGTGAAGGACCTTTTTTTTTTTAAATGTGGACTATGAAATGGATACACAAGACAACTGAAAATTATATGTTTTGCATAAGTCTTGTGGTGTTTAGACTTTTTATTTGAACACTTCTAAGCTTTCCTCTGATGCCACCTGTAGGACACATTTTATTTATTTTGTGACCCCACTGGTAAAGCTGTGCTAATAGCAAAATCATCAGTATGTTGTGCCAATTCTTTCATATTATGGGGTGGGGTGTAATGAAAATTGCTGTCTGGGACACAGCTAAATATAGGATACAGATGTAGAGTCTTAGATTTAAAAAAAATATGGCTTAACTGAAACACTGACCACACACACACCGAAACAAAGATGTTTATCTAAAGTATCTAGTTACCCATGTTTTGGTTTCAGACCATATAATGTGTGGTCCATTGCTTCGTCCAGCTTCTTCTCCACCATCCCATTAATCCATGAGGGGAAGAGCTTCTGTATCATCATATCCTTTCGAGAAGTCCCAACTAGATCAGATGGGAGCCCCCTCTGTCCTACACGGCTGACCACCCATGCTCCGCTTCTGGTACTGAGGTACACCTGCAGGTCAGGTCATCACATAGGAGGGTTAAGATTTATGTGCACAGGTTTTAGATTTTTTTTTTTTAGCATCACATTTCTTAAAGAATACAGTCAAAGGCAACAGTTGTTTAATATGAAACAGCAATGATATATTTGAAAAAGAAAAATTTGAAAAATGTAGTTTAGTTGTGTACCTTCTGAGCAACTCTACTGATATCCACAGCAATATCCCCTCCAGAGTTCCCAATCCCAATTACCACCACCCTTTTACCCTGCAGACCCTCAGTGTTGCGGTATTCCCAGCTGTGGAAATATCTGCCTTTAAAAGTCTCAATACCTAAAATGGAATAAGAAAGAAAGATAATGTGCAGCAGCTGCATATCAATACCATGTCTAGTATTTTGATAGCCATAGTTGTACCCCAATTAAAGAGCACTGAACGTTCGCAGAGTTGGAGTAGCAGCAGCTGCAGTGTGTCTCTTTCAAATGTGAAAGAAATATATGGTATATAATGATTCCTGGTACCTGGGAAGTCGCCGAGGGGCAGGTGAGGCTGGGTGTAGTGTCCGGTACAAACCATCACTGCATCAAAAACACGAGTCTCCCTCTGACCCTCTCTCCTCTCTGTTTCCACCTCCCACTGGCCGGTCGCTGCAAAATCTGGGGTCTGCCTCACACTGACAACGGTAGTCTGACACACACACACACACACACACACACACACACACACACACACACACACACACACACACACACACACACACACACACACACACACACACACACACACACACACACACACACACACACACCCACACACACACACACACACTTGTATATGCTTCCACCTACATGTGTTGTAAATTCTAGTTTATACTGCTTATAAATGCTGAATAGGGAGACTTACAGGAAAGTGTTACATTTGAAAGGTGACAGTGCCATTAAAAGCCCAAAACACAGGTCAAAACATTCACGTTTTTTCAAAGGTACTACACTCATTGTATTCCTGTCCTTTAGGAGTGAAATAAAGGATCATTCAGGTGTTATTACATTTGTAGCGTTAATGCCCATAAAAAGTTTAAATTCACCAGTTTATTTGACATAACCTTAATTTATATTTCCCTTGTAGGTTGTGAGTTCCACAATTTTTACAGTCTTCATGAGTGAAAGGATTATGTGGTTACTGTGGTTAGTGACCTGTTGGGTTGGCCTACATGCTTTTTTTCCATACAGAAAAGGACCCAGCTTACAATCCCCTGAAATAAGCCTGAAGGTTGCTGACCTTAAAGTGTACGCGTTGCAGCAGTTTGAAGGCCTGAGCGTAGAGGCGCATATACAGCAGCACCTCAGAGTGGTGCATGTTGTTGGAGAGCTCAGCTGGAGGGGGGAAGTCGCTGAGAGACATCATCTCTTTGGAGCTGTTGATGACCACCGACTGATAGATGTTAGTGCGTCCAGGCTCTGGCTTCTCCTACAGAAAGACAACGACAATACAGATAGTGAGAGATTTCTTTTTTTTAATCACTTCACTTGGCTGAAAATATCACAACAAATGTATGATAATACAGCCATTACAGTATCAAACATTTCCCCTGTTGCATATCTCAACCTATTAATTCAGTTAAATTCAAATAACTGTGCGCGGAAGCATGGAAGGGAGGGGGAGGGGACGGGATGAGGAGGAGGGAGGGGCGAGCTAGCCTCCGTTTTGTTTGACAATACTTCGAACGTCAACAAGAAGTAACGTCACCCAACATCGCTTAGAGCACCTTTAAAGTGCAAAAGTGAGTGAAAAAACTAGAGTTGAAACTAGATTTAAAATTAAAGAACTACCCTGCAAGGAAACCGGTCAACCACACGAGCAGTCACCCGGATATCTCATCTCTAGGACTTAAGGACATTTGAAATTCAAAGTAAAAATAATTGTAATCTTTTGTGGAAATGTATAGCATAAAGTTCACGTTGTCATTTAAATGACAATAAATGAAAATAAACAACTATTATTTACCATGGTGTATCCTACTGTATAAGCAAACCGATCTACCAAAAAAGTCAAAGTGGTACCCAAATTATAAAATACAAATGTGATTAATGTAGTGCTTTAAAGCGTAACTCTCGCCAAAATGCAATCTTTTTGTGAATGTACGCGAGTCAAACTTGAGTTTAAAAGCATATTTAGGACAGAAGCGCCACTTTTAAGATTCACCGTATTCCTGTTTTTGGGTCAAATGTCCTTTTGAATGGGAGAGTTAGGGGCACTTTTATGCTAGCCTCAAAATATCTATTTTTAAACACTAAGAAGGCTCGACACAACATGAAACTTTGCTTGAAGTATCTGCAGGAGCTCTACACCTTAAAGCAAACATTGAGAACATTGTTTGTGGACACAGAGTTTACTAAAAAGAAAGGTTTTGAACAACTCACTGTAGCTCTTGTTGTTTCCGGTCGCTGCCATTTATTGTATTTTATTTTTTTTTGCCTAAGACACCCTTCCATTTAACCCGGGGAATGGGGCTCCATAAGCGGATAGAAATCTTCCGTTTCTCCCTCCTCGTCTCCGGTCAAATACTCAGGAAAAATCCCACCACGACACCCTTCCATTTAACCCGAGGAAGGAGCTCCATGAGCGGATAGAGGTCTTCCGTTTCTCCCTCCTCTTCTCCGGTCAAATACTTGGAAAAAATCCTACTAAAACAGCCTTCAATTTAACCCGGAGAAGTAGAGGGAGAAACGGCAGATTTATATCCGCTTATATTAAAAAAATAAAATAAAATCCATTGCTGTTCTCGGCTTCCGTACAAAATGCCATTTGACTGAAAAACGAGAATACGGTAAATCTTAAAAGTGGAGCATAGTACTTACCTTTACACAACTAACAACTAAAATAACAAGTATGTATGTTTGTATGTATTGAGTCAATGTAAATGAATGCTTTTTTGTTTTTTTTATCCAATTCATCAATTATTCGAAAAAATAATCGACAAATGAATCAGTTATTAAAATAATCGTTAGTTGCAGCCCAGGTTCGACTCCGACCTGCGGCTCTTTGCTACATGTCGTTCTCCCCTTTCATGTCTTCAGCTGTCCTGTTGAATATAAAGTCCTAAAAATGCCCAAAACATTATCTTTAAAAATAAAAAGAAGAGACAAGTCTATTGTATATATGTATACATTTTTTCAAATGCACAGTACAATGAACACTGTGGCTAGGACTCTCACCTTAAATCTCCATAGACCTCCAATGTCATGGCTGCTCTCAAAGCAGGAAGGCTCCAGACCTTCATCCAAACAGGCCTTGATGCTGGTCAGACCAGAGATCCCCGCGCCGATCACGGCCACCTTCTGAACCATGCTGGAGAGGCAGAGCGGCTGACAGCAATGCTTACTCTGATCTGATGTAGAGCAGGGACTGAAGTAACAAGACAGGTGTGTACTGTTTTCTAGTGTGATGTGAAGCAGTTTTGACTGTCTTTCACACCCCATTGTGTTTGAGTGGTTCATTTGCATATACATCTTTTTTAAAGCTTTTTTAAGTTGCTTGAGTTAATCAAGGGTGATTATATTAAAGTGTAAATTTGGTAAAAGACAGATGAGTACTGAACTAGATTAAAGTCTCAACTAATTTTACAGAACAATGGCTCTAGCCATACCCTTTTCAGTAAAAAAAAAGTAAAGTAAAAGTAAAGTTGAACAGACCTTTTTCACAGAAAACAGTTCACACGTGTGTAACAAAACCCAGCAATTCTTGCACGGCATTCGTTGCTGGAACATCGTTTAGTTATGCTATGATAAGTCAAAATGTCTGCTGGGAAATAGATCTATAAATCGAATTTATGTGAGAACAATAAAGAAACAAAAGTTATCTCATGCTGGCAGAGCTATAAAGATACAGATTGTTCAGAAAATATTCCTGGTACCTGGGAAGTCACTGAGGGGCCATGACACACAGCTGGATTTAACATTCAACATAAACTAAAAACACAATTTGAGGGTACTTCCATAGATAGCAGATAATGGTTAGAACGTTACAAGGGGACAGAAAGTTGACATTAATTACATTAAATATTTAGTTTGAATCCTCTTCAGCCAATGATATATTATCTAATCTTATCATATCTAATTTATTGCTCTTCTCCTCCAGTATACAGTCCCTTCCACCACCACTGGTTATGGTTTACTCATTTCACTTCACCGTGTATGAACACACGTTTTATTTCCTTTAATTTAGTTTCCATACTTGCCTAAACCATGTCACTGTTCATGACATTTTTCTTGACACTGTGTGTATTGTGAAAAACCACATTTTCATATTTTGTTGGATTTTTTATTTCTCAGACACATGTGATTGTGTTTTAGTTAGGGCTGTCAAATGATTAAAATTTTTAATCAAATTAATCAGAATTTTCAGTGGATTAATCATGATTAATCACTATTTGCAATTACACCTGAATCCTAACCATTTTTTTTCTGAAATGCATACCAAAAGATACTAGTGCTGTCAAGCGATTCAAATATTTAATCGCATTAATGTCATAGTTAACTCGCTATTAATCGCACATTTTTATCTATTCTAAATGTCCCTTGATTTCTTTTTGTCCCATTATATTTTCTCATTTTAATTCTCTTATCAGCATGGAAAAGTAGATTGGCTTGCTTTGTGACTGTTTTTTTATTGAAAACAACATTGTCATATACGTTATGTTCAATTTCACACTAACATTCACACTTGGATCTAATAATCTGTCACATAATGTAACGCTGTTACCTCGATTTTCCATTGCAGATAGTACTGCAGATAGTCCTGCAGATAGTACTGCAGGTAGTACTGCAGATAGTACTGCCTCATGCCTGAGGCGAGCGTGGCTGGTCCTACTGTCTATGGTCTCATAGCAACTGGTTTCCCGTGACTCATTTCCTGGTTCTCGTTCTCTTTCATAACCAACGTAAAATCAAGGAGAGGGTTTTCCTGCTCCAGGTTTCCCACCGTGGTCAGAAAGAACAGAGGAGACACTTTGTTTCTCTCACTGACTGTAGAGTCACTACTCGCTGAAAATAATCGCCGTCACGAGCCTACAAGCTACGCGGCTAGCAAGCTAAAACCGGCCGAGGCTTGTGTCTGTTTTGTTTGCGGTCTGCGAAATTACAAGACCCGCCCTTCAATCACTACTATTGGCCAGGCGTCGAAGGTAACGTAACTCCATTTGTTCAGGTCCTATCCCCTGACCAATCCACTATCCTCACCACTCGCGGTGAAATGCCTAAACCAAACCAATCAGCTGCTTCGTAGGGCGGGACATGGCGTGGCCATAGACAGTTAAAGAAGTGGACTAACAGATCCCGTTGCTCTCTCTATGCGTTACTCGTGCGTTAAAAAAATTATCGGCATTAAAATGGGTTTGCGTTAACGCCGTTAATAACGCGTTAAACTGACAGCCCTAGTTTTAGTGTTTTTTCTGCATCGGTAAGCCTCAATTTTGGATGTTCTTCATGCTACATGATGGAAGCGTACAGGTTTTTCTGACCTTTGAAACTGACACACCTGTAACCTGAAGAGTGCAATTACTTTCACAATTTTATAACCCCATATTATTACATACACCGCATTTGTACACTACATTAAAAGTGGGAGGCTGTCTCTCTCCCTCTGCATGCCAAACACAAAAAGAATAAATTACAGTGAATTTCTAAAAAGTACTCTTTCACTGCATCTTAAATCATTTTGGATATTAAATATGGACCCAGTTTTCATCATGTTAGTCCCTCAGAAAAATCTTGCACCTGTCCAGAATCTGGGCTGCACCCTGCAGCACTGGAATAATCCCATTTTTAGACAGAAGGACAGCTATTGTGACAGCTGCTCCAAATGTGAGCAGCCAGGGAGAAAATAGGACAGATGGCCTGCTCTCTGGTTCTGGTACCACTCTGGTTCTGAATGGCTGAACCACCCGTTCCCACTGAGTGAGGATCGCCTGACGGGCTCCGGCCCACTGTCCAGGCCCCGAGAGACGATACTGATAAGGTGTGCAGGGACCAAAGAAGACCCTCAGCCACAGCACAGGATCTCTCAGTAGTAGTCTCAGGAAGTTAGGGCGAACCCCGACCTGTGATTGGAAGTCTATCACAATGGTTGCATCTCATAAAGTAACACAATTTTACATAGAGCTGAACTGGACTGACCTGCTCAGCCATGAAATCCAGATAAGGGATGAAGTCTACCTGGAGAGCCGCCTTTCTCGGGCAGTTATAGCTGAGAATATATATGAAAATAAGGAGCAGATTCTTTCAAATGTCACTTTTAACACGACATATTTTAACCACAATTCTGCTTTCTACAGAGGAACATGACTGATTTGCCTGTACTATTAAAAGGACATCAGTGTGAAGATGGTGTGTACCTTTTCATGTTTCTCTTCCTCTCAGACTCAATGACTTCCAGCATTTTCTCTTTACATGGAAGACGGCTCAAACCTTGAAAATAAAAAAAACACAGAAACTGGTACATTTTGCTCCTTAGTCTTGAGTGTGTGTGTGTGTACATTTTAAGCTTATAATTGTTTACCGGCAAAGACCTTAACAGCCCACCGCGCCTGCATTTCCACAATAGGCATGATTGGTCCTTTTGTCTGGAAAAGACCCATTACGGCCAGTGTGGGTTGTGATAGACAAGGAGGAAACAGAGTCCTGAAATTGTATCAGACGTATTACAGGCTAGTTATTGGTTATCATACATTTAACTTACATGTTTTAAAATGTAGAATGTAATTTTGTATTCAGTGAAATGCTGTCAAACTATATTTAAAACTGTTAAAGGAATAGTTCTAACAGTTTTGAGAAATAGTTAAAGGTGCCCTGCCACACGTATTTCATTACTTTGTGGTAATGTCTGAAGTTCTACCATGGACTCTGTAACATTTTTTGTGGAAAAAATGCCTTGGTTACCTTGTTTCAAGCCATTCTAGCGTGGTATAGAAAGCCTGCAGGAAGACTCAGCTCGATTTGTGCCAGTTTTCATTAATATTAAACGAGCTAAGCTGCTTGATTCTGATTGGCTAACAGCTAGCCAATGAGAGCCTGGCTATCAGCATCCTTTACCCAGCGCAACTGGGTGAGCTCATGAATAGTAATGAGCGCAGGTAACATGATGTCAGACTGACCAGCTTTTGTAATTGGCTTGATTTCTCCTCTTATTTCCTTTCAGTGGCTAGAGCTGACAGAGGAGGTAGCAGCTCATGTTCACATTCACCACATAACACAAACACATGTAGACCTAAAATATTTCAAAAAAATGCAAGTCAAAAAGGGTTTTGTGTGGCAGGGCACCTTTAAACGAGAAGATTGATACCACTCTGGGCAAATATGAAGCTGGAGCCAGCAGCCGCTTATCTGAGCTTAGCTTAGCATAAGAACAGGGAAATAGCTAGCCTGGCTTTGTACAAAGGTAAACCTATTGACCTACCAGCACCTCTACACCATGGTTATGTGCTCGACTAGGTTTAGGCTGGGCACTGTGACTTCCTGACGTCTCAGCCAGTTGCCTGGTAACCTCACAGTGACGACAGGACTCCAAGAAGTGACCGCTCCAGACCAAGAAATAGTCTTAGGCCCGCCAGCAGCTCAGCTAAATAGTCTAGGGCTCCAGTTACATATTTACCGTACCGAAATTAGTGTTATTTATCTTCTCATCTAACTCATAAGTTAGATGTGTTATTTGATGTTTATTGGCTCAGTTAATCAGGACCTGAGTTTCTAATTGTGTAATGTGGAGGTTAAATCTACCTTCTTTTACCTACTTACTTGTACAATGTCAACTCTCTGTGAGGCCCCTCAGATAAAGCTGGAGGCAGGAATGGGAAGTTTCCATTATAACCTGTACAGAAGACCACAGCGTCAATGTTATCCTCCACAGTGCCATCTTCAAATTCAACTCCAGAGTCCTTGAATCCTTTCAGATTGGGTTTCATTACTAGCGCTCCCTGAAGGATTCGACTAGGAAGGTCATCATTGATCAAAGGCCTTTTGTCCAAAGGTCTGAGAAAGAAAGGAAATGATAGGAGTCAACCAAACCAAATATTGCTACAAATATTACATCACATTCTAAATGACACCTTTGTATTTGCTAGTAGTCTGCACAGCTGACACCATGCTCACACTGGGATTGTGAAAAATGTGTCACCTGTGTCTGGGCTTCAGGCCATACAGTTTGTGGTCATATTTGGGGTTCAGTGCTCTCTCTGCTGCCCAGTTGACCAGAGTGTTTGGAAGAAGCTGTATGAGGATGTTGTTGAACCTGGTGATACCTGTCATGTCCATGGGAAGACCACTAGTGGACATCCTGCCCATCACCCAGGCACCCTGGCGTGTGCTGAGAAATGTCTGTCAAAAAAAAGGAAGACTGAATGTGAATATATGGGACATTTATTCTGTTGGTATAACTATGTGCAGTGCAATGAAAGAGGTCAGGCCCCTTGGTTCTCTGCCAAACAACAAAGAAGCTTTTCTATTTGTCTCCTGTCTTACCATCTCTGCAGATCTACTGATCTCCACTGCAATATCACCTCCAGAATTGCCAATGCCAACCACCACCACCCTCTTTCCTCTGCAGGCATCTGCATTTTTATATTCCCAGCTGTGAAAACACCTGCCAGAAAACGTCTCATAACCTGGACAGATGGTGCAACAGATCAAAGGAAAAATATTAGTAACATTTCTGGCAAGCATGTGCAGATGTACAGTAAATCAACCCGCTTTACTCCTCCATCTTTGAAAAGTGTTATCTATTTGTTTACCGACCCGGAAAGTCTGACAGGGGTAAGGCTGGATGGGTGTAGTGGCCTGAACACACCAGAACTGCATCAAAGACGTGTCTCTCCTCCTCTCCATCCCTGTCAATGGTCACTATGTCCCACTGACCGGACAGAGAGAAATCTGGCCTTTGTGCAACACTCCTTACAGTGGTCTAAAGCATGCGTGTCCACATTCACACAAACATACACATATGCATTAATACACTTTGACTTTACATAGCATGTTGTAAAACTTGTGAAAAGACAGTGACACTCCTGGCTTGACGACCTGGAAATGAATGTATCGGAGCAGGTCAAAGTGGTCAGCATAGAGCCTAAAGTACTGCAGCAGCAGGGAGTTGTGCATGTAGTTTGGATAGTCAGCAGGCATAGGAAAATCGCTGAAACACATCATCTCTTTGGAGGTGTTGACCACCAAGGAGCGATAGATGCTGGATCGCTCTGGCTCAGGTGATTCCTGTGAACATGAACATCACTCATAAGGACATTTGACTGTTTAATCAATCGTGTCGATTATCATTGGTTTGCACAAGCTACAAAATATTTGTTCATATAACTGCATTTTTTCTAGATGAGGTGAAAGCTATTTGGCCATGAAGGCTACATCATCAGAAGACAAATCCAGAACTGGCAACATGATTAATATATTTACAGTGGTTCCACTCACCTTAAATTTCCACAGGCCACCAATGTCATCACTGCTTTCAAAACAGACAGGCTCCAAGCCCTCATCAACACAGATCTTGATACAAGCCAGACCAGAACTGCCTGCTCCAACCACTGCCACACGTCGAACCATTGCTGAGACAGAGCAGGGACCCCCTACTACATATATTGTATAAAATAAACTGTGTCATGTCACTCTTATGTAGATACCTTCAAGTAAAGTGTTACCTCATCTTTTAATGTTACATACATACATGTGACACAATGAATCCTTAGGATTACCTGTATCTGTGGGTGGCTACCTTACCTATAGGCCAGTAAGCCTATCATCAGTGGGGATTTATATTTGCTAATAATATCTTGGATTCATGTTAAGGAATTTTAATTTTTGAAAAAATAAACTTCCAAAAATTACCAATAATTTGGAGACCCCCCTACAGTGAATTGGAGGACCACCTAGGGGTCCAGGACCCCCCTGTTGAAGATCTCTGGTCTACAGCCATGCTAGCGCCTCTGTGAGGCTGTACTTAGGCACAGTGGTGCTTTTAGGTAAATGCTAGTAGTGACAGTGACAATGCTCACATATTAATGGTAATATTAGCAGATACCTTTAGGTTGCTTTAGCCTGTTAGCATGCTAATGTTATTAGCACGAAACATAAAGTACAGCATGAGGCTAATGGGAATGTCATTAGTTTTGTAGGTATGTTGTCATCAACCAAATTATTGGGCAGATTTAAATCTTGACCTTATTATGACACTAGATGAAAAATTATAGCATCAACAAATGCATTTGAATTTATCCTCTAGAGACAACAATCCATCCAATAGTTGTCCGGATATTTCACTCACAACCATAAATGTCAACCTCATGCTGGCGCTAGATGAAAAGTTCATCACAGTCACTTGGATATATCTTCTTGGAACCATGAATGTCCGTTCAAAATCGTGCGCTCATCAATCCATGACTAGCTATTTTCTTGAATACGTTGAAAAAAAAAAGACCTGCTGGTGGAGCTACCAGGAAAGTCAGAGGATATTCAGTCATTAGAATTTACTCTCTAGGAACCTTGAATATTCACAGCAGAATTTACAGCAAGATATTTCAGTCTGAGGCACACATGTCAGCCTCATGGGGCACTACACTTCCACACTCGAGTAAAGATTTGTAAAACACAGCTAAGTTTTAAGTGTTGGTAACTTCCTAAAACAGGTAACACTTACAGTATTTACAGTAAGATCAGCAATGTCAAGTACCTCATATCATTAAGTAGTTTAAAACGTTTAGGAATTGCTGAAGGTTTGAGGAAGTGGATCAGTTTACAGAATGTGTATTGTGCATGTCAAGAGAGGCATTTTTGGCAGGGGAACAACCAGCAGAACAATCACAATACTCGTATTACTGAAGTCTGAAAGAATGCTCTCACCTTACACTGATTGCAGGTCCGGGGCAGCTGCGATCAGATGCTTACCAGCCTCTAAACTCACATGAACTGAGCCGTTGCTTATCAACTCATCAGGTAAACAGTATCGCAGGGAGGGACTTTAACCCAGTTTCCTGGAGCGGAAATGTGTCCACATAGTGACTCTGAAGAGAAGTTGAAGACAAAGAAAGGGAAAGTTAACCTTTGACATGCACATCAAACCACATTGAGGAATACATTAGCTGAAAGTGCTCATATTATGCTCATTTCCAGGTTCATAATTGTATTTAGAGGTTATATCAGAATAGATTTACATAGTTTAATTTTCAAAAAACGCCATATTTTTGTTGTACTGCACATTGCAGCTCCTCTTTTCACCCTGTGTGTTGAGCTCTCTGTTTTAGCTACAGAGTGAGACATCTCATTTCTGTTCCATCTTTGTTGGGAGTTGCACATGCGCAGTAGCTAGTTAAGGACTACTAGCCAGTCAGAAGCAGAGTATGAGGGCGTGCCATGCTAGCAGCTAGGCGAGCATTATAACGTGTGTTCCAAAGTGACCACGTGTGTCTCTGAAGTAAAGGCTGGACTACAACAGAGCTGTTTGGAGCTGTTTGTGAACAGTGTTTCTGTTGGAGATGGTAAGTCCCTTTGGGGGGGACTTTGGGCTTTTTACCTTTGTAAACCTATAACGTGCACAAAAATATATATAACACAATAAAGGAAAGGGAAAAAGGCAAAAAGCATAATATGAGCATTTTAAACTAGTATTATACATTTCCTTCACAAAACCTGCTCCACTTATACAACTATTCACAGATGGTAATGTGTATGCATTGTTAAGCTTCATCATTGCTGTACTGTTGGTCTCAGTGGAAATTCATCCCATATTGTAAAAAGTGAGATTTCCATGTCTTCTTTTATTCTTCACTGAGCTGCACCAATGATAGGGAAAATATATATATATTTATATATTAACTCATTGCTGACATCATATTTAAGTACATCATTCTAGTTGTGTAACTTTCAGTCCCACCCACTGCCAGCCAAGTATGAGGCAGTTCAGTAATATGATGATGTAAATTCCAGTTTAGATTATGTATTGTCTTGTTCTACTTGAAGACATCTTAAGACATGCTGGAAGTACAAAATCTCTTGCCAAGAACTGAATGTGAAAAACACGCAGATCCTTCAGGCAACATAAAGGAGAGACTCATCCCAGCCCATGTACAGTATAACGCTCCAGTCTAGAACACAGGTAGATCAGATGTAATTCAAGACGTCTTGGCACCACCTCCCATTCCAGTTTGCATTAGATTATATAATTGCTTTAAAAAAATATTTCTGATTGCATACAACATGAAGCAATATTACTGAACTCTTATGCATCAACTTATTGACCCTTAGTTTCCAGATCTGTCATACAACCGTTCTCAGTAAGAGCAGATCTTACACATCTTTGAGAGCTCTAAAACTTTAGAATGACTTACTGGATGAAATATTCTGAGCCAAAGCTGTGCAATGCAATCTGTGCAAAGACTCAGTGTTGTGATTGTATCAGTGCAAAATGTGCAAAGAAAAAAAAAAGGTTTTGGACTTGGAAAAACTAGAAAACGTATCAGTTTGATTCAGTATCATGTTGCAGTTTAATCATATGCACATGAATAGGCCATATATAGCACATCTCACTTACCAATTTACTCAACAATAGCACTACTTAGCATAATTCTAAAATAAAGTGTAGCCTCTTACCTTGATCCTTGCCTGTTGGCTTCTTGTGAATGTCAAGTGGGACGAGCTTTACCTGAGCACATATACTGATGAAGCACAGTCCTTAAAAAAAAATCGGTTACACTTTACTTGAAGGTATCTACATAAGAGTGACATGACAATGTCATGAATGTGTCATAAACATTATAAACAAGTCATAAACGTTTATGACATAATGCTTCTCTTAGTAAGTGTCATTCGTTTTTTGTCATGACAAGTTATGGTTAGAGTTAGAGTTCATGATGGTGTCATGTCACTCTTATGTAGATACCTTCAAGTGTTACCAACAAATCTAATCGTGCCTAAAAAAAGGCAACTACCAAGTTAAATTGTGTTTTTGGATTTTGGAAAGTTCAATTTATGTCCTCTAATCAAGAGGATGGAATTTGGAAAAGTGCTGATGAGTAACTGAGTAACAATGGTTCTATCTATCTATCTATCTATCTATCTATCTATCTATCATGACATGAGACAGTTTCAAATTTGTTCCCCATTTAATTAAAAATAATTACAATCAGATCATTCAAGAACACCTCAGGGAATATTGAGCAGCATTCAAATCCATTGATCATATCACAGTGTAACCACATGACCATACAGACATATTTCCATACATTAAGAATAAGGTATATACAGGAAACACACAATATAATTTATAATATATAGCAGGCAAAACTGAGTGCAGTCAAATATATTGGAGCTGGCTTCATGTTTGACAATGTGCAAGAACGGATGTGACATTTGCTGACGTGGAATGTGCAAAATCTATTCTGTAATCATAGAGCTTTTTCTTAGGTCTGCCTCGCTGCCATATATATCATCAACATGTAAAACAACACAAAAAAATAATGCTAAAAATCATTTGGTCACAGAGTTCACTGTCCAGCATCTATAGATTTGCAATAAAAGGCTAATCAAATAAAAAGAATGGAAGCTACCACCTCGCTAGCTGGTCATCTTATCGCTCGCACTGGGAAGATCATTGGTCGATTATTGCAGAGAGAGGTCAACTATTATGGGGCATCCGCATACCAGGGAACAGGCTGTTAAATGATGTTACTTCTTAAGAAATGGTTCAACAATAGTTCATACATCATACATGTACACAAAAAGCATAAGTCACCATATCTCATCATACTCTACTCCTACATACTCCCAAAATTAAAAGATAAATTATAACCGACTGAAAAAAAAATGATGGTACACTTGTTGTGGTTTCTGGCAGTGCCAAGATGTGTGTGAGTGAGCAAGTCAGCAAGGAGACCTGTGCACATATAGTGAATAAATGGATCAGCTACAATAATACATGCACACCACTTCCTTTAGTGGTACAAGCTTTTTTAGACAAATGTGAGCAATTCTGCTCAACAGCAACATTGTAGGATACTTATCTGACAATAAAAATCAAAGGATGTATGTATGTATGTATACAGGTGAATCTTCTGATTTCATGTTACGTTGCAAACAAGCAGAAATATTGCTTGAATGACACATCATATGCACACATTTCTTTACATTTGCTCTTCAGATTTGGTACAGATGTGTGACAGCCAACACACTGTCAGGACACAAATCCGTTAACCACATGCTGTAATGGCTTACGTATGGATCAACAGACAAACACTCCTCTGCGTCACAACATCTTGACTGCTGGTGTCATTTAAAGTTTAATATTCATGTCATTCAATATGCTTTCAGTGGGTCAGCGTGTGGATATGGATTAATCAATAAACATGCTGCTTGTGAGAATTAGTATGCACGACCAGACAAAGTCAGCAAGGTACACAGACGCTGATGTTTGTGACCTAACATTATGATTCAAGGCCAGTCCTCAACAGTTCAACACCTGGCTGTTAATCCCTTTTACAGATTATTGCTTTTGTGAATTCTTAACTGAGAATTACTGCTCCGTTGCCAATGGAAAATCCGCTGGATTTCACGCATTTAGGCCAGATATCCGTTGCCTTGGACTTTCTTTGTGTTGGTGTTCTAAACTCCGGTGGATTTCTGAGGACTACGGTTAACTGCTCCTCAGATCTCTGCAGGGTAAATCCAGACAGCTAGCTAGACTATCTGTCCAATCTGAGTTTTCTGTTGCACGACTAAAACAACTTTTGAACGTAGACATGTTCCAGCTAAACAAGTTCTTTCCCGAGGCTATGATGCAGCGGCGCCGCAGCTTATCCTGGGGCCTAGCTCCGCCCAAGACGATTGTGATTGGTTTAAGGAAATGCCAATAAACCAGAGCACGCTTTTCTTCCATCCCGGAATGCTGTGTGGACTAGCCAGACCCTCCTCCGCAACGCTGTGGAGGAAGGTCTGGCAAAGCGAGACTAGTAGATGAGAAACTACGGCATGAACTTTCTTCACATTCACATACATTTTCACAAAACTAAGATATGATGACAGTATGTCGCATAGAACTCACATTAAAATGGGCCGTGTCAAGTCACCCTGTACATATACACTGTACATTTATTCTAATCATGTAGTAGGTTAAACAAGTTTACCTTCAAACTGTGACCACCGATCCATGAGCACTGGCAACAAACTAGTTACACATTCTAGTAGAATTTCTTTTTAAATGTCTAACTTAATGAAAACATGTAGTCTGTGAGACGAGAGTGATTACAGTGCTTGCAAAGACGGTGGCTTCAGTTGTGTTTTCACAGTGCAAGCTCTCAAAACCATCACCTGAATTGATCCACAGGGTAATATTTTAAAGTGCCCATTATCCACTTTTTTTGGGGGGGCTTTTATTGACTTTATTGTTAGGACATATTAAGTCAGGAAAGGGAGAGAGGGGGGGGTGACATTCAGCAAAGGGCTGCAGGTCTCTAACAGATTTGTATTCACCCACATATCTTCATCGGACTGTAAAAATGAAATATTTCACTTAAAAAGTTTCCGTAGTTCCAAATCTGCTTGGGCTGAGATTTAATGGGTGGGGTCATGACGTAAACTAGGGAATGCACGACATATCGGCAATCATATCGGTACCGGGCAATGTTTTCAGGTGATGTTTCTGTCTAGCTGCCACTGTGTGTCAGAGCAGCGCTGGTGTGTGTGTGTGTGTTGTTTTTTGCCATGCAGAGTTAGTGACGCAGCGCAGGATTTACATGCTGAAGACGAAGCAACTCGTCCACAGTCTGGACGTTTTTCACAGTGAAAAAAGAAAACGCGCAAATTGCAGTATGCAATACTTGCAAGGTCAAAGTAATGCGAAGAGGATGGCGTGTCAAATCCTTCAACACCGCCAATTTGATGAACCGCCATCCTGAAGTTCACAAACAATATCAGAAGCAAGCTACTAACAAGCGGCCTAAACACAAACAGCAGCAGCTGCAGTCCACATGCTAGCCAGTGTGCGCTGGAGAAACCTATGACTTATGGGCTTTTCCAAATGTTTTGCAAATAAAGAAAGACCTTACTTTTTAAAATTCACAGTGTTTACGTTTTTCATTATGTACAAAATATGATTATCATAGAAACTTGTTTTATCCAGATCTTATCGACATTGGTCAATACCAGTAATATGTTAATATCAGTTATCGGCTAAAATTTTCATATCGGTGCATCTCTACCCCAACTAATATCATCCTCAGTCTGAGCCAGTGATCAAGTACGAACTTGTGTACACACACACCTCCCTGCTCTGGGCTGTAGAGCTCAGATTAGGGGCATGCTGCCAAAAACTCATCAACGTCTCGAATAATGGGAGTTTTATGAAATCAAGCAAGATCTGGATTGATAAACAATATGCTCATGGAATGTCATGAAGGACTTAGATTTTTACTGTGAATGAAAGACGCATCCATGTGTTGTAAACTTACAATCTTTCATGGTCCCCCCCCCCCAGTAAAACAACAAATATGTGATTCCTTTACCATCAAGCCAAACTGTGATTATTTTTCGTCAGTGTAGAGAGTTATGTTTCGGTTATTACTTTACAATGAAGATGTAGAGATACTGTATACGGTAGTATGTACCACCCGGCTACTCTAAGGGCCCTATTTTAACGATCTAAGTGCACGGCGTGAAGCGCATGGCGCAGGTGTGTTTAGGGCCTGTCCAAATCCACTTTTGCTAGTTTGACGGCAGAAATAAGGCTCTGTGTGCTGGGCGCATGGTTCTAAAGGGTTGTACTTAGTGTCTTCATTAATCATAGGTGTGTTTTGGATGTAACATGCAATAAACCAATCAGAGCGTCATCTCCCATTCCCTTTAAAAGCCAGGCGCGTTTGGACCTTGGCGTATTGCTATTATGATGGGGGATTTGCACCGTAATATTTTTTATTTGTAATCTTTTGCATGTTTGTGTGCTGCTGTGCTTCCCTGTGTGTGTGTATGTGTGTGTGTAACAAGCACATTGTGCGCGCTGTGTATAAGCCTAGGAACATTTTACTAATTTGCTGTTAAAATAACAATGAAATGCTGCGTTATTGACTTTAGACCAGGTTTTTGTTGGTCAATGGCCCCATCACTTTCTGCTGCCTCAAGATAGCAGTACGCTCAGAATGCACCTGAACACACCTCCCTGTAAGACCAGCACGCAAAATTACGAATCCCACTATGGCAACGCCAAGACCCGCCCTCCGAAGCAGCTCGATTGGTTGGGGTTAGGCATTTCACCTCGAGTGGTTAAGGTTAGGATAGCGGATTGGTCAGGGGATAGGACCTGAACAAATGGGGTCACGTTACCTTGGACGCCTGGCCAATAGTAGTGATTGAAGGGCGGGTCTTGGCGTTGCCATAGTGGGATTCGTAATTTCGCGACCAGCACGCCCATGGGCGCAGGTGCATTTGCTATTTAAACGATGCGGGCGCTGGACGGGAAATTGACAACTGGGTCGGTCTTAACCTAGCAATGACACTTGGTCGGGCTTTGCGCTGCGCCGGGTGCAAGATAGGGTCCTAAGACTTAAATCTATACAGTATGTAGCTTTCCTTCCTCTTACTGACAAATATATTGTACAGTGTGTCAGTCTTCAGCCTCATTACACCATTTGAAACTGCCAGTGCCTAAAGAAGAGGGTTCCCACACACTTCTTCTTCTGACTTCTCAATAACGTATGTTTAAAAATTATGACATTTCTGTCCTTAAACCCCAAAATCATGTAAATGTTGTTTTCCCTGTTAAAAGTAATATTCAAAGTGGATGGAGGTAAACATGAGCATTAACTGTAAACTGCTGAGTGGGGAAATGATATGGCTAATATCAAAATTAACTCTTTCCCTGGCTTCAAACAAGAGCAAAACCGGAGGGGCCTTACAACTGTGAGCAAATATCTGTGAATATTACTTATTTAACTTCTCCTCTGTGGTGTAAAATGATGGCTATATAAGTCAGATCCTTAAGTGGAAAGCTCAGACTTTTGAAATGAACACTTCCTTCCCAACAAAAGTTTAAGGGCGTTTTCACACCTGTAGTTCGTTTGCTCTGGTCGGAATCAGTTGATGAGTTTGTAAACTTGGAGTGTTTCCCCCCTTGGTTGGTTTTGTTTCAACACGGAAGAAAATCCAAGCAAACCAAAATGCATCACAACAGACCACGCAAGAACGTTCACTCCTCTTATTGGTCAGATGTGTCTGGGCAAGACAGTAAATACTGTAGGAAGGTCCTGTGTTCTGGACTAGTGGATATTTCTCGCATCTCCATGGTCAAACCAGCTCATTTTATTGAAATCATTTTCCAGACATTGTTTTACGAGCGCCGTTACTATGTCTGCTCTGCGAGGCATCGGTCTCCAACTTTAGCGGCGGCTGAGACGTAGACACATCTAGACCACGGAGTGCGAGTGATGGCGAGCTTGATCGCAATGTATTTCTGTGAGAGAATTATTGCACATCACATTGCAAAGCTCACCTGACTACAGCAGCCGTTTAGCTCAAACTTGCGGAGTACAGCTGATAGCTGGGTCTGATCGAGGTAGGATCCCCTTCTCACCACAAACAAACCCTAACGAAGCTTACCAGAATTTATTTGTAATCGGGCCGAGACCCCCCTCCTCAAGGTGGTCTTGGTCCGGGTTTTTTTGGTCTGCACCCAGTGTGTTTACTGTGTTCACACTTGCCCAAACGAATGGCACAGAGGAAGTAAGCGCTTCAGGGTTCGATTCAACCGCACTAAACAAGTCAGGTGTGAAAACGCCCTAAATCATTTCCAGTGAATCTGGCCGGCAGGGAGAGTGAGGTGGCTTCAGGTAATCTGGACAAATTTCTCCTGGTCTATTCTGATTAAAAGTCCTGTACTATTTATTACAGGCGGAAAGTGGCCTTTTGAACTTAAGTGTCAGATAACAGCAGAACAAAGCTGTGTTTGATAGAACTCTCTTCTTAGGACCATTTCTCCTATACGTATATCAGTCTAAAAGACAAAAAGGTGTGCAGGTGCTCCTACAATCAAGACTAAAACCTCCATGTCTTGTCCTCCTTCAATCCCTAATATTAAGCTAACTGTCCCAGCAGCCCTTGCAGGGTTTGAGGTGAGAGCCACAACATCTCTACAAGGTTATACTGGCAATAGCCCATCCAGAAGCCAAACATCACGTCAGTGACGTTGTGCCTGCCCAGCATCACTCGGCTCAGCCCCACCAGGCTGGCCCACAGCAGGACCAGGACCCTCAGCGGGGCAGCCAGCACCAGGTGAGCCAGCAGGAAGCGCCCACACATGGCCGCGCGGGTGGCATGGCCTGAAGGGAAAGAGTAGCGGTCCACAGAAAAAGTGGCAAACATGTCCATGCGGTTATGTGCTGGCCGACGCCGACGCACCACTGTCTTAACAATGGCAACCAGGACCAGGTCCAACAGCAGGCCTGAAGGGGATAAAGGGGAAGATGTGTTATGCTGTATGAAGAAACAGCCATGTAATCACATAACATAACATAATCACATTGGCAAACAAGAAGAGACATAAAGAGAGGATGTACTGTAACTGCAATAACAGCAGTTATCTTTGTATCCTTGGTACAGATTGAAAATTGTTTCAAATTCCCACCAGTGGCAGTTTTCTGTTGTCAGATTGCCACTACGGTGGACTTATATAAAAAGATTTTTATTAGCAGCTCTCCAGGGCTGCAGTGCTAAAACATTAATAAAAGAGCCAGGTGGCATTGAGCCAATCGCTGCTGGGAGTCCATTGAAAGGATTTCAGCAAAATGAATATGCAACCGACATTTTATTCAGTATTGATACTCAATGGTCAAATAAATGCCATTGTTGAAAGCTGTATTTTATAACTAGAGTGTGCAGCTGTCTCAGGCCTTTAACTGCAGCCTGCTGTTTCCTTCCACAGGCAGGTGCACGAAGTGTTCTTCACAGCTTCTCCATCCTGAGCGTAGTGCACACATACAGTTGGTGATTTGTAAAAATGTTAACAATGGGGATTGAACCACCCTTATATTGCCTACTGCACATATAGCAAGACTTGCCTCTACCTGCCTCATATCTACTGAACAGCCACCTGTCACTTTAATTACCCCACACACAAAGAAAGAAATTGAATCACCCACACGCAGGAATAAAAACAAGTCAAAAGTTCTTATCTGGCAAAACCGAAAATGTGATTCCAAAAGCATTCACCTGTTTGACACGCTGATGTGAAAACTGACTGACAAAATTAAGTTATAACTAAAAATGATATAGAGAAACTGCAAGCAGGGGTGGATTAAGGCAAACAAAAACCCATTCATTTACCCACCCACCCAAGAAAATAAGTCAATAGTTTATATCAGGCAAAACTGCCATTGTGGGCTTGTGTTACTGGGCAAAACAACCAGACCTCTGAAAGACACAAATCATTGTCCTGTAACAATGGAAATATCCTGATGTATAGAGTGGATGTGCACTTATGGGCTTCATTAAAGAGGCTGTGAGTGACACTAAATACTGCACCTCAACCAAACTCTGGTAACGTTACCTAGAAATCTGTCTGCATTGGCATAAGTAAATCTGTATGTGTTAATTCCCTCTAGAGACAGTCACAGTGAGGCAACATAAGAAGGAACACAAACAGCAGAGCGTTTTTACCCATGAGAAGGTTGAGCATGACTTCTTGTCCTGCAGCACTGTCACTCTTGTACAGACAGTAGGCGGTACCAGCCAGCCAGGGGATGCCATGTCCCGATATCTCTATCAGTTTCATTAACGGGCGCACACTGCCCCAGGAAGAGTCCTCACAGGCACACACCCCCAGCCGCTTGGACATCCACAGGTCGATGGCGAGAAGCGAGCTGAGCGCTACGCGGATGAAGGAAGGGTTGAGCCGTATACCGTCCTCTTCTGGCAGCCCCTGGCCGCTCGCGGAGCCCGTGGAGGAGCTGGAGCCCCGGCGCCGAGTGGGGCTCTCCGATGCTCGGAGGCGAGCCGTGGCCGGCTCGGAGCCCTGTCGCTGGAGGAGATGCGACGGCGAGGACCGGTTCAACGGCTTGGTCAGCGACATGAACTCGTAGCGGCCGTTGGAGCTTCCGAGCACCGGGCTTCCACCGCTGCGAACGGGGGTTTTAGCTTTAGGAGAAGGCATTTTATGTGTTAATCCTACCGACGTAAACACTTATGTGTTATGTAGTTGACCCACAGTGGTCTGCAGTGCTGCGCGGGTTGTTGCTCCTTTAGTTCTTCTGTTGTACGTTTCATTCATATCACGTCCTGAAACGGCTGAATCTCCATCTTTGTTGTTCTAATCGCAAAGCTACATGGGAAATTGTGTTTTCTGCATTGGCGGAATAAAGGATGAACAATTTAATAATAATTTTGTACATTGAGTAATTTTTCATAAATATGTGTGTTTGCATACATATCTTTGTATATATATATACATATATTAGTATATGTAATATTATTATGTTTGTGGCTTTTCTGCTTGTTATGGGTTTGTAATTGTATTGTTGTTTAAATAAAGTTGAAAAAAAACATTCTTGTATCTGGTTGGTTGGTCGATGATCTACGTAACAGAAGTTAACCCGCCTCTTCCGGGTCCATCCCATGATCCATCCATGACGTTCTGCTGATCATTCATACAGTCAGCTATCCCAGTCCTCTTGTGTCTGAGCTGCAGAGGAGAGCCGATCATGCCTGGACTTCTGCTGGGAGACGAGTTCCCCAACTTTGAGGCCGACACCACCATCGGCAGGATCAAGTTCCACGATTTCCTGGGCAGCTCGTAAGTGCTCACGCTTCCTGTACAACCATTGTAACTAATGCCATTCGGAGTTTATGAATTGCGGTATGTTAACAGGCAGTGCAGCATTTTGATAGAGCCAGGGGAGCGGGATGTGTTGGTGCCTGTGGTCAGACTGAGAAGCTTGAACGCTGATCAGAGTAGCGTTACGGATTGATTCTGAATGTACAAACTAAAAGGCGCATGATCTGACACGAGTCCTGATCGCTTGGACGTGATCCCATTGTGACTGCCATGCACCACCTGCTGGCTGACATAGATACTGTATGTAGGGTTACACAAACATGACTCTGTTGGATGAGAAAATGATAATATAGACTACCATAAAAGTGATAGAGTTAGGCGTGGCTAAGTATTTATATACTAAGTAAGTATATACTAAGTATTTCATGCAACAACCATAACACGCATGAACATAGACAGGCTTGTATTATGCTCTCAACAACTGAAAGCAATTTGAATGATTTTCACATGGATAGATTTACCTGTTCAAATCTAGTGGGTTGAACAACGTGAACAATTTTAAAAGCTCTTCAGAATTATCTGTGACAGTGCATATTTATTCTCTTTTATATTTCAGGATTTACTCCACCCTCTTTTCCTCATATGTTTTTTTTCAATGTTCTTTTATAAATTTTCTTTCAAATGCTATAAAATTGAATAAAACACCCAAATTCAATGGAGATAGTGAACTGATCATTTATTTTATTTGTGAAGAGCGTTATATGGAACCATCCATGTGTTATTTTTTGGTGACAATTTGGTTGAAAGAAACCCAAATTTCTGGTATAGAAACTTTTTGAAAGTGGGTCAAACTTTCATCATAATCCCCAGTACCAGATAAATCAGATAGTGTTGTGGGGGTGGTGAGTGAAACTGAAGCAGAGGGACGGACTCAGAGCTGTAGCCGAGCCAAAGTAGCACACTTTTTTTTAATTCATTAACTTCAATGGTTATCAGGCAAATACTGTAAAACACCCATACAGATAATCTAACTGCCAAAAAAAACGGCCCGATAATCGGCCTATCCCTAATCACAATGCCTGTGTGGAGCAGAGCTTTTCTGTTGCCTCTAACCATTGTGATAGTACATTACCACACACTGAAGAGGGAAAAGTCCACATAAATCATTCGAGGCAGGACTCTTGTGATTCAAGGGGGAATTATCCTTCAAAAAGATTGTAATGTTTTTCGCAGGAAAACTCATGTCTCTCTTACACCTTACCCTCCTCATTGTACATTTTCAGTACACAGCTGGATTTAATGTTTTGAGCTTGAGTCTGCCAGATTGTTGCTTCAATCTGTTGCTGGAATGACCTCTACTGAGACTTAATGTTCCCTGTCTTTCTCTTTTTATAGCCATTTCTTCCTCTTCTGTCTCTTCCACTGCTTGTGCTCCTAACAGCCTTTTTGTCTCTTATTAAATTCTCGACTCATTGTAAACTGTAAACATCAAGACATAAATGCATAACACACATAAGACAGAAAAAATGTCTACATTGTGTAATAATGTGCACCAATAGGAGAACATGAGTGGATGACAATGGCCTTATTTGCTATTTTCTTAATACAATTCAATTTTATTGTCATTGAATTGAATTGTATTAATAAAATACAGTTTTTCCACATCAAGGTTTGTGAGCCAGAAAATGTGTAGCGCAAAGACCTCATTGCTGCTTTATGTCTGTTTTCCTCCGTAGATGGGGTATCTTGTTCTCACACCCAAAGGACTTCACCCCTGTCTGCACCACTGAGCTCGCCTGTGCCGCTAAGATCAGCGATGAGTTCAAGAAACGAGGTGTGAAGATGATTGCCTTGTCCATTGACAGTGTTGAGGATCACCACCATTGGAGCAAGGTTGGGGACACACACACACACGCACCACAATGTAATTGATCACGCCTAATATCATTTAATCTAATTTGATTGAATTCATTACATGTATTTTTTTATTTCAATCCAATTCATTTGACCGTACTTTTATACTATTTACTACTACTATTACTACTATAACTATTTACAATTCTAATTTAATTTTTAACTTGATTTGATTTGCTCTTCCTTGCCTCTCTAATTAGCATGTCATTGTGCATTGTGCCACTGGATGGTAAAATACTCCATGGTTAAGCCCTACCCTCAACACAGACACTTTGAACTCATTTGCCACATTACAACAAGCACTTCTCAGAAAGCCCAGTGATTGGTCCAAGAGGGAACATTCACTAGGCAAGAGTCAAGTTAGGTGAACCGTGTGGTTTTTGGTTATACAACAGTATCAACACCTGCTCCCCTGCCAAAAAAGTAGGAAACTACATGCTTTTTAAACAGTATTTTCTCTGTTTGCCTTCACAGATTATTATTAACATCTGTGAGGCAACAGTATTGGCACTACAATCATAGTATCTGAGCACTTGGTAAAGTGAAAGGTCTCTGATCTTTCATCAAACCTGTGCTGCAATGAAGGAGATGGCTGCCAGGACAGTGAAAATGATTAAAGGTGCTCTAAGCGATGTGACGTGTTTTTTAGGTTACAACGTTTTTTGTCACATACAGCAAGCATCTCCTCACTATTTGCTAGCTGCCTGTCCCCTGAACACACTGTAAAAAACATGGTCTCTGTAGACAGCCCAGTCTCCACAAACGGCAACAAAAACAAACTGCGCCAACCTGCACCACTTAAGGGGGTAAGCCTGCCTCCACAGAGCGAAGCCGCTATGGCGCCATTTTGATGCTACCAAGCACTCACTCGCCGTTAGCATTCCATTGACTGCCATTCATTTTGATGTCACTTTGACAGCCAATAACTTTACATCTGAAGCGTTTAAAGACTCTATTTGTCCACTGTTTATTTCTAAAGAAACACGACAATGTATAAAAGGCTCCATTACCTTGTATCTCACGTTATGGCTCCGTAGCAAACTGCCCTCCTTGCTGTCACTGAGCAGCTTCACCTCTCTCTCTTCCATCATCATCCTTTTGGACCTTTCTACTGCCTCTGACACAGTGAACCACCAGATCCTCATTTTGACACTTCAGAATCTGGGTGTCTTAGGCTCTGCGCTATCATTGCTCACATCTTACCTGGCAGACCGTACCTACCGGGTAACTTGGAGAGGATCTAGCTCAGATCCTTGCCCACTCAAAACTGGGGTTCCTCAGGGATCAGTCCTGGCTCCCCTCCTCTTTTCTCTGTACACCAACTCTCTCGGGTCTGTCATTCAGTTGCACAGCTTTTCTTATCACAGCTATGCAGATGACACCCAACTAATACTCTCCTTTCCTGAGTCTGAAACTCAAGTAGCAGCACGTATCTCCGCCTGTCTAACTGACATCTCCTCTTGGATGTCAACACACCATCTAAAACTCAACCTTGACAAGACTGAGCTCCTTTTCATTCCAGGGAAAGGCTCTCCTACCCAAGACCTGACAATAACAATTGACAACTCTGTGGTAGTCCCCACCTAGACTGCTAGAAACCTGGGTGTGACACTTGACGACCAACTCTTTTTCACTGCTAACATTGCTGCAACCACCCGATCTTGTCGATACATGCTCAATGTCAAAGTCAAAGTCTCTATTAGTCTCCCAAAGGAGAAATTCATTTTGGACAGAGTGAAATTGCTGCAAGAGTAACATAGACACACATCAAACACAGGGTTAAAACAGTTAGACATTAAACATGAAGGCTACTCAAGTAGCTGTGCAAAATTACAAGTTACCATTTTCTAGAAAGGCAGTTAATAAAAAATGTATCCATTTGGAAATATAAATATCCTTACAATCCATTATAAAAATGCAGTAATTCCTTCAGTCCTATCCATACAAACATTCAGTCTCAAATTTACATTGATAAAATTCGTTGTCATACATTCAGTGCTGCTCATTTATGAGCTTCACTGCGAAAGGAACAAATGATTGCTTATACCTATTGTATTTGCAGAGGAACCCTGTACCTCTTTCCTGAGTTCAATAACTCAAACTCCGAAAACAACACATGAGAGTTGTCAGATAGGATGATCTTAGCCTGCCTGATTGTTGCATGATTAAAAAGCTCCTGCAGGTTGAGGGGTGCAGGTGTTCCCATAATTTTGCCTGCCGTCTTAACCAAATTAAAAATCCGTGTCTTGGATTTAACTGTCAAATTTCCAAACCAGCTGGTTATACCATACCGAAGAATTGACTCTATTGTTGCTCTATAGAAGATTAACATGATATTTGTACAGACCCCAAACACTCTAAGTCTGCGTAAAAAATAAAGACGCTGATGAGTTCTGGCACAGACATTTGTTCAGAGATGGCAAAAGTACTCACTTCTCATACTTAAGTAGAAGTACAGATACTTGTGTTAAAAAATACTCTGGTAAAAGTAGAAGTACTGATTTAACTTATTTACTTAAGTAAAAGTAACAAAGTACAGGCTTGGAAATGTACTTAAAGTATAAAAGTAAAAGTAGCCTTGTGAATGACAACCATTTTTTATGCAAAGCTACCTGGAGCACAAATGTTACTAGAGTGCAAGCTGAGAAACTTCAGTAGACATGGAGAAAAGGCTCTTTATGTATATATGCCATTGTCTACATTTTAAATGGATGTCTGCCAAAAGGCCTAAAACATCACATATATGATTATTGTGACAGAGACTGGGACTCCAGGTTAATAAGATTAATTAAGAGTAGCAAGATATGAATTCAATTGTGATTCTGTAATAATTCACCCCCCCCCCCACTGCCACACAAAACCATGACTAATAATTAGCATCATCATACAACTTTTGTATTGATTAGCAGTAAAATCTGCTGATAAGGGCCTACATTTACTCAAAAGTATTTAATAAACCGTTTACAATCTTCAACACCATGGCTAACAAATGCATAAAAAGCAGACGGAAGGAGAAAAAAGCTCCACTCTTTCTATTTTAGTTAATTATCTGACCATTGCTAACTAACATTACCATATAGTCATTTAATTGTGTAAAGCAATGCATATTTAAGATTTAAGAATTTACTCTAATATTGCATAGTCATTGACCTTATGAAGGCCAGGAGTTCTCACTGTCTCTCTCATCATCTGAAACAAGGACATATAAACATTGTATTCTGTTTACTGCTGTACTCAGACACACAGGTACACACACACACATATACACACAGACACACAGACACACACACACACATAGACACACAGACACACGCACACGCACACACACACACACACACACACACACACACACACACACACACACACACACACACACACACACACACACACACACACACACACACACGCGCGCGCACGCGGTATATAAGCTACTCTCACTTACCAGGTAACAGGTAACAGTAGGCTAACGTTGGTGGCAGCTGCAGTATCACCCGACGCGGCAGCAGCTTCAGGGACAGACTTCAGAAAACACTGAAGTAGTGTTATTTAGGTCTGTTTAGTAACGTTTCATATCTCGTTACTTATAAAACTTAGTTCAAACTCTAGGTAACTAACTAGTTGCAAGAAAGGAAAGACCGCGCAAAGAATGCAACTTGTTGTTGCTTAGTAACGTTAAGTGACCTCACGTCAGATCCAGGGCCACGGAAACACCGAAGGTCCAAATATCAGAGCTTCACAACACAGACGGGGGGAATTTATGAATGAAAATGAGAACGTTCTGTCACAAACAATGTTGTTACGTATCATCGCGCTTTTGTAAGTGGGTAAGTAACGAGCCACTTTTGTAAAACGTAAGGAGTAGAAAGTACCGGTATTTGTGTTAAAAATGTAAGGAGTAAAAGTAAAAAGTCTGCACAAAAATAAATAGTAAAGTAAAGTAAAAATACCTGAAAAATCTACTTAAGTACAGTAACGAAGTATTTGTACTTCGTTACTTCCCATCTCTGCATTTGTTACATGTGTGCGCCAACTTAGGTCATTGTCAATATGCACTCGTAAGTATTTAAAGGAGGACACCTGCTTGATGTCAAAACCATGAATGTCCACAGGGCTCTGTTCTCCAGCTGATCTTGGATCTACCAACATTTCCACAGTTTTACTAGTATTAATGTGAAGTTGATGTGAACAGAAGGATACGTCCCCTTCTAACGCAGAAGGCGGCTCAGGTTCTGGTTCAGGCTCTAGTCATCTCACGTCTAGACTACTGCAACTCCCTCCTGATTGGCTTGCCGGCATGTGCCATCCGACCCCTGCAGCTCATTCAGAATGCAGCAGCTCGGCTTGTCTTCAACCTCCCCAAGTACTCTCATATTACTCCGCTTTCTTCACTGGTTACCAGTTGCTGCCCGCATCCGCTTCAAGACACTAGTACTTACATATAGGGCCATGACTGGATCAGCCCCAGCTTACATCCAGGACATGGTCAAACCATATACCCCAACCCACCCACTTCGTTCTGCATCAGCCAAACTGCTTGCTTCTCCCTCACAGCGAGGGAGAACTAATCACTCAACGAAATCCCGACTGTTCACTGTCCTGGCTCCCAAATGGTGGAACGAGCTCCCCACCAATATCAGGATGGCAGAAAGCCTACACATATTCCGACGAAGGCTAAAAACACATCTCTTCCGTCTACACCTCAGATAAAAAAAATAAATACAAATTAAAATAAAAAAAATAAAAAAATCTTGAACCTGCACTTTCATATGTGTCTTTGTAGCTTTACTTATTTAAAGGTCCCATGACATGGTGTTCTTTGGATGGTTTTATATAGACCTTAGTGGTCCCCTAATACTGTATCTGAAGTCTCTTTTATATAGGCCTTAGTGGTCCCCTAATACTGTATCTGAAGTCTCTTTTATATAGACCTTAGTGGTCCCCTAATACTGTATCTGAAGTCTCTTTTATATAGACCTTAGTGGTCCCCTAATACTGTATCTGAAGTCTCTTTTATATAGACCTTAGTGGTCCCCTAATACTGTATCTGAAGTCTCTTTTATATAGACCTTAGTGGTCCCCTAATACTGTATCTGAAGTCTCTTTTATATAGGCCTTAGTGGTCTCCTAATACTGTATCTGAAGTCTCTTTTATATAGACCTTAGTGGTCCCCTAATACTGTATCTGAAGTCTCTTTTATATAGGCCTTAGTGGTCCCCTAATACTGTATCTGAAGTCTCTTTTATATAGGCCTTAGTGGTCCCCTAATACTGTATCTGAAGTCTCTTTTATATAGACCTTAGTGGTCCCCTAATACTGTATCTGAAGTCTCTTTTATATAGGCCTTAGTGGTCCCCTAATACTGTATCTGAAGTCTCTTTTATATAGACCTTAGTGGTCCCCTAATACTGTATCTGAAGTCTCTTTCCCAAAATTCAGCCTTGGTGCAGAATTCCAGCCACTAGAGCCAGTCCCACAATGAGCTTTACTCAGGATGTACCATTTCTGTGTCTGTAGCTATTGAGGAGGAGAGAGAGGGGGGGGGGGGGGGTGTGTGGCCTTGACCAACTGCCACTTTGCTCGTTTGAAAGCCATGATGTCTCTCTTTCTCATGGGTTAGCCAAATTCTCTGGGCGGGCAAAGTAGAGAAAGGGGAGGTAACCTTGCTCCTTATGACCTCATAAGGAGGAGATTCCTGATTGGCTCATCTGAGCTTTCATTTTCTCAAAGGCAGAGCAGGACACCCAGGGCTCGGTTTACACCTATCACCATTTCAAGCCAATTGGGGACAATAGGCAGGCTGGGGGAACTCATATTGATGTTAAAAAACCTCATAAAGTGACATTTTCATGCCATGGGACCATTTAAGCTAATGTACTTGCACTTACTACTTGTTGTCTGGAGTTTGTACCTTCACAGTTGAAAGCACTTAATTGTAAGTCGCTTTGGATAAAAGCGTCAGCTAAATGACATGTAACGTTTTTATAAAAATAGGCTAACGATTGTGTCATAACCACGTGACTTACTGTTGCATAGTAGAGGAATTACCGTACAGTACAGGAGAAGCTCTCAGGCAGTTTGGACTTACATTAGTTGTTTAAGTTTAATTGCTAATATTAAGTAGCATTTTAGTTCGAAATAATTATCCTGTGCCTATGTTATCTCCTTACATATACCTACGCTCTCCGTCTCTGCAAGATTGGGAATGATTGAGATTTCTCTTGGCACAGCTACCAGAAGACTTACAACGTTCAGACACGTTGGTCACGTCACATCTACAGCGGCAAGCTCAGTTTGCAGCTGCGCAGTAACGCTCAGCCATCACCGGAAAAGTGCTTCTAATAGACTTCACTGGTCTTCGTCAAAAACAACGGCGTCACTTTGTCGTTCCAGCCAATAACCGACAAGAAGGATTGGGGGTGGGGGTTAGTGCGCGGAAGGGAGGGGGAGGGGACGGGATGAGGAGGAGGGAGGGGTGAGCTACCCTCGTTTTGTTTGAAAATACTTCGAACGTCAACAAGAAGTAACGTCACCCAACATCGCTTAGAGCACCTTTTAACTTTGGATGATGATATACACACATTTACAAATGTGTAAATGCTGAATGTGTCTCTTCCTTCTGTGTAGGATGTGATGGCATTCAACAGTGAAACTGAAAGCCCTCTGCCATTCCCCATCATCGCTGATGACAAGAGAGAGCTGTCCATCCAGCTGGGCATGCTGGACCCTGATGAGCGAGACAAGGATGGGATGCCCCTCACCGCTCGCTGTGTAAGAGTCTTGTCCTCTGTCCTGTCCTCAGTGCAGGGCATATTTTACTACAAAAACAAACATCAAGACCACATCCTGATCCAAAATGAACAGATGCCAAATGGCAGTGACATTTGTCTTTTGTAGAAAAAAACTGTCCTGTCTTGACTTTATTCCCTGTGCAAGGTTTTGGTCTTTATTCACCTAATGTTGTTGCAGCTAACTACCACATAATTTGGCTGGGAGCTAATCAAGTCAGAGCAAAAAATTTGACTGTGACTTCTCCACCTGCTTTAGGTCTTTGTGATTGGCCCAGACAAGAAGCTGAAGCTGTCCATCCTCTACCCCGCCACCACGGGAAGGAACTTTGATGAGTTGCTTCGAGTTATCGACTCTCTACAGCTCACTGCACAGAAGAAGGTTGCCACACCTGTCAACTGGAAGGTAAACGGTTAAACTGTGTGTTTCTTGACTTGGAGCAGTGAACTGTGCTAAGCTAACTGTCTCCTCGCTCCAGCTTTACATGTGTATGTTGTGTGTGTGATGTCTGTAAGCTACTCGGACCTTGAATTTCCCCTTGGGGATCAATAAAGTATCCATCATATGATTGCACTAGACATACAATTAAAAATGTGTATATATATATATATATATATATATATATATATATATATATATATATATATATATATATATATATATATATATATATATATATATATATATATATATATATATATATATATATATATATATATATATATCTATCTCTATCTCTCTATATATATTAATTGATTTTTGAAATTCCATGAATTGATTTTGAATCGGTAGTTTGAAACGCTATTCAAATACAAATCGATTTTTTTTTTTTTTGCACACCCCTAGAATACAGTATGCTCTGAACTGAAAAACAGTTTCTCTTACAGAGAATACATTTGAAATGTTTACCATACATTTATTTAGCAGGCACTTTGTGCCAAGTTGCAACACAGGCATTCAATCTCTATAGCAACAAGAGCTAGCTGTCATTCCTTCCAAACAAACAATTTAAGTGTCTGTGACCTAATTTGGGTGGGATAACTGAAGAAAATGACCAAAAGCCACATGACACAGGAGCCTATGAGGCTGCAGCATAATTATCATTACAGCGAAAGCTTCCTAAGACTGTAATCAGAACTAGTCCCTGCTCCTAACACACGCTTCCTTGTTGTCATCTCTTTCAGCCTAATGAGGAAGTCATGGTGATTCCTTCACTCTCTGAGGCTGAAGCCGCTGCTCTCTTCCCCGGCGGTGTGACCACTAAAGAAGTGCCTTCTGGGAAAAAATACTTGCGCTACACCCAGCTCTGAAAAGACACGATATCCCTTCTCTAGTTTACCGCTGTAAGAAAAATGGAACTCGTTATGATAATAATTCACAAAGCAGTGCCCAATAGCATATATGCCCTTATCTGGTTTGGTGACTAGTTGTCACGCAATGTGCCCAGCAATGAACAAGGAGTATTTATATTGTCATTTTTACGATGCCTTGTTGCCTTTCAATAAACAAACTTTTTCACACATGTCCTCTGATTGTTTTGAGTCTTTTCACAATGTTTAAAGTTTGGGGGACACATTTTAGTAACAGCTTCCTCTGCTTTGACTTACTGTGCCACTAGGTGTCCTCCTACAGCCTAAACTCAAACTGTCACCTTGCTGTTTGTGCTGCAGTACCATTTTATATCAATAGGTGACAGTGTATGCACAAGCACCAATCCGTTGTAAACAATTGCAGAGAAGGGGAGTGGTACCACATGTAGTGAAATGACTCGTTTATTTACGTTTCCATTAATTAAAGAGGATTGGCCACATCAAGTTGATGTATACTTTCAGCAAATGTTTTCTCAAAGTACACAGTGAGGTTTACAAAGCATTCTCCCCTTTTACACAGTGTTTATTTTTTTGCCAACTCAGCATTACAAGCTAATGCCCTCACTGTCTAAATGTATTAATGTGCAATGGTCTTTGAAATTGATTGTTCTGTTTGTTCTATTTTCCATGTCCAAGCTTTTTAATAAATTGCATTCTCCAGATGAAATGTACCAGCTGCAGCCAAAGAGACAGCGGTGAAGGATAGTAACGACATAAGTACGTTTACTCAAGTACTGTACTTAAGTATAATGTCTCCATACATTTCAGAGGGAAATGTTGTACTATTTAACCCACTACATGGCAGTGCTAGTTACTGGTTACGGATTAAGATTCTGCATTTACATTTCCCCTCTAAAATTATCTCGTTGGAGGCCCAAAGAGAAATAAATATGTTATTTTCACAAAAAGATTTTTTTGTGTAGCAGAACTTTTTTTGTGACTCTTTGGAGGGGGCCAACCTCTAAGTTTAGAATCACTGTACTAACTACTGCATATAAAGTAGTAAAAACTAGCTCCACCTAGACCCATTGCAACAGTAAAATGAACATATTGATGCGGCAGTATTAATCTTACAATATACATAATAGCATATCAGTCACAAGACATTTTTCAGCAGAACAAGTACTTTTACTTTTGATGCTTCTAATGTATTGTGCTGGGAATACTTCTGTACTCTTACTTAAGTAGACATTTGATTGCAGAGCTTTGCTTTGATTGCTTGTACTGGAGTATTGTTGTATTGGTACTTTAAAGTAACGGACCTGCGTACTTGTTCCACCACTGAAGATTAGTTACTGAAGTTCTTTTATTAGCCTGCATGAATAACACATTAGATTGCACGAGCTATGACAGAGATTGCATTATGTCAAGCATGCATTTTTGAGAACACATGCATCTTTATTTTGTTTTAACTCAGCAGAATTGTGTGTATATAAAACTATAAAGCGTCACATTTTAAATTTTTTTAATTTTATTTATCCTTTATTTAACCAGGTAGGCCGTTGAGAACGGGTTCTCATTTGCAACGGCGACCTGGCCAAGAAAAGCAAGACAACATACAGTTTCACATTCTATACAGTACAATAATACAGAATACAAAAGGCTAGATAAAGTGCAGAATTAAGTGGGCATTACAAAGCCGGTGCAAAGTGAGGTGTAAGGAAGTCGGTGGATATGCAAAATTGATAAGGTAATAACACGAATAAACATGAATATACAGTCAATTGCAAATTGTGGTCTAGTTAGTGATGCTATAACGCAATTTATATTATACATATGATAAATGCTTTAATGTGTTAAAGCGTCAGTATACAGTTAGTACAAGTAGTGGTCTAGTTAGTGATGTAAAACAGTAATAATACAGTAAACATGAGTAGACTATATAGAGGCTGAATGTAGCAAATAGTCAATATACAGTTAGTGCAAATAGTTGACTAGGTAATGATGTAAATCAGTAATAACACAATATACGTGAATAGACAGTCTAAATAAATGCTCTCTGTGTTGCAGACCCAGATGAAGGACTGACCGGATGCTCATTCTTCAGCCACAGTAAACACTTCTCAGCAGGTCGGCCTCAACTGTAGATGAGACACTGAAGCCAGGACTGAGGTGTAGGTTTCCTCTTTAAGTTATTCAACCCTCAAAACAGCATGGCTAAGGATCGTATTAATTACTTGAAGTAGTTTGAATGTGAACACTGATCTCTCTCTGTCTCTCACACACACACACCACACGCACACGCACACGCACGCACGCACGCACGCACGCACGCACGCACGCACGCACGCACGCACGCACGCACGCACACACACCCTCTGGCCTTGCATTGACTCTGAGGAGTCGGAGGAATGCTGAGGTCAAAGAGAAAAGATGGATTCCCTTTGAGTGAGGAGGGAGGCAGAGAGTGTGCAGAGCCAGATAAAATATCTCCGGGCCAGGTAACCCATTGCCTCCACCCTGCTTTCCTCCTCTCTTTCCCTTCTCTGGTGGCTGTTTTGTCCCCAGGAGTTGCCCAAAATAACACCCACACAGACACACCGTACTGATCAAATGCATTTCTCAATTCCAGACTACAATAGCCTGTATCAGAGCATGAGAAGCGCTTTGGGTGTCACACTTGCTTTATTGGCCAGTCCTACCGACCCCCCCCCCCCCCCCCCCCCCCCCCCGCTTATATCTGCCACCCTTCACTTCTTGGCTATCGAACCGACTCACCCCACCTCGCCTCGGCAACACTAGTACATGTAATACAACACCAGCTCAGGCCATGTCTCATAGGGCAAAACACAACACACCAGCTGCTGGCCTCTCTCTCTCTCTCTCTCTCTCTCTCTCTCTCTCTCTCTCATACACACACACACACACACACACACACAAACACACACTAATACTTCTGATCACAAAAGACAGAAGAAAACATTATCACCGCAGCAGCTGGTTAGCTTAGCTTAGCATAAAGACTGGGGGACAGCTAGCCTGGCTCTGTCCTGCAACAGCAAGCAAATGGGCCTATTTCCCAAATTGTCAACCTATTCCTTCAAAGGTGTTTCACAGAGAGGGAGCAGCATAAAAACCATGCCATGAACACACACTCAGTATACATGTATGTTTCTGTGTATGTGTGTTTATTCATGAGCATTTGCTTGCTATAGAAGAGGTAATTATTCCATAGTGTGTGCAGGCATAGAAGCTGCCTGTGACCTGCGGGTTAACAAGCCAGAGACCAGAGGAGCTACAAAACACACACATGCACATGTACTCGCACATATGCCGAGCTATGGCTTGATGCTTTCCAGACGCGCCCTCTCTTCTCTCTCCTCCCACATTGCCTGGTACTCTCGCTCTCCCACTCTCCACATCTCACACACACACACACACACACACACACACACACACACACACACACACACACACACACACACACACACACACACACGCACACACACACACACACACACACACACACCTCCCCCGTCTCACTCAACCCCGCTTATCAAAGTTTTTTGCTTCTTCAGCTTTTCTTTCCATGCACAGACAAAACACTGCAAAACTCTTTGTTTCTTCCTCGTGCGTGGTGCTGTTCAATCTCCTTATGATTCACAGTGGTCACAATCTGAAACTCCTGCAAAACTGTGAACATTTCTGTGCACCAACTTACCAAGCAGGGCTAAGATAGGCAGTAAGACAGATGAACAGATTGAAGGTCAGGCACAAAAACATACACCTCAGGACCTCAGGATTTGGCTGAACTTTAAGCAACATTAACCGCCTCGCATTCGACACCCACCCTTGAGCTTTCCTCACTCCTGCTAAAGCATGGGTCAACGAGTTTTTCAACAGACTCACACACACACACACACACACACACACACACACACACACACACACACACACACACACACACACACACACACACACACACACACACACACACACACACACACACACACACACACACCTGCACACAGACGCAAAGACATAATGATAAAAGTGATGAAAGTGTATGATCCGAGTGCCTAGATAAATGCCATTGTTTTGATGGCACCTCGTAAATACAGCATCCAGACAGGCTATTACTGCAGAGCAGGTTAGGGTCAGTTAGTGCTTCATGAAGAGGGTGATGGATGAGAAGGTAAAAGTGCAATCACTCTCTGTACTTATCTTTATCTCTCTCTATCAATACGGCTGTCTTTCTCTCGCTTTTTGCTCCCCCGTGTTCTCTCTATTAGAGACACATTGATCACCAGCCGCTAGCATATCACCTGAGTAATGGCTAAGGGTGTCTGGGCTTTAAAACAACCCCAGTAGAGCGCCAAGAGCTTTATCATGGCGACAAGGCAAATGGCTGTTCACATAATAAATGGAAGTGTGCCTCTGTATGTGTATTTGTGCGATCATAACGCATGGGACTTTGCCATTAAGAGGAGACATCAAACACAACCCAATAAGGATTCCAGACCACCAGACCTGCCACAAAGCGCAGCACTACTAGACCACTTTAAGTCATTAATAATCTTTTCAGCATGTGTGCGTGTGTGTTTTAGGTTCTTGAAGCCACACTCGCAGCTTTCTCAGGCGATATTTACACTTTAACCCTTTCATTTACTAACTTTCTTGCTCAGAGCTAGATGAGATACTAGTCTTTCGACTGTCCGTCATACGTAGAGCTAGCAGGCGATTAGCTACAGTTACAGCCAGCATACATTAGCTTAGCTTAGCATAAAAACTGGAAATGGAGAAACATGGGTTTTTGACTCGAGGAAGTCGGTGCACCCATCCTAGAAATTGTCCAGCACATGACCCACCGTAAAAACAAAACCTGTTTTTGTTTGCACTTCTTGTACAGATTAAACAAATGTGATTCAACGTGTTAAATAGTGAACTTTAGAGGTGCTGGTAGACGCTAGACAGACTAGCTGTTTCCCCCTGTTTCTAGTTTTTATGCTTAGCTAAGCTAACCAGCTGCTGGCTGTAGCCTTACATTTACCGTTCAGACCTGAGTGGCATCTCATCTAATTCCGACAGTTTCACACTTGATGTTCCCAATGAGTGAAGTGCCTGCACTATTTAATGTAATGAAACAGAAATATTCCAGTAGTCAAAATTCTGTTGAGTATACTTTGAATCATTGGAAACATTTGGATCTCCACTAAAAGCAAAGTTTGGCTCTACATTACGAGTTTGCACCAGTGGGTTAATAATCATACAGCAAGTATTAAAGTGCTCATATTATGCTCATTTTCAGGTTCATAATTGTATTTAGAGGTTGTACCAGAATAGGTTTATGTGGTTTAATTAAAAATAAAAACACCATTTGTTACTGCACATTGCTGCAGCTCCTCTTTTCACCCTGTGTGTTGAGCTCTCTGTTACAGCTACAGAGTTACAGAGTGAGGCATCGCGCTTCTCAAACTCAACTTTGTTGGGAGTTGCACATGCACAGTAAGGACTACTAGCCAGTCAGAAGCAGAGTATGAGGCGTGCCATGCTAGCAGCTAGGCGAGCATTATAACGTGTGTTCCAAAGTGACCACGTTTGTCTCTGAAGTAAAGGCTGGACTACAACAGAGCTGTTTGGAGCAGTTTGTGAACAGTGTTTTCTGTTGGAGATGGTAAGTCCCTTTGGGGGGGACTTTGGACTTTTTCACTTTGTAAACCTATAACGTGCACAAAAAAGATATATAACACGATAAAGGAAAGGGAAAAAGCATAATATGAGCACTTTAAATAAAGACTTAAAATGATTCAGTCAAAGATCCATTTCCAATATCCAAGTTATTACAGATTCAGGAAACATGTTATTTCTATAGTAATCATGTTGATCTGCTTAAAACTGACCATCAACAGGATTTATTTATTATCCCCTACATCGAAACCTGACCGGGACTTTACAACAAAGGACTTGGATGGGCCAAAAGCTTGTGTGGAACACAAACCTTTGGACAAAATTAAGCCGAAAGGAAATATAATAGAGACTCTACAACTCCAACCCTCTGTTGATCTTTTCTTTTTTCCTTCTGTGTTCTTTTCCACTTCTTTATTTTTCTCTAAGCAGAGGGCAGTCAGTGTGAGAGGGCAGTGGCTGTGAAACACACCGCTGGAGGAAGAGAGAGCGAGTGCCACGTTCGTGTGTGTGTGTGTGCATGTGAGTGTGCGTGGCAGTTTGCCCTTTAGTGCGTGTTGAGTGTGATGTGGGGAGAGCAGAGGAGGAGGGGGCAAAGAATGGGTAAAGGCCGCGGAGGTAAGGAACGAGTTGAAATTGGAAGAGAGAGAGAGAGCGAGGGGGGGGTTGAAAAAAAGAGAGGTGACATGCTGTTGCCATAGCAACTGTTTAGAGTTTGGATTATTTTCCCAAACCATAATGGGCTAGCTTGGAGCATAATGAAACCAGTCTGGCTTTCCTGGCTCTCACACTCCAGGTCATGCACACACACACACACACACACACACACACACACACACACACACACACACACACACACACACACACACACACACACACACACACACACACACACACACACACACACACACACACACACAGTGACACATGTTTTGCTTTAGTACTTGTTTATGTTCATCCAACAGTGGGATAGCAGAGCCATGGTTAACTATCAATTAAAGCGATGATCATAAAACAAGCACTTGTAAATAAACACTGCCAAGCTCAGATAGAGAGAGGCAGGGAAAGAGAAAAAGAACAATATCATATTTGTATGATATCACGGATATACCTGCATTTTTAAATAAAGAAAGAACATCCAAGTGCTTTAAGATATTAAAAGTCTTTAAACTCTCGTCAAAATCCCACTTTAACATCACAGATACAAGACACCGATTCGTTGCTACACATGGTTTAATATCCTGGAAAGCAGATATATACAGTATTCCTGTCTCATGGTATAATGTAGCTTACGGGCTTCACCCCACCAGGAACCAGTGAGTTTTTTGTGTTACTGCTTTCAATAAGTACGTTTATAAAACTTTGTGTGTTAATGGGGCTTTAAGCCAGCATATGCTACACAGGGAGAGTAATAAGTCTCTATGTGTGCGTTAAAGAAGTTTGGAGGTTTGTGTCAAAGTGTGTGTATGTGAGTTAATGTCTCCTCTGTCTGAGTATAATGAGCTCCCCTGGGCCTCCCTCACCTTCCACCCCTCCTTCTATGCCTCCCTCCCTTCTCCTTTCCCCTTAACTTGGCCCTATTAACCCTTCTCTTCCCCCTGTATGTTTATTTATAGGGGATGGTGGGGAGGAAAGGTGAGTCGACCGCCTGTACCCATATTTATTTACACAAAGGTAGGGCTAAGGATTTGAGGAGGAGGAAATGGGGGACGAGAATGAGTTGGTGCGACTTTGATTTTCGTGTTTTGGTTCCAACAAACGGCCACATTTGTCTGCTAGGGAAGAAAAAGACAAAGACAACAGCTCAGATGTCGGGTCAGTGGCTTCACACCTTGGACCGACCCAGTGGCCATGATGCAGCGGTCAGCTCTATCGCTAACATGCTGAACATGAAGCCGCTGAGGGTGGCTGCTCTTCACCTCCAGTCTGACCTGAAACTTCAGGGGATCAAGGGTCAGGAGCTGCCCTTTACTGGTGTATGTATAGGTGTGGGTGCATCCTCACCTCAGGGTGCAGCTGAACACAAAGTTTGCCACATGACCTAACTGCTGTTTGCAAACACACTTTGCAAACTGGCCACTGACCTTTGTTGCAGAGATCTGAGAACGCTAACACAAAGAAAGTGGAAGGAAATGGACATCGGCGAAAAGACATGCATCCGGTGGAATTTCCTGCGGCACCGGAGCAATCCTGGAAGTGGAATGTCGTGGATATAGACTACATTTGCCTTAGCTACATGTTTTATTGTGCAGTTAGGAGAGTGGTATCGATCTCCTCATCTGAAAATCCCAAAACGTTGAAATATTGCTTTAACACAAACATATAATGTCATGAGAAAAAAGCTTGTTAACAATTTCTTCATGTCAGAGGTTGCACATGATGCAGAAACATTTTTGCTTTAGGGTTGTATCTTGGAGGGTGAGAGTGGCCTCACGTGTGGCCTCTGAGCTTATCTGTGTCACGGAATAACAAACTGAAAGTCAAATATTTGCTGTTTGTTCTCGGATTATGGACAGACCAACCTGATTCTAAAAGGCAATGGGTTCAAGAAAGGTACAACAATCTGACATATTTGAGTAACCCTAAATATTTATAGCTCTCTCAAAGGCCTCTTTTTACGGTACAGTGTTTGTATAAGGATTTGGAACAGTAGTGATGCGTTCACAAGCAGGGATAAAGTGATTAGACCGAAAGCTTAGTCCAAGACATTCTTTGGGTCTCTGAAATGAAGCTCAGCGCAAATTCTTTCAGGAAGACGTCATTAATACTTTATTACTCTCTTAAATAAATCAGCTGTTAGAAGTGACACTTCAGTTAAACCAATCAGTTGCGGCCACGAAAATTGAAGGACCAATCACAGCATTACAGCTCTGTTTAAATATCTCTGTTTCTGGCTGTTCAGTTGTCGTTTCAGACAAAGAGCTCAACCCTCCACCTCCCCTGACGCCTCCAGTTTTCACGTTTCCCCCGGCTGGCGGATCCGTTGCCTCGTTGGTCTGGTCCCCGGTCTCCTTCTCCGCTGCCACCAGTGTCTAGACTCCATCGGGGGTTGTTTTCCTATGTATACCCCTTTAAAAAAGGTATATATATTATACGATGGAGTCTATTCTCCAAAGACTTGTACAGTTTACCATGCATTGTATAATAAATAGTTTCTTTTTTGCATATCTGCAAACGAAGTCTCTCCTGATTGAATTACTACAGATTTAAATAAATATAGGTCATAGCAATACAAACTGATTCAAAATAATGCAGCTACCGAAGAGACAGAGACTGCAGTTGTACATAGAGTGAAGTTGGTTGCATCATAGGTTACTAGCCCCACTGGGGGGGGGGGGGGGGGGGGGGGGGTTGGGGGGATTCAGAAAAAGGAGTGTGGCCTCACCAGGGATTTCCCTTTTGCCCGACTCTCAATCTGTCTGTTCTGTTATCACCTGCACCTAACACTTTATCCCTCCTTCTTGCTGCTAGTTAGTGGATGCCATTTGGGCCTCTTATAGCAGGATTAGTGCCATGCTTTCACCTCAGTGCACCTGATCTCAGTCCAGCTGTATCTAGTGATGACATTACAGCCGTGTTGTCAAGGGATTTGACGCACAGCAACTTTGACAAACAGTGTAGGAAAACCTCTAACACTCTCTTTCCCGCACTCAGTCTTTTGATAAACCATCCTGCCAATGGATTACTGAGCGAAAGGGCAGGCTATTTATGAAGTGACAATCTGATCGCACTAATACTGAGAAAGGGAGCAGGAAATGAAAGAGAAAGAGGCAGAAGGGGAAAGAGAAAGATGGCAAACAGAAAGAGAAAGACAGGTTGACATCCCCCTATGAAATAGATGTACAGACGGACTCAGACAGCAAAGGTGAGACAGGCCGACGCCAGAAGGAAATAGAACGAGGTGGATGGAACTGAAAGGCAGACAGAGAAATCCCAGGTCTATTCAAGAGTTGCCCAGTGTTGGTTAAGTCTCAGAGCTGCTGCCAGGCTGCAGTTCTCAGTGCCACTCCAGCACAGTGAGCCTTTGTAACTCTGGTTCTCAGAGGAGCTCAGGGCCGCTCCAGCTGGCCCGTACCCAGCCAGGTTTTCTCATGCCGGGGCACTGACAATCAGGCACCGTGGGGTATAGTGGATACAGGGGGATTTTGGGCATGTTTTTTTTTTTACTTTCCAAAATAGCAACTAAAATCGACTTGATACCATTTACAGAACACACTGGGCTAAAGCTCAGATCAGTGATCCAGCATTTTAACAGCAAACAGAGCCCTTTTTAAACAGAGGTCTTTGTTTCATTGCATTCACTGGGGTTACTACTCTGCTGAGAGCTCTAAATACAGCAGAAACAATACGTATACTGTACCACATTTAACAGTGTTGTACACCAAAACTATCACACTGTGCTGAAAGGCTCATGTTTGGCAGCTCCAAGTGCTTAACATTGTAACATGGACGGAAAGTAACAATCAAATCACAAGTACCTTCATTACTGGGATTAAAAAGCTTGTTTTATGCACTTTCTTGACATTATAACATCTGTTATTCTACTTACACTTAAGTAGTCAAACTGTTTCAGTCGGGAGGATAATCCATTCAAAGCCGTTATAATTAATAATTGTATATTAACAAGACTACTTGTATGTGAAAAGGTTCGCCACTCTAAACCCAGATGTAGTTCATTAAACCTTTTAGTGGTCACTACTTATTCTTTCATGTTTTGTTAAAAACCATATTCGTTACTAAATCACATTAGTTGTTTGTAACAATCAGCTTAAGGATGCAGTGCACAGATCATATTAAGCAGAGATAACTTAGGATGTTAAGTTTCTGTATTAGAGGAGCGGGGTCATTTCAACTGTTCTGCACTGAAGCAATGCAAAGGCTGATGGGAAAAAATGATATGTTCTGAATGGTTTCTGTCCTAGTTAATGTGTGTTTAATAATGTTCTGTTTTGGGTGTGCATTTATGTCATCTGGGTTTTAGTTTTGTATGGTTGATTTAGTGTTCATGTTTATCTACATTTATTGTTGTACCATGAAGGAGGGGGCTGATGTCGTCTGGGCAGTGAGAAAGTCTCCAGTAGCTCATACTCAGATAGGAAATCAGTAACTATGTTAACTGAGTGAAATGTATGATGCAGTACAATACATTGGAAAATGATGATATTTCATGTGGGTTGTTATCCTTTCAGTTGTATTGGAACACATGTGTTGAATACATTGATCTTGAAGTCATACTGTCATAAAGGAAAATTAATATTTATTTGAATTAATTAATTATATAGTATTGATAAGTAGCCTAATGTTTTATATATGTTGTGTTTCTTTGCATGTTTAAAGCTATAGTGCATAGTTTCTGAGCCTGGTTGACCCCCTTCTCAGCTGTAACTGAGAGTGGGTCTGGGCAAGCTTCATTCACAGCCCATTTCCAAAGGGGCGTCACCAACAATGCCTCTGAGCGCAATTGGATAGTCCTTCAACCAATCAGACCAACGATCCGGGTGACGTAACAGTGACAGTGGTGGCATCAACGGGTTGCTGCGCATCGGGGGCCGTCATGTTGAATGTAAACAGAAAGCTTCTTGCCGTCGCTGCCCTATTGTCATTGTGTAAAGCCTCAATGGTTGTGATTGGTGCCTCGATTTGGAAAAATTGGAAATGGGCTTGTATGGGCTCTGGGCCAGATATTTTCTTCAGGAGTTAGTTGAGAGCAAAGCAGAGCTAAAAGTAGAGTAAATATTGGACTTACATTCATCTAGTGGACACAGCCACGACTCCAAAAGAATGATAATGTTGCTTCGTAACTGTTGGATTAACTGACATGTTGGCCAAATCAACTACAAAGTTGATAATATCGCAATGCTGTGTTCACAGCTTGTTTCTGCTGCCCTCAAATGGCCACAAATCTCTTAATGCAGATTAAAATGTTATTTACAGAAATATACGATCAGCCCAACTTTAACCACCTAGTTTAAAACTGAAGGACTAGTTGGTAGGTGATGAGCTCTGTGAGGTGACTGTGTAGGCATTATAGCAAATGATTCACATCATTTTTGCACTCCTCAAACCAGTCAGTGCCCACCCGAACCCTGTATGGAAACATTCTGCACTAGTTATGTTTTTCCACTCATTCAGGTTCTCCTTGCATGCGACACCTGTCAGTAGCTCATGGCTGACTGGAGAGAAGCAGAGTTGTCCTGAAGTCTGAGAGGACCTCATCAATAGCAACATTCATCACGCAGTAATGTGCAGTCTCTGTCAGTTTTGTCAGAGTTAAGAGGTGAAAATAAATCACAGCTCAACCTTGCAGTTTCCCCTCCTCTCCTTCCACTATTTCTGCACAGATGCACAGATAAGAGCAGACAATACTTCTTTGAACGCAGACGGGGAGGAGAGGAGTTTGACTGATTAGCACACACACACACACACACACACACACACACACACACACACACACACACACACACACACACACACACACACACACACACACACACACACACACACACACACATTATTAGGCTTGTCAAGAGGTTTGTGACAGGCACATCTCCATGAGTGTGTTATCATCTTTCTTTATGAGTCTCTGACAGGAAGTAAGGCTGCCCTCTAAATTACACGTCTGTGTGTCGCTTCTTAACGTCCTTCTGCCAAACAAAGCCTTTTTACATTTTATGGTCAGAGGGACAAGTCATTGCATGTTCACGTCCACACACGCACACACACACACACACACACACACACACACACACGCGCACGCACGCAAACTGTGGCTTGTCGTCAGCCATGAGATGTTTGTGATGGAGGAGTTTGTATAAAACAAGCAGGCAGCTGAACGGGCACTTTGCCACTTGGCACACGGCCATTTTCCATTTAACATCCAGGCCTTTCTCCTCTGTTTCACCCTGCGTGCATCAACCTGGAGTTGTTTCCACCTTGCTTCTGTCTTTCTTTGGAATGCACACTTTTAGATTTCACGACAAACCAATCCATTATAAAGGAGTGTGTTTGGGCGTAGAGGTACCCTTATGTTAGTGTGTGTGGCCAGATTTCTTTAGGACTAAGAAAGCTTCCCTGTTTTGGTGATCAGATTGTCATCACAGAGGAGAGGAGTGGGGGGATGAGGACAGATGTGGAGGAGGAACGAAAGATTACCAAGGGCGGCTGCAGGAGCAGATCTTACAATAGTTTGGCAGGAGTTCACATACCACCCTTCTTTTCAGCTCCTCTCAGTTGTGCTTTTCTCTTCCTGCCTGTATATCTGCATGAACGCTGTCGAATCAAGTATTTTAAACCATTTGCTTCTCCCACAGTTGAGTTCGTGCCTGTCTTTCTCCATCTCCCTCCTACATATCCCCTTTTTTGCCATTTGCCAAAAACCACAACACACACTTAAAGAGGGCCTGCAGTCAGTTTCTGAAGGTCAGGTTTGATGTGACAGCAAGTGGGAGGGCGAAGAGAGGGGGTACTGTTTAAGCTGGCCATGATCCACGAGTCCTCCACAACACATTACGATGAGAGAGAGAGAGAGAGAGAGAGAGAGAGAGAGAGAGAGGTGGTGTGGTTAGTTGAGACTCTATTATAATGGTGTTAACATGAACCTGCAGGCCTCACAGTGTGACGTGGTGGTGATGTGGTTACCTGGCACAGAGATAAACGTTCACTTTTCTCAATCACCTCTGCAGCCAACATGTGCGTCAGTGTATGTCTCACTTTGAACTCACATGTCTCATGCCAGCCAGACAGATGGATGAGGTTTTGATGATAATTTCTGACACACACCGTGAGAACAGATCAAAGAGTTAAGAGTTTAAGTAAGGTTGTACTCTTTCTAGTCTCGCTTTGCCAGACCCTCCTCCAAAGCGCGCTGAAGGAGGGTCTGGCTACTCCACATAGCATTCAGGAATGGGAGGAAAACATGCTCTGGTTTAATGGCATTTCTTTAAACCAATCACAATCATCATGGCCAGCGCTAAGCCGCCAATGATGAATAGTCTTTATTAATCCACCAAATTTAAAATTCCAACACAAAGAAAGCGGAAGGAAATGGGAAATACATTTTCTGCGGCAAGGCTATAGACTATACTCTTTCTGACGCATCAGGAGAGTTTCTGTACCTGTAGCTTCACACTTTGTTTCCCCAAAGTTGGCACATTTGAAATGTTTTAGGTTTCTCATGCAGTGAAGTGTGAAAGTAAAAGAAAAAAAAGCGTGTTCAGACATGACGGCAGGTGAATTTTAGATGCAACGCAATTGCATGTGAAATCAATACTAAAATGTCCATTCAAATGAAGCCCACATTTGAACAGAATTTCCATAAAATAAAAGTTAGTATGGCAAACTAACAATGTGAGTTGCAATGGCAGAGTGGCACTGTTCCTGTAGGCTATCTGCTCGTGCTAATTGACTCCAGGGAAGAGTTTGGTTGTAACCTTAGTATATCCAGCATCTGCCTTTCAGGAACACTGGTGAATTACACTAAGAGGCGGTTTAATTTCCAAATAGGCATATTAGTCGCTTTCTTTGACATAACCACTGCGGTTTTGAAGTAGCTGTAACCTGCTGCTGATGAAATGCTCGACTCTGGTGCTGCACAGAGTGATGGTTGCTTGTTTAATCAAAGTTTATTCATATTGAATGTGTCACGTTTCTCCAAATTCAAATTGCACTAAATTTGACATGGCACGCCCTTGGGTAACCAGCAATACATCCGCCAAGTGTGAAGTATAACGGATGAACAGTTCTCGAGATATGCCGAAACAGACACGCTGTAGATGCTGTAGATATTCTTAAGCCTGGACTTTCTTGCTGATCAGGTTTACCAAACTAACAGCAACAGGAAGAAATAACTTTAACCCTCCTGTTGTCCTCGGGTCAAATATGACCCATTTTCAAAGTTTCTATATATCAAAAATTTGGATTTCTTTCAACCAAATTGTCAAAAAAATAACGTGAGTGGTTCCATACAACTCTCTTCACAAGTAAAATAAATGGTCAGTTCACTGTTCTCATTGGATTTGGGTGTTTTATTAAATTTTATAGCATTTGAAAAAAAAAATTCTAAAAAAGCTTCAAAAATGTTGAAAAAAGTGACAAAAACGTCAGGAAAAGAGTCCGAAAAAGCATAGAAAAGCAAAAAGTTGCAAAGACAACACAAGGGTTAAACTGAGTGCAAAAATCAGCCTGTACAGTCCATGACTCGCCATATGTGTGTGGAGCATCTATCTGTCCACAAAAGAGTCTCGCAAAGGACGAGAATACTCCATTTGTACACACGCACACGCACACTCACCAATTCCCCTTAGTGGAAACCCGATCTCCTTCATATTTCCAGTTCAAACGCTGAAAGAAATGCCTGGGAATGCAATTTGGTGGAGAGACTTGGCAACTCAAACAACAACGGCAGCAAAACCTAATGAACTTTGTGGGAAAAGATGAAAAGAAATTAGCTGCATGGTAGACATAATGTATTGTGTGTGAGCATGAATGAAGACAGTTTCCCATAGTGTGGTTTCACTTAGAAGGAACACTGCTTTGACTATTTAAGGAAGAAAAAAATGAATTGAATTTGTGTGTGTGTGTGTATGTGTGTGTGTGTGTGTGTGTGTGTGTGTGCGTGTGCGTGTGTGTGTGTGTGTGTGTGTGTGTGTGTGTATATACACATGCTCAAGCATGTCCTTATCTAAAAAATGCAGTAATCATTGCTGTTAGTATCAAGCATAATGCTTTGTTAAGCGTTTATCATTGATTATAATGGCCAAGTAATGGGGTACATGTGATGGAAAACCACTGTATACCGAAACATTTACCTTGGTGTTTTGGTGAAAGCTGTGATATGGTCACGCAACTATTGTAATGTAATACTGTTATCCATTAGGGTGGGGAAAGACATGACTGAACTCAGCCCTGTTTGTTTTAATTTGAAATGGACACATTTCACTATGAACTTTGCATAGTTCAAAAAGGCCTGAAGGGCTGGCTGATGGATGGAGCAGAGGACAAAGTATTGTAGCAAAGAAAAGACAAAAGGGTATGGACAGGGGAGCAGCTTTAACCGTGTATCCCAACTAATCTCTTTTCAAGGTGTAGGATCTTGGTGCTTTTTAATATTCCAAATGTAGAATAAAGTTCAGGACATTATTCATGTTTATTCCTCTCCATCAGCTGAATGGCCGTGCACTGGCAGGTAGGCAGGCACTCTCTCATTGGAGCAGTGCAAGCTTGCCAAGCTATAAAAACAGCTATAAAAATCACCTCCAGAACCAGCTCAGATGCCGGCCATATGGCTGCGAGTTTAACAAGGACAAACTGCACCTCCTCACAGCTGCCTGCTCTCTTGGGTTCAATCCTTCCCTGTTTCTGTTTTTTTTTTTTTTATTCCCTTCCCATGTATCTGAGCTCCTTGTCCTCTTTTCTGGTTAGGCCATAGTATCTGCTTATGCAGTTAGGTTTTTTTCTGTAGCCCATTATATAGCTTCTTTTATCTAATTCACCTCTGGTGATTTGAATAAAAGCTCCTTCACCTCTGGCTTCTTTCTGCTCCTTCACTCTCTAAGTCAGGTTTGAGGAATACCTTGTGACAACAACCAAAAATGTAACTTAATGTTGTGTTGTTTTAGTCATTTGAAAACCAACAAGTGCTACATTTTTGTTGCTTATTAGTCATTTGTTAACAATGAAGGTTTCAGTCTACAAGTCTACTCGTGCCGGCAATTCTCCATCCCCTGGGCCCCTTTTCTTTTTACGCAGGCTTCAGGTCTTCTGCCCTGTCATTAGCTCTGAGCTTTAATTAACCGACACACCTGTCAGCGCGCTGCACACAGACACGGCAGGTCATAATGAGGACGCTGGGGTATTCCCGCTAAAACGGTATTACTGGTCAGATTATGGAGCCCGCATGTAGTTGTTGATCTGCTCCAAAGAAAGCAACGCTGTAATCTTTCTCCCCACAGGTCAACAAGTATAGGACTCTCACCCAGCATGCTTGTGTATATATATATATATATATATATATATATATATATATATATATATATATATATATATACATGAAGTGCAGAGACCTGGATGAGCAGGTGGTGGGTGAGTGGGGAGCAATGCTAATGGGGACATCTGTGATGTTGGGACTGGGTGCTCAGAAAGCGAGGGGCAGCGAGTTGGTTGGTTGTCTGCCATGCTAACAAGCAGAGTTAAAAGCCCAGATTGACAGCCCTATTAGAGACTAATGGAGGCTGAGACAGCTGAGACCCTGAGACACGCACACACACACACACACACACACACACACACACACACACACACACACACACACACACACACACACACACACACACACACACACACACACACACACACACACAATAAAAGACCACCACGCCCAGGAACAACCAAGTGACTCCCCTCTGAGCTCCACCGCCTGTCTCCACCTTCATCCCTCCTGTCCTCTGTCCCTGTAGTTAAAGATCTTTATGGGTGAGGGAGTGGCACAGGGACGGGGTGATTGGATGGGCTCTCGTGCTATCAGCCATCCTTGGAGGTAACAAAAGGTCAAGGACTCTCATTTTTCATCTCAGCCAATTACCCTCCCATTCCAACCCGCCTTCTTCTCTATCTCTCCATCTGGCCCTCTTACCCTGCTGCGCTCAAACCAGTCCTCTAATCGCATCCATTTTGCCTCACTTGAATGCACACACACATACATGTCACTTCTCGTACACATGCACACACAGTGCTACACTGTCCTTCAAATGAAAAGCTCAAATAGGATGACAAACTATACAGTTGGTCAATAAATTAAGTCAAGCTGGATAAAAAAAAGAGGAAATTCCATTCCAATTAACATTCCTCTTTCTACAGAGATCCTCCCCAGCTCCATCCCTCTGTGTTCTGGGCTGTAAGAGATTAGTAGAGACAGTGCACGGTCCCTGCTGTATTCAGTCTCGCAAGGATGTCTGAATGTCTGAGACTATGGTTTGGTTGTGTGTTTGGATGACCCAGGGGTACAGTCCAGCTGAAGTCCCGGGGGAGAGGCTTGGGCAAACCCTGACCTTCTAGCGCTCTGTGGTATGCTAAATATGTAGCAGGAAACAAGCTGAACATCTATCTGTTTAAATAAAAAGAGGGACTGTTTGCCTGCAGGCCAGAATATGAAGGGAACACTGCAGAGGATAGAGAGCTGGACTGATGTAGCTGTCAAATGTGTGTGTGTGTGTGTGTGGTGGGAGGCAGTAGGGGGGGGCGGGGGGGGAACTAGGCGTGGGTGATGTTGGCGATTACTTCTAAGAGGGACTACAATTAACCCTTAACTTCTCTGTGACCCTCTCATTCCCGTACTTAACCCCTCCCTGAGGTCAGAGGGCAACAGGCTCTAAGTGGCCCGTGGGTCTCTAACAGGGCGACTCGCAAATGAATCTGTGACGGTGAGAAGGAAACAGAAGCCTACAGAGGAGTATGAACATAGCTGCAGTATAGATTGGCTCAGGTTGAAAGCATTCACAGTGAGTGAGTGAGTGAGTGCCAGCCGTTGCTATAAATTCGAATGTCCCTCTTTTCAGCTGCATCTTTGTGTTGGAATTGGATGGAATTTTAAACTCCGGTGGATTTCTGAGGACTCTGGTTAACTGCTCCTCAGATCTCTGCAGGGTAAATCCAGACAGCTAGCTAGACTATCTGTCAAGCTGAGTTTTCTGTTGCACGACTAAAACAACTTTTGAAAGTACACATGTTCCACCAACACAAGTTCCTTCCCGAGACTATTTTGCAGAGGCGCTGCGGCTCTGCCTGGTGCTTAGCTCCGCCCAAGACGACTGTGCTTGGTTTAAAGAAATGCCAATAAACCAGAGCGCGTTTTTTCTCCTATCCCAGAATGCTGAGTGGACTAGCCAGAAGGTCTGGCAATGTGAGGCTACTATTTTATATAACTGTTATACTGTATGTTGTGCAGTCAGGTGGACACGTGTTGAGTAATAAATAAATAAATAATACATAAATAGTAATAAATAAATGTCATTAGATTTGCAGGTATTTTGTCATAATCCAGAATATTAGACAAATTATGTGACCTGTTGATAGCGCTAGATGTTAAGACATTTTACTAAAAAAAAAAAACAATGTCAACCTAATGGTGGTGCTAGACGAAAAAGTCAGGGGATCACCAAAGTCGTATCTGTGGATTATGGATATCTGTATCTGTATATTTTGTGCCAATCCAATCAAACATTTGTTGAGATTTATTCCGTGTGAATCAATGTTGTGGACAGATGGACATGCCTAGGCGCCATGCAGCTAGCATGGCTAAAAAGAGATGAAATGTCAGTTTTGAAATCAGGTAAATTTAGAGTGTAAAAGTATGCTTTGCTGAAGCTGAAGTAACAGGGAAGTGTCTTTAAAAAATGTTGCATAAAACGTCAAATTTTCCATTTCTGTTAACGGTGCAGCCATAAAAAATGTAAATATTTCACTTACTCCAACTATGATGCATAAACGCCTCCTGTGGCTTCAATTAAGTTTTGGAAGAGAAAGATATAGCAGAGATAGCGTGGAAGAACATTTTTCATCTAATTTAGAATACTTAAGGGAAAATATTGGGTATTGGATATGTTAGGGTTCAAGTGGTAAAGGGTTTCATGAAGATGGATTCTGAGTAACGTATATAGCATGAAATTAGGTGTTGGCAGCCTTTCCTTGTATGAGCAAAGTTAATGACTGTAAGTCACACTTCTAGAACTTCAACCTTTTTTATACGTCTCATTTTCCTTCTAAATTCAGATGAGGTGCTTATTATTACTATATGCTTATGTAGAGATGTATAAGAGGCAGAGAGATAACGAGTGAGTCAAGAAGTGAGGAGAGAGACCTTTTCCTCCTCCTCTGCACAATAACTTTCCTGCTTAAATTTCCACCAAACAACACAGAATGTCAGCCAACATCAGGGATTTACTGTGACTCATTAACTGTGCTGGTACTGTGTTTATGACCACTGTGATTCCAGGGCGATGAGACTCCCTGTGCCCCCAGGAGGGACTCACAGTTTGGGCATGCCCTCCATGGAGACCCCCTGGTTCTTGGTGCAGAACACTGGAGCCAGGCTGCCTGTAGTAGCTCCCCAGAGAGGCTGAATAGGAGGGGGGTATGGAGACGTCTAGAGTTTAGAGGGTCAGGGGAGCGTTGGGAGGGATGATTTGTCAAGCAGATATGCAGCAGCTGACTGCAGGTTTTGATCCAGTGTGGACACATCTGCACAATACATTTTGCTCAATGAGCCACACAACATTGTTTATTTAATTTGACGCAGATGCACTCAATACAGACCAGAGCAAAGAATGGAGAGTTGCTAGTCTCTTTAAAGTGTATACAGTATTAAATATGGTTCATGCATGTATTGTCTGGACATAAGGGCTTTGACAGTTCAACTCAAAGGGAACAATATTTAAAGAGTCTGAAAAAAGAGAAGTCTCTACAGTGTTAGAAAGACTGTCAGCACTTCTTCTGAAATGAAAAGAAAGACAGAAAATGAGGAAAAGACAACAAAAACACAGCTGGTAGTGTGAGATGAGAGGGAAAAGTCTCAGGTTAGAGTTGTGAAAACACACTCTCGGTCTACTTTGAATACCCCAGTTCCCTCTTGTGAGGGGAACTACAATCCGCCATTCAGTGCTTTTACACTGGCACTTTTACTCCCACTCTGGTTTAAGTTAATGCAACAGTAAATGTACAGTTGCACTTTTGCATTCTTTTCAGTTCAGGTGATTTGACTTTACTCGTTATGCTGCAGTCTTCATACTGAATACGTTAATGGGTGGATGCACTGGTTTTGGTGTGTGAAGCAGTACAACCCACACACTCTTCCAGTAAGCAGATGCCACCGACAGTGATTCACTACAGGTTCACAATAGCACCTGGTTCAGAGCACAAAACTGCTTCATGGGTATTTTGTACAGTCATCCATATTACTAATATTTTCAGGAGAAATTCTCACTCTGCCTCTCAACGATTCTTCAATGATTCTGTTTCTCCTTATTCTTTATTTTTTTTTACTTGTTTCAACGCAGGACAAAAATATCTCTCTCATTTTTCATTCACTTCTCCTGCCAGCTGAAACTGTAGACTTTGGTCAGTTGGGTTTCCTGGATTGTTTTGCCACCGTTTTTGATCCTTGCTGGCGCTGAAGAGCCGCTGACAGAGACAAATACACGGCTGTCCACAGAGCTCAGATTCACGCACATGTGTCAGAGGAAGACGGTAAAATCTTACACACTTGGTACTTGTGGCGATGGCTCTGTTGGTTTATAGGCCTACAGAATGAGGATGGAAAATACAGCCTGGCCTCAGTTAGGGCATATTTGACGACACATGGCAACAATACTAAGATGTTTAAATAAGCCACGGTGTCAAGTCGTACATGTATACATTTAATTCCTGTTATAAAGGGTTTAATGTATTAATAATGAAGGCTATAAAAAGAAGAAGGGCCTGGTAGAAGACAGGAATGGTTGCTCTTCTCGTCTGTGCAAACGTGAGCAGTGTGATTACAGAGAAGACACTCAGCTTGGCAGGATCAGCGAGTCCGCAGCAGATTATTGTTTAAATTACATGAACATAAGAACAGTCTTTATCTCTGCAGGTCTGTCATTTGCCTGACGTGCAAGTCTGCTGCTGGGTCATTATGTTGTACACAACCACATGCAAATGTTTGCACATGCGCACAGATAGACGCATGCATGCACAGGGTGCAACCACAAACAGTCACGCTGTCTTGTCTCTCTTTAAATACAAGTCAATGTCATTACATTTCTTCTTGACTATCAACTTATCGATGGTACTGCAGCTATTTCACATATTTAAATTTTTAATTTTTCAAAATAGGATGAAAACAGTGAAGGGTGAAAACACTGTCTAAGCTTTAAGCCGGCAGGGCGTTTCCCACGAGGCTGACTTACATCTGAGAGCAAGCTTTGCGTGGAGAGGCATTGTCAACTTCTGTGGTGGATTGGAATACATCAAAGCCCTGTAAAAACCTCCGAACTTTGATACAATACAGCTTTTTTTTTAAAACCCTTTTTCAACAAGCCCAGTACTAGTGTTGGCCATGTACTGTTAGTGATTTAAGCTGCCTGTCACTAAACAACATTAAACAGCAACTGTCGTGCAGTGAAGTTTGTATTCCACTCAGTAAATGGAAGATAGCAAACTAGGCTAGCTCCCACTCGAAAAGTGGCAGCTAGTTAGCTTTGCTTGCTAATGTTTGCACTGATTCCAACAAGATATGAAGTTAATGAATTAACTTAGGTCCGGGAGCAGGGCCACACCTCAACCACACCTCTAATCACTAACCAGCCTTTATACTGTATACTAGAGCTGAAGATCTTTGCCCGAACCCGACGGGACCCGACGGGTTTGATGCGCACATTTGAATAATGTCGGGCTGTAAACGGGTTCGGGCTTTTAAAATGCTGCTTTTAAAATCAAAATCTAATTGTCGGGCTCGGTCCGAATTCTGTTGTGCTCGGGCCTTGTCGGGCCTAACCTTTAAGGCCCAATTACAGCTCTATTATATACCAAGCCAACTCACTCAGTGCTGTTTGTCTTAAAATTAGGCCCTATGTTAGGGTTAAGGTTACATTCCATCTGTAGTCCATTGCTACTGGATACTAGGTTGGGTGTAACTGGCTACCAAATTGGGAGAAAGAGGGATACAATCTGATACAAATTTATGAAAAAGGAAATGTGGGAACATAGGGACTAATTTTTTAAAGAATCTTAGAAATGTGGGAACTGTGGGAACATAGGGCCTAATCTTTTTTTTTGTTGAAATGTGGGAACATTGGCACGCTCCTGTCTACCCAGGATACGTTCAGGCACAGTATTGAGTGTAGGTTGACCGCAATTTGGCAGCACTCAGAGCCCAAGACACCATCACTGTAACGTGTAAAACGGAAGAAAATAGACTTGAAGTGCAAAACGATGCTATTACTATACTATACTATACTATTGGGGTTGTGCTTAAGCACGTACAGTATAGCTTGAGTAAAACCTAAGCTGTTATGTAGCCTGTGTAGACAGCTGAAATCGCTCAAATAGAAACGTATCTGTTCCATCAGATGCAGGTTGGACGGAAGACTGAAAAAAGCTGCTGAAACGCTTTTCTGTGTAGAGATGCAGTCAGCGTTGTATTTGTCCCAAAATCTCATCCGTGTGTGTATGTTGTCCTTGTCCCTCTGGATGTTTTCCTTTCTACTATCTGTGTTAATGCTGCTCGACTTTTACTATTGTGTGTTTGTGTAGTCTGTCCTCTTTTCGGGTCTCCATGGTGGAGAGGAGGTCAAGTGGCTTAGGCGTTATCTGATTGGCGGCACCAGGAAGTTGCTCAACAATTTTTTATTTTGACCAAATGAGTGCAGAAGTCAAAACAAACACCAAGGCTAATTTCTTAGCAAAACAAATTTTCATTTCAGTTTGACTTTTGATAAACGCAAAACTTTAAACAGAGGGATCTCAGATCCTGCACTCAGAACTGAAGAAAAGTGCTATAACAGATTCATTATTGCTCACTTAAGTGTGCCCCTCTCTCTCCAGCTGTCTCTCTTTCATCCCTCTCTCGGAGCGACGTGGCTGAGGTCCGGTTTCATGGGCTTAAATTGAATCAGTAAAATCAACTTCGTCTTCATCCTCATCTTTAATGAGAGATGTGGAGGGATTTCCAAGGTGCTGCTCTGCCCTGTTTTCTTTAGAAAGGTCTCGTTGTTCTGGGAAGGAAGCCTAGAGACGTGGATTAGCAAAAACCCAAAGGAAGGAAGAAACAGATATGCTGGACCACATCACAGTACGCACACATAACCTCACGTCGTGTAGAAACAAGGCGAAACGCCGGGACAGAGAGGTGTTATAAGAGCTCTTAAGAGGTTACTCCCTTCCAGCTCAGAATCAAACGGGACCAGAGAGGAGAGGGAAGGAGGAAAATCTAAAACACATTTTCACCCTTCGCCCTGACGTGGAACCTGCACTGGGACTGTTTTCTTTTCATCTGGCTGTGATGGGGCTCAGGGCTTTCTACAGAGTCCCCTCTGCCCTCTCCTCCCAGGAGTGCTGTGCTGACCTAATTATCAACCAGGACACCCGCTCGCTCGCTGAGAACAACAGCACCTTCACAGCTTCACGCTATAAGGCTCCATACTCTTCACTAGCTAAAGTACGGCACCATGTCACCACCTCGCCAAGTTGTCCTGTATCCTACTGTGCTAGCCTGGATGTCTGACTTAACTCACGTCATTCATAAGAAGCTGTGACTTCCAGTAAGGTTATCTCCTCACATAAGAGTGAAATCGCCCTTCATGGTTTAATTAACTGGAATATCTTGCCAAGAGAACTGGGTTCAGCAGACCATTTGGATTGGCACAGCCAGCTTTGTTTATTGGTGGGAAACTGTTGCAGGGTCCTATTCACATTGCTGCACCAGTACATTCTACTGGAGGGGAACTAGCAAAATGAGGAAAATTGTCCCACACAAACCCCTTCATTGATCAATTTATCTTGATCTTTCAAGTGACACCATTGATCATATGGACATAATGATCAATGGTGTCTGTCACTTGAAAGACTATGTTTGATATATGAATGCATCGCTAAAAAACATCTGTAAGTGTAGCTCAAAAACAGTGTGTGAGAGGCAGTGAAAAAAAGAACATTGTGTGGGCGTAATAAAGACCATGTGCCAAGTACCTGCGACCTCAACTCTGTTGTCAACTGCCATTGCTCGCTCACACACATTAAGATGAGGGCTTTCCTTTTCTCTCTGCAGTTTAAGAATCCCCCCCACAGCTGAGAATGTGACGAGCAGCGGTCCGCCCACACACTGCGTGGGGTCTATGGTAACGCTCCGCTGTGCATCTGTGACGCTCTGCTGGGTTGTGTCTCAACAAAGGGATCCCCTCTCCTACACTGCTCACACCTTTCAGATAGAAGTTAATGCCCCACGTAATGACATTCAAATAAAGCCTGTGGTCTCACGAAAGGTGAGCCTAGAGAGGTTTCGATAAATCTCTCTCTTACAATGAATGATCAGCTGTCGAAGAATAGTGGATCTTAGCGCAAGTATAAAATTAGGCCTCTGATTTAATGTTTCTCTTAATGTTATCTGCTGTAAATGGAGCAATGTTCACACCAAATCACAGATGCTTTAACAACGTTACTATCATTGCTATAGAGCAAGTTGTGGTTCTCAAGCTTTTTTCAATAATGTACCTCCTTTGAACAGTTTTTTTAAGCCATGTACCCCCTAACCAGCGCAAACAATTTTTGGTAGAAAAAAAAAGTTTATATAAAGAGGAACAATACAGCGATGTCAGCCTTGTACCTGGAAAACATTTAAATGATTGGAAAAAGATGGTAGAAAGAAGGAAGTAAGGCAAGAATAGGTCAAAAATAGTAACAAAAAACAAAACAAAAAAGAGACAAACTTCAAAAAAGCAATAAAAACTTCGAAAAAAAAAACACAGTAGAAAGAAGGAAGATAACACTAGGGTGACAAAAAACATGACAATGACAATAAATTCCAAAAAGTGACAAACTTCGGAAATAGTGACAACTTTGAAAAAAGAGACAAACACGTCGAAGAAAAAAAGACAGTAGAAAAAAGTAAGGAAGAAAAGCAACAATAGGTTAAAACAAGTGACGAAACCTTCAAAAGGTGACAAACTTCAAAAACAGCGACAAACAGTAGAAGACAGTAGAAGTAACTACAGCCTTGTAACTGAAAAACATGCAAAAAATCTTACATACCCCTAGGGGTACACGTACCCCCATTTGAGAAACACTGCTATAGACAAGGCAACAAACACTAAGCTGACATACAGTTTTTAGCCATGTTAGCTGCGTAGCTCTTGTGATGGCAATGTTGGTCTGTTAGTCGGTCTGTTCACCATTTTGGTATAGACTGAAATATCTATAAGACTATTGGATGGATTGCCATGAAATATTGTGCAGATATTCCTCGACCCAAAAGGATGACGCCTACGAACTTTGGTGATCCACTAACTTCTCATTTAGTGCCACCATGAAGGAAACATTTGTGGTTTTGAGTGACATGTTTTGACAGTTATTGGATAGATTGCAATAAAAACATCCCATGAGGATGAACTGTAACAGCGTTGTTGATCCCTTACTATTCCATATAGAGCAGGAGTCTTCAAAGTTTTTTAGGCCAAGGGCCCCTTACATTAAAGAGAGACGGAGCAGGGGCCCCCTACTACGTATATTGTGTACAATGGAGTTGCATATTAAACTGGGCTGGATGGATGAAAATAGATGGATGGTTATTCATATATTATTTATAAATCATAAACACACATGTGGAAGAAACAGTGAATCCTTGAGCTTAACTGTACCTGTGGATGGCTTTCATAGTGACTACCTCACATAGTAAGCCTACCATCAATGTTGCAAAAAAAGAAATGTTTGTTTTTTCACGAGGTCAAATATTCCATTTTAATTTGTTCAATACTTTGTGGTATGACCATACTTAATAAACATTTATGCCTCAGCTGTACTTTGTGTTTAGTGCTAATCGGCAAATGGTAACATACTAACAAGCTAAACTACAATGGTGAACGTGGTAAAAGTTGACCTACTTAACATCTGCATGACGTTAGCATTTAGCTCAGCAGCGTCTAAAGGCTCTAACACATGAACCCCACAGCCGACCGTCGGCAGAAAAGGCAGTCGGACTGATCAGTCTCCCCGAGTTGGTCAAAAAAGTTCCTCGGAACACACCGAAGCGACGCCGACTTGAGCGTACGTTCTGCGCGTGTGTGAGCCTTAATACGTCTCCATAACAGCAGGCGGCGCTAATCTGTATTGTCGCTCACTACGAAAATAGTTCACCGAAACATGTTTCTGAAAACATTTTAAGTGAGAAATAGGCCATGCAGTTGTTGAATCTGTCTTCATTTCAGATCAACAAAGGTCAGTTTAAAAGATTTTCGTCCGACTGCCCACTGGCTGATTCACCAAGTCAAATCGGCCCAAATGAAGGCTGACGGCTCCTCTGACTGACAACGGCACGAAATACACCGAACAGACTTGAGTCACCGACCTCGCCAGACTGTCCGACGGCCGATTATCGGGTTGGTGTGTCAGCGCCTTCAGTACAGCCTCACAGATCTACAAGCACAGCTGTAGTCTTTCTTTTCAAACAAACCCCAGGTTAGACAATCTTGTTTGGCAGAGAAAACACACAAATAGTAAAAATATTATCCAAACTGTCCATTATAAACATGTTGTTTACAGAACAACTTTCATTTTGTACCTGCAAATAAATTATGGTATAGATCATTTGGCTAAACTTTTGCCTTGTTTACCACCTGTGCAACTAATATTCTTGTCATCACATTGTAACACTCTGGGAAAAATTATGATAAATGTCTTGCAAAAATAAATAACAAAGCTTTCATTTCACTTTGTTTCATTTCTGCATAAATGAGAGACAGCACATACATTTTGCATTTGTTAGTGCGTCCCTGTGTGGTTACGAGTGAGGCATCATGGTGGTCTCCTTCTTATGGATTCTCATCAGGGGCACCGTAAAGATCAACTAACCACAGCATGTCTCTACCATAGCGCTTAAGTGACTCACGAGCACTGCAGCCTCACCACAGTGTAGGCGGGAGCAACCACAGGGGAGGTGGGAGGTGACAGCGATGCAAGAGGGGGGGGGGTTAACTAACCGTGAACAAGCTGGGAATCCCTCTCACCCTGATCCGAAGAGGTGTGGTGAGAGGGGATACAGATGAGTGCACAAGGTGAGCCTACAGCATGCAGATGTAGCTGCGCGGCAGAGATTCTGAGCTCCACGCTGGTGCAGAGGTGGACAGAAAGTGCAAACCTAAAGGTCAAAGGTTTCTGTACATGTTTACACTTTCTCAATAGTAAACTACAGCAAAAGCCCCAGTGAGAAAGAGCCAGAGGGTTGGTGGAAATTTAAATTCTTATTGGGACAAAACAATTCCTGTAATCTCAGGTAAACCAGTAACCATAACCACCATAAGAAGCTTTAATATAAATAAGTGTTACAATTGTGTTGATACATGATACCTGATATTTAAGGATGCAATGGGGAAATTATGTGAGCAACTAAACTTGTTCTACATATTTCTTCATGATCAATTTCACATTGAAGAAGATAAAAACATGTACTATGTGCTATGTAAACAAAGCCACTGAGGGTTGGGTTGGCAGTTTCAATAGGGAGGAGTCATACTAAAAAACTACAAATCTGCCCCTTTGACTTCCAGTAAGCTGTCAACTGACAAGCTTGTTGGCCCGGTTGATCAGCTGTTTGTTCGTCTTCTGGGAAAAAACAACCCCTTTTCCTCTTACTGAATGCGTGGGCACTAACTTGCGACGTTGGTCGAGTAGCTTTGGAAATGACGCTGTAATTGTTTTTGTGGTAACTCGAAAAGGCTTCTATATATATATATATATATATATATATATATATATATATATATATATATATGCAGATATACAGATGAGATAAGGTGTGGATGAATAGAAATGACATATTGCACAGTAGGAGGTGACGCCGAGTAATAAATCGGAGCGTTGTTGCACAGTATGTGCATTTGGAGATGTCTGGCTTCTGATGGAAAACCCTGAAGCCTGTACTGCACCCGGCCTCAGAGCTCCTCCTGACGGGTTTTCCCTCTCCTCAGCGTCCAGACGGACCACGCCAAGCGCCAGACTAGAGCACAAACACAGGCGGGAAAGTAAAGCTTGGCAGGTGTATAGAGAGACAGCAGGGTGGAGGGAAAGTGAAGGGAGGACAGGTTCGGATAGAGCTGACTTCAATTGTACTTGAGGTAGCAAGAGAGAGGAAAAGATGGAGAGAGAGAGAGAGAGAGAGAGAGAGAGAGGTGAAGAAACTGAAGCTGCTTTCTGTTGTGGGCATGAGGGAAAAGAGAGAGAGAGAGACCCAGACACAAACATAAACACTGGCTAGCACTTCAATGATTCCTCTCTCTGGCTCCCTGCCTCCCCCCTCTCCTCCCCCCTCACTAGCCGAGCATAAACAAATATAACATGGAAAGCATCAGACAGGCCCCATGCATCTCAGAGAAACGGCAGTCTGAAGTGAATAAGAAAAGGGAAAATATTGTCATGGTGAGTTTTGTCGTTTCCATTCTATAAAAAGACCAATTGGATTAAACCGTCAGACTGTCACTGCCTCTCCTCAAACATCCAAATCACATCAGCTGTAAACTCAAGAGGCCACCAAGAAATGTCACCCCGTTGGACGTCTATCTGTCCCTATAAAAGTCATAAACCTGGAATACAAAAAAACCCAGCAAGACAGTCTCATATTTCACCTCCACAACGACTGACAGAGAGAGAGAGAGAGAGAGAGAGAGAGAGAGAGAGAGAGACATAAACGCTCACACACACTTGAACCTCTGAGGGTCATCTTTTGATGACCAGATGGAGGAGAGTATGAAGGAGGAGTGTGACTGATAGACACCAGGCACAGAAAACTGACAATAACCATGTCCTGTACCACACACACACACACACACACACACACACACACACACACACACACACACACACACACACACACACACACACACACACACACACACACACACACACACACACAGTTCAAAAATAATGTTAACATACACAAACACACAGACTGGATGCTTGGCTGTCTCCTTCGAAGACACAATGACACAGATTACTGCGGCTCCTTGGTCTGGCTGGTAATGACATCATGCCTGGGTCTGCTCCCAGAGATCCCTGCTGCTGGCACACGACCAGCCCTACATCTGCAAAGAGCCCTACACACGCACACACACAAACACGCGCGCGCGCACACACACACACACACACACACACACACACACACACACATACCCTACTCTCACTCTCTCTTGCATTGTCTCTCTGTGAGAATAAAGTGAAGATGGTTCCAGTCACAGAAAACAGCTGTATGCTGGTCATAAAGTACACAGTGAAACGTTGCTGTTGACTCAGGTTAAATTAAGAGCTCTAGAGAAGGTTACCCTTTCTCTCCTTTGAATGTTTTACCAACACTTTCAGTTGTTGTCTCACTCAACACCATCACATAGACTTGGTCACAGCCTCATTACATAAAAGCAGCAGGCTGACTAAGCTGTTGCAACCTAAAATGGAAGAGCAATATTTTTTCTTTTTCATTTGCTTCCAAGCATGACTTTGTCTTGACTTGTCTCCAGGTTCAGTGCAGACTGTGGTGCACAGCTGATGACAACACAATAAAAGTGTGAACCTATACGAGTGCAAAGGTTGACGAGCGGAAACTAAACTGCATATATAACAGTAAACGGAATAGTCTGGTGTTTTAAGGAGAGACATTTATTTGCCTTTCTGCAAATAGTTAAATGAGAAAATTGATACCACCCTCATGACTATATGGTAAATATGAAGCCACAGCACAGCTGCATGTTAGCTTAGCTTAGCATTAAGATTGAAAACAAGGGGAAACAGCTAGCCTGGCTCTGTCAGATGGAAGCAAATTCCACCTACCTGTACCAGCACCTCTAACGCTCACTCATTGTTGTTATTTCTCGTTTGTTTAATCCTCCAAAAGTGTAAAAGTGTCAAAATGACACGTTGTGGTTTTGCGAGGGTCTTGTCATCCCCCTGACATGCCAGGCAACCAGCAGAAGAAGAAAAAGAATAAGAAGAATGCCTTTATTTATCCCGCGAGGGGAAATTCACAATTTTCACTCTGTTAGTACAGTTGCACACATGCTAAACACACTAATAAAGAAATGTTAGAGTGAGGGGACAGGCTAGCTGTTTTTTCCCTCTGATTCTGGTCTTCATGCTAAGCTAAGCTTACCCACAGCTGTCTGTTGCTTCAGATTTACCGTACAGACATGAGAGTGGTATTAGTCTTCTGATCTAACTCTTAACTATTCCTTTCAGCCATAAAGCTTCTCATGTATTTAACACAGCCTTAAAAAAAATGATTTGGGGGGGGCAACCTGGTAGCTCACCTGGTTGAGCGTGCGCCCCATGTACCAAGGCTTAGTTACTGCAGCGGCCCGGGTTCGAGTTTGACCCACGGCCCTTTGCGGATTGTCATCAACCCTCTCTCTACACCCTTCCTATTTTCATCTATCCTATTAAAATAAAGGCAAAAAATGCCTTTATTGTGGCTGAGTTGGTTCAGTGGGTAGAGCAGGCGCACTGAGAGGATTATGTCTCGACGCAGAGGTCCAGGGTTCAAATCCGACCTGTGACAATTTCGTGCATGTCTTCCCCCTTTCTCACCTAGCTGTCCTGTCAAAATAAAGGCGGAAAAGCCCAAAAATATAATATATACATTTTTAAAAAAAGCCTTTATTTGGACCAATGTAACAAAGTAAAAATACTTCTGTAACTGTACTTTACTTCGTTATTTATATTTTTCTGGAAACTTTTACTTTTACTCCACTACATTCCCCTAAGCACCTTCGTTACTCATTACTACAAAATAAAATCAGAAGAAATTTGTTACACTGTAAAAAAAAGCAGGTTTGGTGAATCATTGCTCCTAAATTGCAAAGATAATGCATGCTCCATTCCAGTTGGTGACCTAATGCCTGTTTGTTGCCAAGCGGCAAAAAACAACAACCAAAGGCCAAAACTAAAGAAGAAGAGGAGGAAGCACAATGACTGATAGTGTCATGGAAACACCTGGTGCAGGCTCTACCGCCATGGTAACAGATGATGACCACCCCGACGACAGTGGTGATGAAGATAATGCTACACACCTTTGGCCATAAAGTTCATAATCAAAGGTTTTTTATGTTTACTTAATACTTAAGTACATTTAATATCAGAAAATGACTTTTGATACTTAAGTACAGTAAATATCAGATACTTTAAGGCTTTTACTCAAGTAATATTCTAAAAGAAGACTTTCACTTTTACCAAAGTCATTTTCTGGTCAAATACTTCTAAATAATTAAAATCATTTATTTGTGCATTAATGTACCGTGGTTACCCATTTTTCCTTTGTTGATCACTTCTCTACACTGCGTTATGTTGGTTGCCTGGGACTGGATATGATGTATCTTTTTTTGTGTAGGTGGGAGTTGGAACATAGAGTGTACTGTTGCAACCAGAGACAGATCTACGTGCTTTTCCACCAGCCGCGTGCTGACCTGTGATGCCAAAGTGCTTGAAGACTCTCAAACACTCTGCTTCTTGCTGCCAAGCCAGTCCAAAGGGTTTGCCAATTTCAAATGCTGCCTAAAAGGCCAAAAGAGTGTTCCAAAACCATAGTGATCCAAACCAAGGTTAGGTTGATAACAGGCAGGACGTGAGTGTGAGAAATGAGGGTCCGATGCTAACTCCTCTCCAGTTGATCTTCAATCATATGTTTCCTGCCTCTTTTAAGATGTCTTTCCACCCAATAAGTTAGTGTCCATGTGTTCTTGATCTACAAAAAGAGTAGTGAACCATGCAACTACACCATACACGCACGCACGCACACACGCACGCACGCACGCACGCACGCACGCACGCACAGTATGTACTATGTACTATGTTACTGCTACTACATTGCACATATCAGTACATGTTCATATTACATAGCCATATTTAAGCTTTTTTTGCACTTCTGGTTGGACACAAACTGCATTTCACTGTCTTTGTACTTGTACTCTAAAAAAAGACAATAAAGTTGAATCTAATCTAATCTAATGTGCATTATTGATGCTGAGGGTTTAGCAGATTTTTAAACTCAGATGTGCATACATACCTTTATGGAATAGAATAACAGAACATGTTACATCAAATAATTCTATCACTCTTGTTCGTATTGACTATGTTAACAGGAATATCAATATCAACATTGCACCCCTATCATTACTCTAGGCAATTCCGATACACAGCCTACAGGCAGGTGGTCCGATGGGCATACGGGTTTCTGGGCAGGGAGATCAGGCAGGAGATACCAGCTTGTGTTGTGGCTGCAATCAGGAGACAGTTTCCAGAGGGAGGAGGGACATACAGAGGCTTCCAATGGCCCCATATGGGAGGCAATCAATACATATATTTTGTTTTTACAAAATTAACACAATCACCAAGTGTCTTGTTGTATAAAATATATTCATAATTTAATTGATGGTAATTAGCAGTGTTGGGAAAAGTTACTTCCATTACAATATTACTGTCTCTGAATTGTAACGGGGGTGTTGGCTGGCTAGCTGCCTGCCAACATGTCAGAAGCAGACAATTACGAAAACCTGTTCTAAAGCTCAGTCTCTCCCTCTCTCTCTGTATGATTATACTGAAGCCCTGATATTAGGAATTTTTAATCCAGATGATGGAATGGTTTCAGACGCAATTTTAGCTACTCCTGTCATCAAATCATCAGCTACCAAATGTTTGCCAATGCAATAGCCAAGCTAACATGTATGTTACTAGCTAGCTAATTAGATGGTGGATTGCCCAACACGCTCGGAATCACTTCTCTATTCTGAAATTATTAGACTAAAACATTACGAAATCAGTCAAATTAAGAGTTAAAAGAATTAAAGACTTACCGTGGATTTCCACTGCCTGCATAACTGCTGCGGAACGGCTCCGCTGCGGAACAGCTCCGTGGTCCGCCGTCCGTCAAAAATAGAATAGAAGCTCTGTGTATCTGATCCGCAGGGCTGCGGACGGCCGGAGCTGTGCCGGAGTCGGAACACAGACGTTATGCAGCTGGTGGAAATACACACATTGACTAGAATGGAAACCGATTGACTCCGCCCGACGTTCCGGAGCCGTTCCGCAGCAGTTACGCAGGCGGTGGAAATCACCGGTTACTCTGCTAAGAGCTCGTTTTCGGTGCATGGAATTTCTGCTAGTGCTAGCAGCACTTGGTCCTCCAGTCCTGCCAGATTCAGATGGAACAGTGTCGGTAATCAGCCTCACATGGTCCTTACTCCGAAATCCCATCCGAGACTCCAACAAATCTCCAGGTCTAGCTATAGCTAACTCTCCGGAGTGAAATGAGCGCCACAAACGACCGAGTGTGTGGTGACAGATGCAGCAGTGAACTCTGCTCTCTTCACCTGCACAAAATGCACCCATAAACGAAAAGCCTTGCTTTTCCTACAAGGAAAATGATGGACACGATTTCCTGACAGGCTGGAATTCGTGCAGCCAGCACAAACGCAATAATTTACCATTATGACTTGTCTCAATTTAAAACGTTGTCTATCTATATCTTGCTCTGTCTCTCACCACTACTCTAACTACAGCCAGAGTGAGAGAGCGGAGCGGGAGCGCAAGCTATTGTTTACCTCTGCATATGACGCATTGCTAGCGCGAAAGGCGTATTTCAGAGCCTAGCTTAAAATGGGCATCCTTTCATCAATATTTCTGCTTTAGGGTTTGTGTAACATAGCATTTTCTACTTATTTGTTTTTAAAAGACCTCTTCAGACAACATTACGTATTAATTCAGTTATGAATTCAACCTGCACATTTCTCTTTAAACGCTTCAGATGTTAAGTTATTGGCTGTCAAAGTGACGCCAAAATGAATGGCAGTCAATGGAATGCTAATGGGGGAATGATAGCTTATTAGCATCAAAATGGAGCCATAGGAGGCTTTACTCTGTGGAGAGAAGCTTGCCCCCTTGGTCCCGCCCGCGTCCTAGTCAGCCTAAAACTGTCGCTGCTGAGCGTGCACCAAACGTGTGTGAGATTGTTACTGCAATGCCGGTGTGAGCGGACCATACCACTGGGGTCAACCTGTGCCAGCTGCTTAGAGCTGATGGAGTGAGCCACACACATGCTGATCTGTGACCTTAAGACAGAGGAGAAGAGAGTGAGGGAAGGAAGAGAGGAAAGAGGAAAAGGAGCAGCACACTGGCTTTCTTCTTTCTAAGGTCAGTTTGATCTTACAGTAAGCTGCTGCACACACATTAAGACACTGATACACATCAAACTACCCTAAAAAGTTGAAGGCTGAGCTTGACTATATTACATCTAAGGCTCAGATGTTTTAATTTTTTACTGATATTGACCAAATACAGTTTTCTTGACTGTAAAAGTGTAAAAATTACCTTTTTCACCTTAATTTCATATCCCCCACGCACCCCAAAGGAAGTTTGCTTCCAGCTGGAAGAGGACATTGATCACCAATAAACCAAGTCTGACAGCTCAAAGAACACCTCTAGCAAGCCATGGTAAAGAAAAATGGGGAGAAAGCACAAAGCTTATGCTGCTTATGAGCCAATGTGTAATAAAACCAATACATCTCTGCATTGTTATAGACTTGTCTATTTCATGTAAATTATGTTCCATCGACTTACTTACACCTCACTTTGTGCCTTCTTAGACTGCCTACTTAACCTGTACATTTGTAACCTATTGTATTTTGTTTTCTTCCTCCGGAAGACATCCACCAGACCAGCGGGCGCCCGTGGGATTTTTGTTGGCTGTGGCAAGCAAGGAGGGCGGGGAGAAAGAAGAAGCAAGGCCGCCGGTCGGAAACTATCACACCGATCCCCACAGCCAAGACTCCTTCTCTCCAATGCCAGATGGATCGCACACAAAATGGATATATATCATATATATCCAATCCATATATATGCTACAAATACACACGGGACTGCTGCATGATGATTATTACCGAAGCCTGACACTCAAGCTTAAATTATACTGCCTGCTCCCAAAGTGGCGCGTGCCATCGTGACGTCACGGGATCGCTGTGACTATTTATATTCGCGCTGGTGGTCGCGACACTAGTTGCAGTCTTCTCCTGAACAGAGGTGGCGCTAATGAGGAAAGACTACCGATGTTGCTCTTTCTACAGACTAGAAGAAGAATTACGTCATTTTTACGTCATGACGGCGCGCGCCACCTCCAATGCGTCGAGCATAAAACAGCTTTCAGTCATCCCAGAGGACAGCTAGCTAGCAGCTAACAGGGTAGGTGAATGTTGAAAACGCATCTTGTTGTTGTGTAAGGGCCCTGTTCATGTTACACAGACATTTTAATTGCATTTTGTGTCTGTTAAGATACGCAAAGGCACTATTTATCTCATGCCCCCATAACTGCCGTTTTAGCTAAGCAGGAGCTGTGGGCATTAGCTGCAGCAGCTCTGTGTTGCTAACACCGATTTGGCTTGTTTTTTTTTCTATAGACAGGTCTTGCGTAGTTATATTTAGCAAGATAACCGTAACAATTGGCCGGAGTTATCCTTTAACATGCTTATTTTAAACAACATGACTCCAGAAAAAAACAAAACAAGATGGAGGAGCCACAGTGTGATGAAGGGACAAAGGTAACCAACTCCTGTTATTGTGTTCTGATGTTGCGACGTGTTGCAAAAAAATTAGATTGCATTCCACCATATCATGATAAAAAAAAGCCAATAATTAACTAAATTGTGTATCAAATTTGTCTCCTCTGTTGTATTTAGTAATGATGGTGCCTTTATTATTCTTCAGCAGCTCTTTCTGTTCTTCCATGACACTTCACTCAAGATGGGCTTCTCTTCCTTTGTGCACACAGAAGGTAATTGAATCTCTTCACTGTCTACACGTATAGAGACTGTAAGTATATACAGTTTATTTTTAAATCAAGAGGACTGTGGTCTTCCCGCTCCTAAAGCCCATAAATGCCTCACACAGAGAAAGAACCATATCCCCCCCCCCACACACACACACACACACACGCACACATGTACATACGCACACACACACACACACACACACACACAAACGTACATATGCACACACACACGCACACACACACACACACACACACACGCACATCTCACCACCCACTACTTGGTGTTGGTTTAATATGGCATTTCAGTATGAGAGCTGTATATCCTGCTCCCGTCTTTATAAGGGCACAGCTAATGCAATACTGAGACAACCCCCCCCCCCCCCCCATTTGCAATTACACACACACACACACACACACACACACACACACACACACACACACACACACACATGCACACACCCTTGTTAGTCGTGCCAACGGCTGCTGCCTCTTGGCACCACCCAGGGTCAACGTTGCCCCAACGGAGAAATAGCATCTGTTTCATCTCTCTTTTCTTTCACCCAACCGCTCTCCTCCTCTAAACTCACTAACAGCCTCCATATCTCTTGTCCAAAAATGCACACACACACACACACACACACACACACACACACACACACACACACACACACACACACACACACACACACACACACACACACACACACACACACACACACACATGTTATTGTGGCTGGCACCAGTGCTGGAATCTTGTCTGTCTGTCTGTGATGGTGAGAAGCACACAGAGAAGCGCTGAAAGAACAGATTTAGACTTTTGTGTTCTTGCCGTAAGTAGGCCAACTCTCTGAAAGACAAATCCCTGCTTACCGTTGGCCTGGAGTTGTCCCTGTGAAGCTACTGGAAAACCAAGTTGGGGAAGGAGTGGTTCTGACTATCATCTGCTTAAAATCCTTGTATAGATGGTTCACCACGGCCAGTTTATCCGCACAGAACACCACGGGTCGTTTTTCAGATAATCTTGAGCTGTTGCTAAGCCCAACTCATAAACAAACTTTGACAAACACTGATATACCGCTGATATTCTTAACAGACATTAAGATGTGACCGTTGGCAGCAGATGTGTACTATATTTGGTCGACTGTAATTTGAAAGCAGGGAGGCTGCTTTTCCAAACACACTGCTGATCGTCCTTAAAGAAAGTGTGGTCTGGAAAAATGTCCTCTTTTTAAAGATGTTGATCTGTTGGTTGATGACAATTTGATGGATTGCCAGGACATTTTTGTACATACATTCATGGTCCCCTGAGGATGAACCCCAATGACTTTGGTGATCACCTAACTCTTTTTCTAGCGCCACCATTGAGTCAAACTTTTAATTTCTCCAGTACATTGGTCTGAAATCTGAACACATTTTGCACTCATTTTGCTGTCGTTTTAGCTAATTCCAAAGCATTATTCCCTGAAAGAGTAGATCAGGCTTTACTGATCCTATATTTTTAATATTTCATTGGCAGTTCAGTGTTTTTATAGCATCAGAATGAAGCTACTTTTTTTACTGTCCTACCTTTAGATTTAAAGAAGATGAAAATTACAAAATAAAAACAAATCAAATGAATGAGTAGTACAGTCTGTAACAACAAACATGAGTCAGAAATCAGGCTGTCATGAGCTCATGAAAAAAGAAGAAGTAAACAACGCTGCAACATACACCAGGCTCAAAAACATGGCATGCTAGAATGCTGACAATTTGCTGAAATTAAAGGAAATTAAAACAATACAATATTCAATATATTGATATGGAAATAGTGACTCTGATTCTTGTCCTGAAGAACAACATGATGACCAAACAATGAGCATTACTCATATGAGGGTTGGAACAATATTGTCCGGAAGTCGAGTGTTTTTGGTCGTGTTTTTATGCGTCAGGGTCAGGGATGATGCTTTTGGCACAGTCTGCACAAACAGAAAAATAAAATCCAGAAAACCCAGCTCTTTCAGACAGAGGCACTCAGGGGCTGGGGGGTGGGGGTCTAAAGCTGAACAGAGTAACAGCAGCTTTGCGAAAGAGATAGTAAATGAAGGAGAAACTTCTAACACAAAAACAAAAAGCAAATGTCTAGTGAATTGTAGAAAAACAGGGAAGATTTTGTCTCTGATTTGCATATGGAAGTGAAAAAAGTTTGTCTTAAACCCTGAGGAACAGAAAACTACAGTTGCTTGTATGTTGTTCCTGTCAGAAGATACAGATAGACAGAAGGGGGTAACCCTGTCTGATGGAGAGAAACGGCGTGGGAGGGGGGGGGGGTACGCTGCTGGTTGTTTGGTTTCTACAGAAGTCCACAGTCATGCCTGAAAGACCTCCGGTTGCAAAACTGAAACATTACAGATTCTAGCAGATTTCAGTTGAAGCCTGTAAGGGAATACAGATTTATAAGGAGAATACACATTCAGCTGAGGTTTACCGGTGTAACAATTGTATGAAAAGGCCTCATTGTACATCAGAAGAATCCAAAACTGTACAAAATGCCAATACTGAAAGGGCATCCCAACAGCTTAGCGATTACCACGCCGCGTTTAGTTTCTCTGACAAATCATAAACAATCCAGGCTCACAGCGGACCAGTCTAACGCAAAGGCACACTATGCTACGCTAACGTCCCACAGACGTTGGCAGGGCGATTACCGTTCTCTGAGGGCTTGCAGTGGGACAAACACCCTCACAATGGGACGCTTCACAAGCCTAAGCACAGCTAAGCCGCGTGGCATTTCTAGGATATTTCAAATCAAATTTGACGCAAATTCCTGTTGACGAGGGTTTGTTAAGTCTATTATTTACCAGCACTGAGGGACTGATCTTTGTTTACGTCACACTGTACAATCCCCCTCTGCTTCAAGGGGCTTTCTTGTGGCCAAACCTCTCTAGCCCAAATTGTTGTCTTTAAAATCTCCCATTTATACAGAACGTGTTGGAAAGACTGCTGTAGATCTTTAAGTTTCTCTGACACTGCAGCCACATCAATCAAGAAATATTTATTTTACAAGGTAGCTTGTTTTTTATGTAACCCAACACAGTGTAATTCCCGTGGGGTGCAATCTGTTTAATTTCTAAGCGATGCGAAATATACAATAATATACTAAATCTTATCCTGTTAGGGGCATTGAAAAAACTCAATATTTGAGTTCTGTGCTACACAGTATAAAACAAGATGGAATGATGGTGAAGAGGTCACATAGTACAGTACAACGAAAAACTACTATTAATTTATTAATCCTGAAAGGGGAAATTACAATGTTTTCATTCTGCTGTTATTACACACAGGCCTGAATTACACACATGCTCAGTACCTGCACTAATGGAGAGATGTCAGAGTGAGGGGACTGCCCATGGAAAGGCGCACTGAGCAGCTGGGGGGGTGGGGGTGGGGGGGGGGGGGGGGGGGGGGGCTGCCTTGCTCAAGAGCACCTTGGTAGTGCACAGGAGGTGAGCTACTCCGGTTCCCAACCCAACTCCCTACTGACTGAGCTACTGCCAACTTCACAAAACACACACACACACACACACACACACACACACACACACACACACACACACACACACACACACACACACACACACACACACACACACACACACACAAAGTATACCTAAAGTGGTTCACTAACTGCAATTACGATACTTCTGATAATGTAAACAGCCGTGTTCAGCTGTGTTCTGTTAAGCCTTTCACTCTAGATTGTGGGTCAAACAAAAACACTGGAGATTTTGGTGGAGTCCCGCCATACGTCACGATAAGGATCATATTCGCCGTACTCGGATTTACTCCTTAAAGCTCTATTTGTTTATAATAATCCATCCATGTCATATATTCAGGCCGCTAAAACGTGCGGCTCTGTGTCGTTGGGGCTAAATGGTGTAATTTGTTTTGTTTTAATAAAGCAGGTGTTGTTCTTGGATCAGATTGTCAAGGAGCAAATTGCTTTCTAATCACATCACACATGGAAAGTCCAGATGATGGCGGACAGAGCGCAGCGCTGCATCACTGCTGACCCAGTGTGCAGCGTGAGCCCCTGCGCTGACACTCACTCAACTCCACACGCCAGGGTTAACACAGCTCTGTTTTCTTTGCAAAGCAAAACATGTCACTTCATTTGCCTCAGTTTAGCCCCCTAATCACAGTGACGGACAGGAGAGAGGGAGGCTCTGTGACGGCGAGCAGCGTGAAGGTAACTGCAGGACGACAAGTGGACTCTCTACACCCTGTTATTTTTTGTGTAGTTTGGAATCAGGAATCAGCTGGTTTACATCCAATGCACACACACACAAACACACACACACACACACACACACACACACACACACACACACACACACACACACACACACATATAGACGCAGACATTATTTATTGCTTGTTATGAGGAGTTCAGAGTAAATTTCCACGCAACTGTACTACCACACAGTAGAGCAAAAAGGTTGCCAAAATAAAGACACAGAATTAAAAAAAAATGGGGAACACATTGTGCTCTCTGTTGAACAATGCTCCACAAATGTGTGTTCACAAAGCAGCTCAAACAGTAAAAGCAGTCTTCAGGAAAGGCAGGCAGCAGAAGGGGGCCTGTGTGACCATTCAAACAAGCAGCGTGTGGCTGTGGACCTAGAACAGCCAGCAGTACATTTCCATAACAGGAAAGGTCAGTGTTGTGGCTCCAGGGGCTTTAGAGACACGAACACATACTGGGATCTCTCTGCTCTGCTGCTCTACCTGTTGGCAGGACTCCCTTTGGTGCTATAGTCTAATATTACACACTGTATTGTATATCATCACTCTGAGCTTGACTAATTTGTGCTATGTGCAGCACTAATTATAATTCAGGGATTTGCATTCTAACGTTTCTGTATATTTTAAATAGAATAAAGTAAGAATTGATTTGTACGATAACTCAGTCACTTATTTTATATTTAACCTTTAATGCCAAGCAATCATTATCCAAATGCAAGCAGCAGCCATTTATGGTTGTTAGTGGTGTTTTCTGAAGGAAAATGCAGTTCCAACAATGCTGCAGTAATTGAGAAATGATTTTGTATCTTCTCCTGTGAGAGGGATGAAGAGAAATCTTGGCCTCACAAAAAGTATTTACACACGTGTTGGATTTTACTCCAGGTTTAATTTTTTTTTTAAATAAATAAAACCTGTTGCATGAGCCCAGAGAAATGCAGAGTTTTAATGACTATTGACTTTGACTATTAAAGTTCTGTACTTGAGCACAATTCGTAGGGGCCATCCACACGGAAACGCTTTTTGGTATAAACGCACATGTTTTGCATCGTTTTGGCCGATCGTCCAAACGAATCCTGTAAATTCGAAAACGCCGCCCTTGCAGTTTCGTTTGGACGGTGAAGCCGCATACTTGTGTATCGATGATGTCATCGCCACACCCCTCGACCTCTAGCCTTCGACCTCTTATCCCGCGACGACGTCTCATAACAACAACAACAACAATTCACTATCGGTCCACACTAGGGATGGGCGATACCACATTTTTAGGATTCGATACGATCCCGATACTTTTTCTTGCATTTTCATCGATATCGATACCGATAATTTCTTATTGGCCATTTTTGTCAGTAAAAATATTATTACATTTAAGACAAATCACAAGACAAATACAGACCATTTATACCAAATTTATTATGATCAATACATAATAAAATTAAATATTTTCACTTTTATTATTTCTCAAAAAAAGTAAAAGACCAATCTTGGTAGAAAAAGCTAAAAGGAAAAAAAATATTTTTTATCACACACTTGGCACCTTGCCATGAGTTTATCGACTGGTGAAAAATAACACCACGCTTTGTTTTTTGTCTGCCATATCTTACGCTTCTCTGGTTTTTCCTCTGGCTCCCGCATCCGTGCTGGGCTGGCCTTGGCTGTGTCGCCAATACATCCATGCGTGTCGCACGTTGACGCTCATTCGCTCGTCTCCTGTCACGTGACATGGGCCAGCTCAATATGCCGCCAGGTACAGGGGTGTCCTGGCACATAGTAATTTAAGTAAGTAATCTAAAACCATAGACAGTATATAAAATGGACACAGCGATCCCGCTGTTTTTGACGGAGACAAGTGAAGCCTCTTACCAGCACTTTTCCGGTGATGTGAAAGTGTTATTGAGCTTCCCGCTGCCGATGTGACGTGAACGTGTCTGAACGTTGTAAGTCTTCTGGTACCTGTGCCAAGAGAAATCTCAATCATTCCCAATCTATCAGAGACTGAGAGCGTAGGTATATGTAAGGAGATGACATAGGCACAGGCTAATTATTGCTAACTAAAATGCTAGTTAACATTAGTAATTAAACTAAACAGCTAATGTACGTCGAAACTGCCTGCGAGCTTCTCCTGTACTGTACGGTAATTCCTCTACAATGCGACAGTAAGTCACGTGGTTATGATGCAATCGTTAGCCTATTTTTATAAAAACGTCTGCTACGGAGCCATAACGTGAGATACAAGGTAATGTAGCCTTGTGTACATTGTCGTGTTTCTTAAGAAATAAACAACGGACAAATTAAGTCTTTAAACGCTTCAGATGTAAAGTTATTGGCTGTCAAAGTGACGCCAAAATGAATTGCAGTCAATGGGATGCTAACGGGGGTGATGGGAACAGGGCTAGCAAAATGGCGCCATCGCGGCTTTGCTCTGAGGAGAGAAGCCTGCCCCCTTGTCTAAAACAGCTGAAAGTGATGCATACTTACTAATTTTTTAGTTTATATCGATATTTTTTTAAGGAAATCAATGCCAAATGAGTAGCGTGAGTATATCTATCTATCGATACCACAGGATTGATACGCCAATCCCTAGTCCACACAAATGATTCTGGTTTCCTTGCACTAGCCCATTTTCGTCGTCTTCTTGTTGTGTTACGGTCTCTTTTTCTACTGCCTGTTTGTATACAGCGCGCAAGCTTTATGGGCATGTTCCGCCTCTTCTTCGCCGTTTTTGGGGAATTTCTGTAGCCTATAGGCCTGGAATATGAAGTAGCGTGTTGAGTCATTTACAAATGGTTCCGTTTGGACGCTAATATCCTTGAAACAATGCCAGGGAAGACGGGGGAAAAAAAGATTGTTTTAGTATGTGTGGACGTGTATAAAAACTAGTAAAATGTATACATTACAATCCAATTATACATGATACATTATAATGTATAATTTATTACTATAATTTATAGTAATGAACTCTTACAGTAAAGGGGGCCATTCTGCATAATAAAAATGTTTCCTTTCTTTTTATGATACTTCTGTATATACTGTTAATAAGTCTTTGATTGCAGGACTTATACTAACAGAGTATTTTTTATATTTTTTCATATTTATGTTGCTACTTTTATATGTAGTAAGTCATTCTTTTTTAACACCTGGAGATGAGACACAGCTAACATAATATTGGACACTAACACACATTACTAACAGCCATGTCAGCAAAACTCTCCATCCAAGTCTTCTCTCTCTCTCTCTCTCTCTCTCTCTCTCTCTCTCTCTCTCTCTCTCTCTCTCTCTCTCTCCACAACCTGCTAAAATAATGCATATTCACGTCTTCAAAGGTACAGCAGAAAAGGCTTTCCATTTGTGATTAAGTTTCTGAAACATACTGTGTGTGTGTGTGTGTGTGTGTGTGTGTGTGTGTGTGTGTGTGTGTGTGTGTGTGTGTGTGTGTGTGTGTGTGCGTGTGTGTCTGTGCGTGTGTGTGTGTGTGTGTGTGTGTGTTTAGCTGTGGTTGCCTGTGCGCTCTGACGTACAGTGTTTGAAGTTGTGTTCCATACAAAACAACAGTAAAGGAAGTAGAAACAGCTTCTGGTCTTTCTCTTGGACCAGGCCTCGGGGGCTCAGGGGGCCCATAGGAATAAAACACTCCTTAGCACAGCCTCGTATACCTCAACACCTGCAGCACACAAAAGCCTTCTGTGAGTGAAACAGTCCCTCAAAAGTCAGAAACTCATGTACAACAAGGAAACAGGGAATTTTGGGTAACAGTGTGTCTTTCGTAATAATAATAGTAAAAAAAATTGAGAGATTTAAGATTTGATTTGCTTTTATGCTACAATGGATTCAATATTACGAAATTGCATGCAATGTATATGATGGCTTTTCATGAGTAGCATGTACTTGCTTTAACAATCATTTTATACCATTCATTATTATTGATTTTAGATGTGTTTTCTTTATCTCTGTGTTCTCAGTGTTTATTTTATATTAAACTGAAAGTCAGCTTTTTTTCTTTTTTGGTCAGTAGTGCTCTTAAATTACCTTAAAACTGCTAGCCTAATACAATAATTGTGTTAGTTAGTGTTATAATAATTGTTAGAGCTTTACTATATCAATAAATAAAATCCATACACCTCACTTACGCCATGGTCCCCTCACACCCCCTCTTTACCCGACCCACAGTATTTTCCCATTGGATTCAGCGCTCTCAGGACTGAGATTGAAATAATATTGACACTGGAGTGGCCTGAAAAGACACAACATAGCTCTGCATAGCTAATAGATATAATTATCTGACATAATTATTTCCAATAAAAACAACAGATAATTCCCCTCTGTCTGAGTGCATGTTTGTTATTGTGTCTGAAGGGGTCCTCCCTGGAAAGATGGGCAGTGCCACTTATCCGCCCGCCATACCCAGCCACGCCTCACCTTCTGTGGGTGTGGGAGAGTTGGATCGCAGCCTGTCAGGACCAGGTAAGGCTGAGGTCTGAGGTCTGCCGCTGCGTGGGTGAATTCCCCTTTTGGCATCTGTCGACTCTGCTCTTTGGAAACTGTGGAGTTTTCACCTTGTCAGAACCCGAGAGAAAACCTAAGAAACCCAAAACAAAAACAGCAGTGGGTAAAAGCATGCATAACCCGCTGCACGGCAAGATTTTAATAACGTTTAGTTGAACTCATTAATTTAAGAAATCGTTATGACAGTCGAGAGAGTGATTTCTTCGTCTGGTCCAGCAGACTCAAGTCCATTTACCTAATTAAAAAAACAAACCAGCGGTCTCTGTGGCTCTTGTGTTTACTGCTGTGTGATGGAGGGCATACAACACAAGCAGCAGTAGAAATGCAAAATAGACGGCAGGGTGACATAGAAGGCGCAAAAGGAGAAGCAGAGGACAAAGAAAGGAGAAATTAACTGATGATATCCCAGGAAATTAGACGCTGGCTACAGAGCTGCATAAGCTATCGGTCATATTAGCGGCAGTTGATACTAATTGAGTTTAGCGGACAAAATGTTACTGGGAGCCGGCTACAGGGCACCGTGAGAAGACGGTCCTTTCAGCAGCCATTGCTAGTTGAGTTTATCAGAGAAAAGGTGACTGTGAGTCAGGTAGAATACCGTGAGTGGTGGTTCACAAACTTATTTACATCAAGGATAAACTGACACAAATTACACCAAGGAACAAATGACTTATGTGGTCTGTGTGTCTGATCTGAAGTCCCCACAATGCAATACAGACAAGGTTTGAAGGTTTCAAACATTGAAATCATTCATGAGGTATCGCAGATACAGGGAATACAAGAACAGAACTTGAGCTGAAGTTAGTTAATTTAATATGAACTTTATTTTATTCAAATTTTCACAGTTGATTTGGTGTGTGGGAGGAAACTGAAACACTAGGAGTAATACCCCATGCAGACACAACGCTCCCCACACTGAGCCACCACGTGGCCCTGACTCCACTCCACGATCACCGCAATGAGCCAAGACACGGAGCTGCTTTCCAGAGGATTTGTCATGGGTCAAGGTAGCGCACGAGCAGAGGTCACGTACCACTCTTTTTTTTCCAGCGGTGCACGACAAAGCTCCTGGGAAACCGGATGCCAGGACTCTCAGAGTGACTAAAAGTCTCTCTTGTAAAGTTACTGGTTTACAGCGTAACTCTCGCCAAAATGCATCCTAGGGTATTTTTGTGAATGTACGTGAGTCAAACTTTAGTTTAAAAGCATATTTTGGACGGAAGCTCCACTTTTAAGATTCACCGTATTCCTGTTTTTGGGTTAAATGGCCTTTTGAATGGGAGAGCTAGGGGCACTTTCATGCTAGCCTCAAAATAGCTTTTTTTTTTTGACTCACGTACATTCACAAAAATACCCTAGGATGCATTTTGGCGAGAGTTACGCTTTAAGATGAGTTCTTTTGTGGCAAATAAAAGGCTTGATCCGACCATAGGTCATCAAATGAAATAGAAGCATTGACGTCAATGCTGCTGCCAGTTCTGCCGTTGTTTATCTTTTTTTTTCTTCTTCTTCTAGTCTGTAGAAAGAGCAACGTCGGTAGCCTTTCCTCATTAGCGCCACCTCTGTTCAGAAGAATACTGCAACTGCTGTCGTGACCACCACGGGCGAGTATAAACAGTTACGGCAATCCCATGACGTCACATTTGCGCATGCCAGGTTGGGAACGGCCAGTGTACTTTACACTTTAGACATCAACTATATGGGAGATCACTATCCACAAACGGCTTCACATGAATGATATGGTCCTCCGACTAAGGATGTGGCTGCGAGGATGATGATATGGTGCTGTCTGCACAGGGATGCACAGATGACACGGTATTGTCCTCTGGTAGACGGGATGGCGGCTCCTTTGAGTTCTTTGGGACAACCTTGGGTTTTTGCAGGACGTTTTGTCTTTATGCTAACGTTAGACCTAGCACGCTGTTCAGCTCATTCTCTGTAACCGATGCAGCATAAAAGCACGGCGGAACCAGCAAGCCAGTCAGCTGGGGTTAGTTGGCTAATGTTTGCTTGCTAACTCCGCCTTAACGTTACCCCCTCGCCACATCGAAAATGAGCCAAATAAAGCTTTCCCTTGGGGCGATAGCAACGTGTTTTAAGTGGATGAAGCATGAAGTTAATTTGACTCATTTAGCGGCTGACTCTCTGCCTCGTAACGTTACTACTCCACTGCTCGTGTGTCAGGTACTGCAAAACCTCAGCTCCACGACTTGCCGAAAGTCGGTTTATTATCGGAAGTTTATACGTCACCATAGCAATGGTACACATAAACATGGCTGCTGCTCTGACCATTCTGCTACGTTGATTTGAATGAAAATTACCTTTCTATTCATTTTATTTCTATGGTCCCGACCAAGCGCATCTAAATATGATGCTAAAGGAGACTTTTTGTGTCAATAACAAACGCCATAGGCACCGGGCCAAGCGATGTGTTCGGTCGAGTACAAAAGCTGTGTTCGGAACCGTTCCCTATCACGGAAATAGTGCGCTACATAGTGTGTTCGCCATTTTGTAGCGCTGTTCGAATTCTCCACAGTAAATTTCATTCACTATATTGTCCACCATAAAATACCCACAATGCACAGCTAATTTGAGTGTACATACGATGTACCCTAAATTTTACTCCCTTATACCACAATGCAACGCAGGCGTGTTTTCCCGGAGGAGAAGAAGCAGAAATCACCGCGAAAACTGAAAAGGAAAAAAAAGAGCGAGCTTTCGTTTCTAAACAGTAGAAATATAACATGCAACATATATATAACCTTTTAGTATTCTCTAAATAATTCTCTATTCTAGAGTGCTGTGTTTGTTTCAGGGACATCTTAGAAGTAGTTTAGCCCCATCCCTCTGGAACACCCACCCTGCAGAGATCCGAAATGCTACATCCCTGGACATTTAATAAAACTCCTGAAACACCACCTGTTTACCACAGCCCACAACCTCCTTTAGCTTAGCCACAGTAATTCTGTAAAGTGTCCTTGGGTTTCTTGAAAATAAAAGTTATTATCATTATTATTATTTAATGTGTCTTTTTTATCAGTGCAGATTGATACTCAAGAAGAAGAGAGGGACCATGATGTGGAAGAAGAAGAGAAGGGGAAAAGCAACAACTTTGGCAAGAAGGGGAGTCAAAAGAGACGAGCGAGTGTAGTGAGAGTGGAGGGTGAAGGAGGAAAGTGAGACGAGGCTATGCGAGGAGGGGAGCAGTAAGTACAGCGGCAGATAAAAGCTGCAGGGGAGATGATCTGAGCATGTTTTTGTTCCAGTAAGAGGCCCATGGCATCGCCTGATGACTCACCTGCCGTAAGACTGCATCACCCACAGTATGAAATCATCAGGTTAATCTCACCCCCAACAGAGGCAGCAACACACAGACAGACGTTTATCTGTGTTTTAAGCCCCCAACGTCTCCTTCCAGGCAGTGCTGCCTGGAAGGCACTAGGGTTAGGCAGTGGTTAAGGTTAGGGTTAAGGTGCCTTGAAGTCAACGGTCGCAGCACACCATTGAGCCAGACAGACTGACAGGCAGGCAGAGAGAGAGACAGACAGACAGACAGACAGACAGACAGACAGACAGACAGACAGACAGACAGACAGACAGACAGAGAGACAGACAGACAGACAGACAGATACAAACTGATACACACTCAGGAAAAAACATTACGGTTTTAACATGCTGATCCACTTGGGCAGCATCAACCCATTATCACAATATCAGCCACCCTAAACATCACCTGCATCAATTATTAAAGTTCAATAATTGACGACGATGGCTAACACCAACCCCACCTTAATTCACTTTAATATGTTGACATCCATTATAATATAAATGGGTCTGAGGGAAGAGCAGAAAATCGTTATATTTTTCTTGGCCTTGAGGGAATGTGCTCTGCCAAACGTAATACTACTTTCCGCCATCTTTATACAAGACAGTCAATATTATGGACATAAAATACGCACCCTCTTACATATAAATCTCTCTGTGCGCCTCTAGATGTGCCCACATGTCCTTGAGTCCTGGAAGGAATAATGAAGAATCGTCCTCTCCCTCAAAAGGTAGAGCGACTGAGTGACTGAGAGATAAAGATCAGGTCATAACAGCGGGATGAACAGGTTCAGATGTCTAATAGGAATTTTAACTGTCTTTTACCACAAACTACATTTAAGGCAATAAGATCAATTATTCATTTGTCTAATCTGGGCTTCTGCTGAGCTGTGCGAGTTAGAGCGCAGCGCAGAGCACACTGAGTACTTAAGCTGCGGCCCAAACGACACTTTAGTGCTGTGGGACAAGCATTGGGTTACATGGGAGAGGAGAATTATGTTAGAGGGAAAGAAAGAGGGATAGAGATGAAGAAGGAGATAGAGACAGAAGAGCAGGTATAGAACTGAAATAGGCTGCAGTTTAATAGAATGAATTGCTGCCAGATGTCTGTCTGTTTGATGGTGGACAGACATGAGCAGTTCTGTTTTGTATTATGCTCATTGCAGTAATGTTGGCCCACATTTGTTCACAGCATAGAGGTCTGCATCTGTGGAGTGACTCTTCATTAGTGATGCTCTGAAACAAAAGTGGGCACTCTAAAACCAACAATATCAGTAAGCAACATATGGTAACACTTTACTTGAAGGTATCTACATAAGAGTGACATGACACTCTCATGACACATGAAACCTAACCCTAACCCTAACCCTAACCCTAAACATAACCATAACCATAACCATAACTATAAACATAACCATAACATAACCATAACTTGTCATGACAAAAACCGAATGACACTTACTAAAAGAAGCGTTATGTCATAAACGTTTATGACTTGTTTATAATGTTTATGACATTGTCATGTCACTCTTATGTAGATACCTTCAAGTAAAGTGTAACCCAACATATTAACCTCACCTACATTTACCCAAAACCAGCGTACAGGTTTTCATGATTCTCATTCCTTTACAGAAACATATTGGAGATGAACAGCAACAACAGCTACATGGCTTCCTTTTGAAAACACAGAAGTCCTGCCCGGTCCTGTTTCTGGAGCTACTGGCCTGAAAACACAGACCCACAAACCCACAGTGCAACACACCCGGAACTAAAGCAAACACCAGATTCCCACCGGGGACGTATAAACTAACGCGCGGACATCCTCCAGGGAACACAAACCAACGTGTGCGCATGGAAAGTATTTAACGTCTTTTCATGCCAAGCACATTTTTTATCCACTACTACAAAGCCTGAAGGCGCTGCACACAGAGAAGGGTCATGAAGTCCATCAACGAACTGTGCAGTTGTGCTTGCAATGTGTTTATTTTGTCACGCTCCCAGAATGCACAGGGCTTTGGATGATGCTCGATCAGCCTTAGCATGAACTGTGCTAACAGGGAATGCAGGAATGCAGAGCATGTAACTTCCCATAAGGCATGATTAAAGTTCACATCTGTTTAACCTTTGGACCTCTGTTACTAACGGCTTACTCCCCATTCTACTTCATATCATCGCTGTTGGGCAGAAACCTCAATATCTTTTCATTTTGTTTTGTGAATCAATACTATCGGTCACCCTTAATGTCTGTCTGTGGGTTTTACAAATATTTAAACAGTGATGAGGATTCTGTCTGACTTTGTCTGAGGTAAATAGATCAAGAAATGTTTTCAAATTAGCCTTTTTTCATTTCCTAAAAGACAACACTTATAAAAAAATAAAAAGTGCTATGGCCTAAGATAGGGTAACTGTGTTTTATTTTATTTATCAAGGTATTTTAAAAGAAATTGTCAATCACTGTTGGGGTTAGGGTTAGTAGTAGAGTTAGTCCCATGACCTTCCATCTTTTAAAGCTATAGTGCGTAGTTTCTGTCTCCCCCATGACGAATTCTAAGTAATGACAACAACACTGTCGGCCACCCCACCTTGAAATCATTCATGATTCGATGCAGTTGCTAGCAGCCAAGGAGGACAAGGAGGATTCAAAAAACATGGACTCTTCAGCGGAGGTCATTGTCTTCGCTTGAGTTTCTGCGTGGGAAAGTCGCCGGACGACACCATGTTCTAAACACAGCCATGCTGAGAAATACAGAGAGATTTGTGTGGAGCTGATAGTCTTAATTAGCTTTGTAGCAACTCATTTGGCAATGGCTTGAATGTAACAGACGTTCATTAATATCAAAAAGTTACGCACTAAAGCTTTAATATACGTAGAAGATACATTTGTTGAGCGAGAAAGTCCACTTTCAATTGTGGAAACAACAGTTTGACGCAACATTTTAAAGCTATTATGCTTTGATTTTCCACATTTCTGATACTATTTACGGTCTGCATTTTTTTCTGGAAAAGCCATTCAATGTATTTACATTCAGTAATTATCTCTCTTTATAGTAGTATGTCTTGGTATCCGCCACGATCAATGGTACCATAAAGGGAGTCATGCTACGTTCCAGACACAATTTTTAGCCCGTAAGTTACAACTTCAAGTCACGACTCACGACGTGGTAGTGTTCCAGACAAAGTCACCACAAACCCTTCTAGCTAGTGCTAGCTAGGGGCTACCTAACGTTGAAGTTAGCTAGCGCTAGCTGATACTAGTGATTTCTAGTCTGCGACATATTTTGAGCTTTATTTAATAAACACAACCTGTAGTAGTACACAATCATATGTGTATTGTTCTGATTACAATGTACTTTACGTTGCCTATTTATGTACGTATATTTATTTATATTTCTCTCCGTTAATCACCGGCGTCTGTACAGCATCAACAGGGGTCACCATTGTTGTTTATGTGTGTGTGACGTCAAAAACTAACTGGGAGTACAGCGATCTGGTACGAATTCACGAGTAGTAAGTTACGGGTTTGACTGCCATTCCTGGCCACTTTCATGGGTAGAAGGTTGTGAAAACTAGTTACGAGTTACGGGTTGTCTGGAACGCAGCAGCAGACCCCTTGAACTTTCTCCAGGTGTCCTGACACCTGGTCGAAGACTGAATTTTTCATACTTAGGGCACAATATGACAAAGGAGCTGTAGAAGATCCAGAGTTGTGGTTGAAAGCCACCGAAAAAGCCAGTAAGCGGTCTATGAGTCTGGTCTTTTTTTATGCTACTTGTAATCACTTGTTATAGCCATGCCTGACAGACAGCTGTTTTGTAAAGAATAAACAGACAAGATATAACGTGGTAATTTGTGAGCTTTAGAGGTGCTGGTAGGCTGAGTTTTGATAACTCCATATAGAGATGGCAAGACAACACCCACAAAACACTACACACACACTTAAAATTGGACTGATCGAACCCTCTTGATTCCACACCCAGACCAACCAGACCAAGACCAACAGATACCAATCAAGAGAGACTACGAATGCAGTCTCAGCAAAGCAATATGTTTCAATTCAGAGCTTATTTAATTAGATATTAAATCAATAATGGATTAGAAACAGTTTTTCTGAGAAAGACAACTGATCAAATCCCCCTGACTTTCTAAACTAGAAGCACACTGAACTGTAAATGACGTTCTGGCTGTTTTGGTGTGTGAGATTGTGCATTTGTGTGTGACTGAGTGGGCGTGAGACAGCTGGCACAAAAGTCCAGCAGCAGAAGAAGAAAGAATTACCACAGTTTAGACAGCTGAAGGTTTTATTTTTTTTAAATACCAGGATATAATTCTACAGTTTTTGAATGTATAAAAGTTGCACCAATCCCATGTGATATGTATTTGTGTCACATAATTCACTCAGCTGCTATAAACTCTAATCTGTATTAGGGACAAGGGCACAAGGCACGGTTTCACAAACACAGAAGTAACTTCTGGGAATCGTTCTCAATTATTGTAAATTATTCAGTGGAACGCTGCTGCTCGCCACAAAGTGCCATCTCTGAGACAGAAAGGGAGAAATGGCAGATATATAGTGTGATAGTGGAGTAGGGAGGGAGGGAGGGAGTGGGAGGGTGATGAGAGTGATGGCAGCAGATGTCTGACTGGGAGCTTCCCAGGAAACCCCACACTCATCTTCCTCACCCTACTCTTCCTCCACTGTGGCAGCCCTAATCGCATAACCCGGGTTTATAACTAGCTGCCACGGCAGGTCAACTGGAAATAGACGGCATTCTTGACATCGAGCTTGACCTGATACAGAAACCAGCAGAGTGCATGCTGCAGAAGGGATCATGTGTCCTGAGCAGCCATTATGACATAGCAAATCTGCCCGCAGCCTCGTGCTGAACTGTACGTCAGCCTGAACTGGCAATACAAGGGAAACACCACTCCTTTGTTGTTGGTCTGGGGCAGACAAAAGGAATAGTTCAACATTTTGGGTAATACGCGTATCCGCTTTCATGCCAAGAATGAAGATCGATAGGCTACCACTCTAGTGTCTATATGGTTAATATGAAGCTACAGCCATGAGAGAGTTAGCTTAGCTTAGCATAAAGACTGGAAACAGGGTAAAACAGCTAGCCTGGCGCTGTACGGAGGTAACAAAATCTGCCTGCCGGCACCTCTAAAGCTCACTAATTAGTTGCCTAGCAACTGCTTTCAGCTAGGAAATAGTGTGGCACATAACACTGCATAAAACAGCAAACTGTCATTTTTACACTTCAGTTTTTAGACAAAAAAGAATGTGTTGATAAGTGAGCTTTAGTGTGACCTTTGGACAGAGCCAGGCTAGATGTTTCTCTGTTTCCAGTCTTTATGCTAAGCTAAGCTAACTGGCCGCTGGCTACAGATGAGAGTGGTGTCGATGTTCTCATGTAACCCACGGCAAGAAGGCGAAAAAGCCTATTTCACAAAATGTCAAACTATTGCCTTACGTGTTAAGGTTTTCTTTACAGTATCTTCTGAATGATGGAATCCAGTCTTTTGTTAGCGTCATGCAATATCTACTGAACACAGTATTTGAATTGCTGCTGATATAATACTGCTGTTTGAAAAGCTCTTTCATGCGTAAGTGTGCACTGCAGGGCTCTCAAGTTTTGAAGACAGGCAAGAGTGACATCCCCCCCCCCCCCCCCCGCCCAGCTGGTTAATAGCCAGTGTATGCTCGTTATAGGGGGTTTTTCTGAATCAATATGCTGGAAATATCTTTATGTAAAGGGGCACAAATTACAATTCAAATATAAAAACATAATGGAATATATTGCAGTAAGGCTCTCAGGTATTCTGTATTGCTTTCAACTATTTATTCTCCTTTGGATCAACTTTCCTAATTATATCAGTCAGCACACATGTATCTTAGGCATCATTTACTCTTACCTTCTCTTTTGCATCTTTTGTTGGGGAAGTAACCTCCTTAAATGTGCATATGACAATTATTCACCTCAATTATACATTATTCATTTTAATGGATTAATAAACCCCTGGATGGATGTGTTTGAGCAAGATTTCTGCTCATGTCCAAAACGTTTGCACATTCAAACTCATCCCATGCTCTCTGAGATTTGGAGGAGTCATATTTTGTGAAAAATAAAGTGATAGGCTAATAGGATATTACAAGAATACACTCACAATATTTCAGAAAATAATCCACCTGCACAATAGTCTGCTGTGCATTAGGCTACGAGATTGCTCTGCTGATACGGTAGACCTCAGACCTTCTGACAGACCATACATCCCCGTCTGGGTCTCTGAATGAGACTATACGTTTAGTGAAGTGGCTGAACGCTGCTCTACGTCGGAGGTGGAGAACAGAATTAACGGAGCTCAAACGCGTCACATCTGCCGCAGCATCTCCACAGCAGAGCGCATCGATAAACCTGAAGCTGCAGCTTTTTACAGTGAGAGTGGACACTAAGCCACGTTTCATATTTGTCGTCAACTTTTCAAAATACATTCAGGGCTACACTCAGAACATTCGAGCCGAAGCCTCGGCAAAATCAGCTGACGCTGCGTCTGCCCCTTTCTTTTTTTTTGATTGGCTGATAAGTGGCAGGCTGAACTCCAGGGGAGACTCTTGATTCCTGCCGGTTCCATAGTGAGAGCGGCGCGGCCAGAGACATTTTGGGCGCTGCAGCATATTAAATATATTATAAATAGTTTTCTGCGTGAGAAATACAATGTGTGGCGGGAGTGCGTGACAAAAGACCGAAATGAGTGACTGTCACGCTCAATGCGTGACACTTGAGAGCCCTGGCACTGATCGAAACCGCTGAATCATCCTCAGATAAGGACGCTTCAGCTTGTTGCAGAGGCATGAAATGACTCGTCACTACGTATCAATGAAGCAGAAGATATTCAGATTATATTCAGCAGATATTCGGGTCCAACAATATCTATTGAGATCCTCAAAGTAGCCCAAATCTAGATACAATAGGAAAATATGAGCTAATAAGTTAAATTATTTGAAACTTTTACAGGATTTATTGAAGTGCTGTGTAACTGGATTGGGGTTTTTACAGATTATGATAGTGTAAACTAGAAAATATACCCAGAAACTTCCTGCAGGTGCTTCCCCCAATTAACCTCTACTATCTCCCCCTGATGAGTGTCCGTGAAGACACTCAGGACTTTAGCATTTCTGACAGTTCAGATCGCTGGCCACACATTTCTCTGGTGTGTCATTGTATGTGGTACTGTGTGGTTGAGGGAAATCCCTAATAGTGAGTGCCATGCCAATGTTGAGGGGAAATGGTGGAAGAAAGCCCCACCTTGTTGCTGCGCCGCTTCATTGAACACTGAGGGGAACCAAAGCACATCGGCGCTGATGTGGGAGATGATGCAATGTCAGGAACAAGAGGCTGAGGAACTCCTGACCTTTCCTTTCATCTGCACTTTCTGACACCTGTGCATCACCCGTCAACGTGAAAATAAACAGTGCAAGTGCTTTCAGGAAACCAGGAAAAAAAGTGTGTTACTCATATATGTACATTGTGTGTTTGTGTGTGTGTGAGAGAGAGAGTGAAAGAGAAATTAAAACAGGGGAGGAAAAGAAAAGGAAAGAAAAAAGAGAGAAGATGGTCGATGAGACCAATGACAGAAAAAACTGAATGGAGGTTGAAAAGTTGAAATGAAGATGATTGTGGCGTATGTGAAATATATCAGAGAGGGGAAAAGCCATACAGAAGCCATGCATGCTGCTTTCTCTTTTTAAATGACTGCATGTGTTAAAGCCATGTGCTGATATAAGTAGATGAGGTGATGTTTTTGGGCAGATAGTGTGTATGGTAATACCCCAGACTGGGGTTATTTTTGTGCTGTCTGTAAGTATAACTGCATGTGTGTATTTGAGCGTGAGTGTGTTTCAGTGTGTGTGTGTGTGTGTGTGTGTGTGTGTGTGTGTGTGTGTGTGTGTGTGTGTGTGTGTGTGTGTGTGTGTGTGTGTGTGTGTGTTCTAGACCGTGCAGAGTCAGTCAGTCTGTCATGGGTCTATGGGGGATTCCTGTTAAGTCCTTCAGTGAATGTCTGGGGCCTCATTGCAGAGGCAGGGCTGCTGAGAGGTTGGAGGGGGGGGGGGTGTCCAATTTGTGTTGTTTACAGTTCATGTCTCCTCGCTCCGCTTCTTTTCTACTCTCTCCCTCAGCCTTTCTTGTTAATGAAAACACATAAGGAACACCTTGAGCTCCACCAAATACATAAATGCATTGTATTTATGTAGTGCTTTTCTTGTGTTAATGATTCCTCAGAGCGCTTTACACAGTACAGGTACCATTCATCATTCACACAAAGCCATACAAGGTGCCCCCTGCTCATCAGATAAACATAAACAAACACACCTGATGGCACAGCATCAGGAGCAATTCATGGTACAGTGTCTTGCCCATGCAAGGACACTTTGACATGTAAACTACAAGGGACCAGAGATTGAACCACCGACCTTCCGATTGGTAGACAAACACTCTACCACCTGAGCCACAACATGTGCCCACTTTACAGTTTGTTTGATATTGTTTTACTGCTTATTTCAATGTCTGTCATATCTTGTTTTGTAAAAAGGGAAAAGTGAAACAAAATCCATACCAATGTGCGTTGTTGTTGTCTAAATAACAATTTCTTAAATGATGTATCTTTTCAAAATACAGCATTTACAGTGTATCCTTCTCCTGACTTGTTTCTTTCCTTTCTCCTCTTACCTAATGTACCCCATGAATTAAAAAGCATTTCAAACAACCTCCTACTCACATAACTATCTGTAATGTATGTACTGTATGTATTGTACTTATGCACAATTAGAAACTTAGCAGCATGATCCTTCTACATTTCTAACCTTGTCTGCACCTATATAGAAAAACAAGTGAAACGAAATAAGGAGATTGGTCATGTCTGTGCTGATATTGCTGAAATTCAAATCTATCTATGCAGTCAGTTAGCAGGCTACAATACATGGGCTATATTCATTTATCTGGCTGTATATTAAGTGGCAACACACTTCACATAATGATAGTACGCTTTATTAAACTATGCCAGACAACAATAAAGTTTTAATGTAATCACAAATATGTTAGATTTTTACTAATTTATCTCTTCTTTTTCTTTTTTCTTTTTTTTACAATCTAATCCATGTAACCTTTGGGTGAACCCCATGGCTCATGGCTTACAAGTACGGGTGTGTATTCCTCCCTCGATATCCACATACAGTGGCACAATCCAATACAAAAAGGACACTTTGTACACAGTGCATCAATAATAGATCAATCGATGATTGGATTTCTTCTTATGTGCTCACTTTCAGAAAGGACACATTTATTTGAGCCACTAAAAAGATTGTGCAGTCTACATGATGTGGTAGAGACTCCTACACACCCATCTTAACTTCTGCTATTCTCCAGCCACATCCTTCACCCTGTACTTTGTTCCTGTATGCAAACATCTGTTTTTCTCATCATTATCTGTTCTTTATCTCCTCTACAGATGCTTTGACCTCCACTAACACACTCTGACCCGTCCTACATTGATCTCTGTTTTCCTCTGTCTGGATGTTGAAATCTCAGATACACATGTTTTGTGTCTACAGTCCTTATGAGCTCGAGGGACAGCAGAGAGGTCAGAGGTGAGGCAGCTACCTCTGCTCTTCACAACCTGACACTCCAGAAACATGACAGCTGAGACCAGCGTGTCTGTTTTTGCACATATGCATGCATGTATGTGTGTGTGTGTTCATGTGTGCAATTTGACACCCTGAAAAAATAAGCCGCAGTATGTTCTGTAGAGAAATTGTTTATTTAAATGGAGGCCAACTGGTCTGTGAGAATGTGTGTGATTTGTGTGCATGTGTTCCCCAGTGTTGTCGTTGTGTGTGAAATGAGTGCGATACTGTGAACAAAAAGACCAGATAAACACGCTGTTAAATAAGTGACAATTTGACAGGAGGCTGGGTCTCTTTATTCTGTGGAGATGGCAACTTCTTTACATCCCCCTTCATGAGACGTGTGGTGTGTTTCTGTCAATCTGTCATTTTGATACACACATACACACAGCAGAGAAGTCACACGCACGCACGCATGCACGCACGCACGCACGCACGCACGCACGCACGCACGCACGTGTCTATTCTGTGGAGATGGAAACTTCTTTACATCCCCCTTCATGTGACGTGTGGTGTGTGTCTGTCAATCTGTCATTTTGATACACACATACACACAGCAGAGAAGTCATGCGCACGCACACACACACGCACACACACACACACACACACATACACACACACACACACACACACACACACACACACACACACACACACACACACACACACACACACACACACACACACACAAGAAGCCCTGCTGTCAATCAGCGGTCAGTAAGAAGCAGGAAACAGACAAGCTATTCTGTCCCTTGGCACAAGTCCCTTAACTGTGGCCTGGCTGCTGCAGAGAGAGCACTGTGTGTCACACGCTACAGATACAGGCAACCCTCTGTCACACACAAACAACCTCTCTCGCTCTCTCTCGTGTCTCTCTCTATTTCTTTCTGCCACAAACGCAGCGTTCACATCTGCATGTAGGCGCGTATGCACGATACCCATTCACACAGCGCACAGAAATAAGCTGGAGGACCATGTCTAACAAAGCGGGTGAGCCATTCCGCATTTTGACAGGCGGCCTGCTCGGAGAATCCCCTTCACTAGACCTGTTCACCCCACAACATGTGTGTTTGTGTGTGTGCATGCATGCAGAAGGGTTTACATACATGTGTATTTGTGGATGTGGACACCTGAACATCAAACCCTTATGTGATTGTTCAACATGTCATTCCAAAACTATAGGCGTTACTGTAACAGGCTGCTATACCAGCACTGGTATGCACACTGTCACTGGCGCATGGTCCTTACCACTCCGTGTCCTGCGTGTGCTCTGTGTTTTACATCCAGCATGCAGCTGCTGCAGAGTTACAAATACATATTGTTTGGTTATTACAGAATATGCATGTGTTCAGACTGTGTGCCAGGTGTGTGATCATTTTGATACAAATATGAACTATTACAGACAGCCTCATTTCTCAGATCAGCAACATTGATCATAAGTACTTTATTTTAATGTGTTGGTTGTTCGTTATCTTAACCTAATATATATTCTATTAAGGTCTGACTTAAGATTTTGCCCTTGTGTGTGTGGCTTCTTTGGAAGTCCCTGGCCAGCAGGGCGTGGCCCGGGACTAGAGACGAAATGGAAAGGGACACTGTTTTTATTCTTATCTAAGGGTCACCTTCTCTCACACAGGGAAACTGCAGCGCTGAGGCTGGCACTGACCTTCAAGTCAAGCCCTTCACACTGAAGCCATAATGAGGCTTTTCCTTCCAGAGGCTTCTCTACAGTCACTCCCCAAACGACCGCAGGAAATGGAATTTTCTGAAAGGATCAAAGCAAGTCGAGAGTTGTAAATGGTTTGAGTTTCCGACAAAGACAATGTGCCAGATTCCAGCGCCTTGAGGGACACACAACCATATCACAATGAAACCTCTGTCTGCCTAAAACGCACACACCCACTTGTCCACACACACACACACACACACACACACACACACACACACACACACACACACACACACACACACACACACACACACACAGATATATATATATATATACACACACACACACACACAGATATATATATATATATATATCCTTACAAAGCCACACAGATTCACACCAGGGCACACACAACAAACGTAGCGTTTACGAATAGTTAGGAGATCCTGGGAAACAGTACAGTATTCCAGTGGTTTTCCAGTGGAATCTTTTTCATACCTGTGTGTCAGGGCTTAGTGAGGTGCATGCCTCTGCATATCCTGCACTGCTGGTCTAAGTGTGTATGTGTGAGCCATAGTCCTCTGAGCCTAAAGGCAGCCTTACTTTTAACAGTACTCTGCTTTTGTTTGGGGCAAGGTTCAGGAGGGTAACAAAGAAATTCTGTTTACGCTTTTGTGTATGTGTAAGGATGTGTGTGTGTGTGTGTGTGTGTGTGTGTGTGTGTGTGTGTGTGTGCGTGTGTTTGTGTGTCTGGGGTCAGGCAGCCCCATTAGCAAGACAACCTCCTTCCAGCAGTCACTTTGACAGCTCTGTAATCTACAGCTACTCAAAGCACTCACCATGGTAGGTCTGTTTGTGTATGGGCATAGATGAGTGTGTGTTTGTGTGTGTGTGTGTGTGTGTGTGTGCATATGTATGTGTGTGTGTGGTTGGTTGGCATGGCAAGTTACAGATTAACTACTACACTACTTCTGAGACATACCTTTATAATATTTGTAGAATTTGACATGATGAGCAGGATTCACACAAAAAAAATCTTCTCGTTGACTTCTATAAGTCACTGGAAATGCACAGCATGTGAGCAAATATGGAAAACATGATGATGTCCAGCTGCACAACCTAAAGCTGTCACCAAGCCAGGCTGAAAATGTTTCAGTTTAAGTTCACAGGTTTTCATCATGTATGATTGTTCTTGTGTTTATACTACAGAACGGCACATATTTGGAAGGATATTAAACAAGTGCCCGTAGAGAGAGCGGTGCACTTGACATACATGATGAGTGTAATGCTAATGCTTTGGTCACTACATATAAACATGTATCGAACTTTAAGGGTGCAATTGTAGGACTAGTAAAAATCTTTGTGACACCCAACTGCTTTTAAAAGTTTGCTAAATCTGCTCACACAAGCTTGCTCTCTCACATTCACGCGTAGTACACTTACAGCGAAAGAGGGAGGAAAAGAGACAGAGAGAGAGAAGTCGGTTTTGAATAGAATGCTTTTATGTTTCCCACAGGCAGGCCGAGAGTCGTCTTATCTCTGAGGCTCAGCCCGGCTATCTAGAGTAAACCAAAGTTTCTGCACACAGAGAGCTAAAATTGATGGTGCAGTCCAATTTCTCCCTGTTAAACATTATTCCCAGGAATTCCCCTTGGCTTTGTGTGTGTGTGTGTGTGTGTGTGTGTGTGTGTGTGTGTGTGTGTGTGTGTGTGTGTGTGTGTGTGTGTGTGTGTGTGTGTGTGTGTGTGTGTCTTACAGCCAGCCATCAGGAGATGTTCAAGAAGATAGCACCTGGAGAACAGGGAAATAAACATTCCTGCAGACCTTCTGTCTGTGGCGAGGGAGAGAGAAGGTTAGGACGGACACATCTCTGAGGAATCGTTCACGTACATGTATTTAACAACCTTGAAGGTAACACTGCTAAAGCCAGAGAGACCAAAATACCAAAGAGACAGACGCATAAAGAGAGGGAAAAAACAAAAGACAAAGTAAATTGGATGGACAAGCTGTCAGACACTCACAGACAGCCACCAACAATTTCTCTCCCTTCCTCACACACACACACACACACACACACACACACACACACACACACACACACACACACACACACACACACACACACACACACACACACACACACACACGATCGTTTCACTATCTTTGTGGGGACCCATCATTGACATAATGCATTCCCTAGCCCCTTACCCTAACGGTGTGTTTCCACACAGCAAAATTTTGCTTCGCTCTCATTGAGGTTGAATGGAGACGAAATTCGCCCTGATTGGGCGAGATGAGAGCGAATCGCCGAGGAGAGCGAAACAAAGTTGACAAAAGTTTAACTTTATTCAAATGAGGACCACTTTTCAGCTAGCCGATGAAATCCAATGTTTGGACATTGGATTTTATTGTAGCCTAGCCAGGCAGCTAGCTAGGCTATTTGTGCATTTGTTTGATTATATGTTTTGTTGGCGAACATTGACGCTTGTAGCAACACGGATTGTTATTTATATGTCATACAAACTTAAACAGGGCAAATACACCACCAAATAGACCATTGTAGATGTTAGTTTAAACACACAAAATTATTCAGCTAGCCGGTGTTCTGTTGCTGTCTTGCGTGTTGTATTCGCGACCACGCCCCCGAGGCAAAATATCGCTGGCCAAAAATCGCGAGGTGTTTCGCTGTGTGGAAACCTACCGTAAACTTAACCATCACAACTAAATGCCTAACCTTAACCCTTACCTTCACCCTAACCATAACCTAATTCTAACCCTAATCCTAAAACCAAGTTTTAACCCTCAAACAGCCCTTTAAACATGTGGGGTCCAGCATTTTGGCCCCACAAAGCTGTCCGGACCCCACAAGTATACTGTATTCCTGGTTTTTGGGCCCCACGAATATAGTTAAACAAGAACACACATACATACACACACACACCAAAGCACACACTCATGTACACTGAAACATAACCAGCAACAGATTGCCAAAGCCAACAATTTACATCTTTTTACTTGATTGTGAACAAACTGAAGTTGAATATGAGACACGAGTAGCCTACAAGAAATCTGACACAAAAAGTTAGAAAAGTGTACAAGTTCAACCCGTCCTTTTTCCCAGGACTCTCTCAAAACATTGTTTTTCAGTCTCGACAGTTAGTAGTGTGTGTTTGAAACAAACCGCCTGTTTCAGCTACAGCTCTGCACGTCTGTTTTATTTTGGCCACGTCCTAGCAACAGAGCTGTTTCTGCTTACTTCTCGCTCCACCCTCTGGCCCAAAATGCTCCAGGCTGCTTGCTCTTGCACATGAGACTGTGTGTGTGTGTGTGTGTGTGTGTGTGTGTGTGTGTGTGTGTGTGTGTGTGTGTGTGTGTGTGTGTGTGTGTGTGTGTGTGTGTGTATATGTGTCACACATCTGCTTTGCATTGTGGAGGATCTCGGCACTGGCTCTCTAAGCCCCATGATTTTGTTGCAGCAAGCCAGTGAGATGAGGAGGCAGCTTGCAGAGGAGGTTGTGGTTGAGTGGGTTGGAGGGGTGAAGATGGAGAAAGAGAAAGCAAAGAAAGGGTACGAGATATACGAATAAGATCACAATGACAGTGCTACAATAAAGTGCAAACATCTGTGGCACATGCAGAAAGAATGTGACTGCATGCTTCATAAGAGGAAAAAGGGAGCTGAGGGGATTTTGTAAAAAAAATATTATGGAGCTATAAAAGTTTTCCAGTGTTTCATGTGAGCAGCAGAGATTCCACGCTTTGCCTCCTGCAGGGTTGGGTGAGCAGTCGGGCGGGGCTGGCTCACACTGCTCTGCTGGGCTGGGCCATGACTTGGTATGCTAGGTGAGGCTGAGAGAGGATGGGCAGGGTCGGGTTGGGATGGAGATGTCTCGTTGCTGCCAAAAGAGGACAACATCAGAGAGGGAAAGCACAGGGCCGAGGAGAGGGGTCACTGGGTTTGTTTGGCTGCTCCGATGTCTGCCGTATCTGCACGACTGCATCACCTTTTAATCTTTTACTTCCCTTGGTCTACCCCTTCATTCTGCACTCCTTCCCTCTATATCATCTCATTCCTGTGGGCTTTGATAGCTCTCTCACACCTATGCCAGCTAATTATTGTGCCTCACTTTGTGATTATTTATTACATGCTGCAGAGGGAGAGTCGAGGCTGAGAAGTGGAGTATATGTGAGAGAAAGACTGAGCTTACATGAAAAATGGCTGCAGTAAGTTCCCCGATGCAGTGAAACATTTGGCATGGGCACTGAACAATCAAAGCTTTGGGGCTATGCACAGGTGTGTGAAATTTTGCTGTGTGGAAACACACCGTTAGGGTAAGGGGCTAGGGAATGCATTATGTCAATGATGGGTCCCCACAAAGGTGAAACGAACGTGTGTTTGTGTGTGTGTGTGTGTGTGTGTGTGTGTGTGTGTGTGTGTGTGTGTGTGTGTGTGTGTGTGTATGTGTGCACGTGTGTGTGTGTGTGTGCGCGTGTGTGTGTGTGTGTGTGTGTGTATGAGGGAGAGAGAGAGAGAGCAGTGAGTCAGTTTGGCATTAACCCAGGATATCAACTATAGGGGGCTTGAACTTTGTGGAGCTGAGGCACTGCCAAGTGAGTATTGTGTGCTCATATAAAATTATTAAACAACAGCCGTGGTGTGTGTTTGCATGTGTGTTTTGTGCACTTGCATGCTCATATGTATGTGTGTGTGTGTTTGTGCTTCAGCTAAACCATGTTGGAAACTATATCTACTTGAAAGTCTTTTCAATCAGACTGAAGTGGAGAAGGGAGCGCCAAAAGAGCACTTTAGACTTCAGATGAAGAGTGATGAGAATAGACCCATAATTACTACTGAATCCTCTCAGTCGGCAACCTTCAGCCGAAAACACTGATTGTGTGTGTGTGTGTGTGTGTGTGTGTGTGTGTGTGTGTCTCCCAACCTCTGAATCCAAAACCTACAAACATGCTCTACAAATGTTGTGTCACGTAAACGCTGACACGCACATACACACATACAAACTTCAGTGCCTCGAAAGCCAATTGGTTTTAGAGACAAGAAAGGCAGGGGCGTAGACGCCTTCTATTCATTATGTGTGCTTGCAATGCACACATGTATCATAATTTAAAGCTTTTCATTGTTCTGTGTCCTACTCCTCTCATCTACACATACGACACATCAAATTGTTCCACTAATGGAGGGAAAGTATGCTATGATGTTTTGTAACAATGTGACATATGAATTAACGTCTCCAGTTTTTGCTAACCTTTTACCCAGCTTTTTTTTTTCAGTTTTTTTTCATATCTTTCCTATTTTTTGAAAAGTCACAGTTCCATCACAGGTTTTACGCATTTTTACGATTTCATTATATTGTAGCAACTAGTACAACCTTAACAACCACCCAGAAACCACCAACTATCTGGAAACTCCACTTCAAACACTGAAGCATATACCTAGCAACTACCAAGTAAAACCTTTAGCAACCAACATGCCACCCGTTAGCACCATCTATCTTATAAAAATCTGGCAAAAACATAGCAATGTCTTCGAGAAATCACTTTCCTCAGTAGTTTTATACATGTTTCAGACCTTATTATTAGAGATGTTCTGATACCGATACTGGTATCGGTATCGGAACACAACGATACTGCCTAAAACGCTGGTATCGGTATCGGGAAGTACTGGAGTTTATACACCAATCCGATAACACATAATAAAGCCCTAAAGAAAATCTACGTTAAAGTAGTTTATATTTATGTTCTTTTTACATTATAACTGACTGTCAAACTGGATAATAAAAGAAAGTTTTGTGGCATTCATTGTTTGTGTTTGCTCATGTTTCACAAAGAGTTTAACCTAAGCCAGACCGACAACAAAGCTAGAAATCTTATCACATCCATTCCATACAGGGACAGTAGTATACCAAGCTGTTAAAATATAATAAATATATGACACACTGGTATTGGATCAGTACTCGTTACGCAAGTTCAGGTATCAGAATCGGTATCGGGAAGCAAAAAATAGTATCGAACCATCTCTACTTATTATACAATGGCAACTTTACAATATACAACCGTAGCAAGCACCTGGAAACTCCACTTCAAACACCCATATACCTAGCAACTGACTGATAAAAACCGTAACAACCAACTTGCAACCTTTTAGCACTTAGTATTCATCTTCTGATGACCCAGCAACCATCTAGTAACATTTTCACAACCACATAGCAACTACTTAACTATCGTGTAGAATTTTCTTTAGCACTTTATAGAACAGAATAAGATGGCAATTTTGCTCAGGCAGTAAAGATGTGCAAATTTTCTTCAGAAAATGCAATGTTTACTTGTTGTAGTACAACCCCAAATCAGAAAAAGTTGGGACAGTATGAAAAACACAAATAAAAAAAGAAAGTAGTGATTTCTAAATGTACTTTGACTTATATTTCTAGTAATCAGGTAAATTGGTTTAATAATGATGTGATTTGAAACAGGTGATGCCAACAGGTGATTGTAATTATGATTTGGTACAAAAGCAGCATCCAAGAAAGGTCTAGTCCTTTAGGAGCAAAGATGGGCCGAGGATCGCCAGTTTGCCAACAAATACGTGAGAAAATTATTGAAATGTTTAAAAACAATGTTCCTCAAAGAAAGATAGGAAGACATTTGCTTATTTCGCCTTCAACAGTGTATAACATAATTAAAAGATTCAAGGAATGAGGAGGAATTTCAGTGCGTAAAGGACAAGGGCGCAAGCCTAAGCTGAACAACCATGATCTCCAATCCCTCAGGCGGGACTGCATCAAGAATCGTCATTCATCTATAAGCGATATCACCACATGGGCTCAGGACTACTTTGGCAAACCTTTGTCAAGTACCACAATACGTAGTTACAGCCACAAATGCCAGTTAAAACTGTACTGTGCCAAAAGGAAGCCCTATGTTAACAATGTCCAGAAGCACTTCTCTGGGCTCGGAGGCATCTGGGATGGACCATCACACAGTGGAAACGTGTACTGTGGTCAGATGAATCAGTATTTCAGGTATTTTTTGGGAGAAATGGACGCTGTGTGCTCCGGACCAAAGAAGAAAAGGATCATCCAGACTGTTACCAGCAACAAGTCCAAAAGCCAGGGTCTGTCATGGTATGGGGTTGTGTCAGTGCCCTTGGCAAAGGTAACTTGCACTTCTGTGATGGCACCATTAATGCATAAATACAAGTCAAAGTACATTTAGAAATCACTACTTTCTTTTTTATTTGTGTTTTCCATACTGTCCCAACTTTTTCTGATTTGGGGTTGTAGATGAATGACGATTCTTGATGCAGTGCCGCCTGAGGGATTGGAGATCACGGTTGTTCAGCTTAGGCTTGCGCCCTTGTCCTTTACGCACTGAAATTCCTCCTCATTCCTTGAATCTTTAATTATGTTATGCACTGTTGAAGGTGAAATAAGCAAATGTCTTCCTATCTTTCTTTGAGGAACATTGTTTTTAAACATTTCAATAATTTTCTCATGTATTTGTTGGCAAACTGGCGATCCTCGGCCCATCTTTGCTCCTAAAGGACTAGACCTTTCTTGGATGCAGCTTTTGTACCAAATCATAATTACAATCACCTGTTGACATCACCTGTTTCAAATCACATCATTTAACCAATTTACCTGATTACTAGCCCTAAATTGCTCCTGTCCCAACCTTTTTTGGAATGTGTTGCAGGTCTGAATGACAGGAAAGGATGTATATTTACAAATGAAATTAAGTTGACCAGACAAAACATGAAATATTTTGTGTTCACATTGTCTGCAATGAAATACAAGTCAAAGTACATTTAGAAATCACTACTTTCTTTTTTTATTTGTGTTTTTCATACTGTCCCAACTTTTTCTGATTTGGGGTTGTAAGTCGTTTTTTAAACTCTTCTCGTCTACCACGTCCCACCTGTCTCTTCTCCTCCGACACGCCGCTCTTCAAGCCGTGCTAGTTTATGCGGTGGTCACAGCCTGAGCCAGGGTCATCAATAACATTACTGGAGAGTCTGTCTGCATTCCCCTGACTTAACTTCTCCAGCAACTATAATGTCTGAATGTGTGCGCATGTACAACTGTTACTGTCTGTCTTAGACTCTAACTATAACTATATTTTATTAGCTGATATAATCTGAAGATATTTTTTTATATACATATTGGAACCAGCAACGTGGCTCTTTAAAAGTCTCATATGCACACACACACACACACACACACACACACACACACACACACACACACACACACACACACACACACACACACATAGACACACACACACACACACACACACACACACACACACACACACACACACACACACACACACACACACACACACACACATGGATCCTGTTAATTCCAGATGGGTTGTGTGTGTTCAGAAGGTCTAGTTCAAGACAAAAATCTGGTCCTTGTCCTTTTTTGACCCACCCCCCCCCACCCACCCACCCCCACACACACACACACACACACACACATGGGTAGGCTAAAGGCCTGTGGCCAGTAATATCAGAGACAGTTGGTGTTTTTGCAGCACTTAGTGGCCCAGTATTCCCTTACCACAACAACATCCAATCACCTGCCAGCTCCCGACCTCTGACTTCTGCTACAGAGCCGGGGATTGAGAGGGATAGAGTGCATACCAGTGTGGGGTAGGGTGGTCCACAAGCCACTAGGTTGAAAGGCTTTGGTTTGCCTCCAGGCAGAGACCTCAACAAAGCCTGTAAGCTCGCTGCTGCACACTATTGATTAGAGAGAGAGAGAGAGAGAGAGAGAGAGAGAGAGAGAGAGAGAGAGAGAGAGAGAGAGAGAGAGAGAGAGGCTTTTGGCTGTTCATTGATACACTACATTAGGCGAGTACACGGATGACTATCTTTTCATTACTTATGTGGACAGATGAACCTCCCTGAGGGATCCCCCCCCTTCACTCCCCCATCTCGGCATCTTGCATCATCATCATCATCCCATCTCACCCGTCTCCTGATCTGAAACACATCTCACGTCTTCCCATCCATCTTCTCTATCTTCTCTCGCTTTTCTGTCTTTCCTACCACTTTCAGCCGTACTTGCTTCATCAGGTAATAACTGTAAGCTGATAAATTGACAGTTATGCAGCTAACTAATCTTGCTCTTTCATAATTTGCTCATCTTATCTATCCATCAACCATTACTCTTTCTCAACTTCTAAACCTTTCTTTGCTCCTTTCTCTCCAATCTGTACATGTTATTCTTCTACCTCGCTCCACTGCTGCCATTTAAAACAACAAGCTATGGAAGGTGACCAATTTATGGGATGGGACTTGTGCTGTAGGCGATTACCCAAGGGCGCGCACACACACACACACACACACACACACACACACACACACACACACACACACACACATACACACACAAACACATTTGCCCAACACGCACTTAGACATTGTGTTTTGTAGGAGGGGTAAAGAAGTGCATCGGTCGGCACGCATGTAAATTTATTAGCAATAAAACAGCATTGGATATTAGTGATGTGTTGATAGGAAAATGTACTGTGTGTGTGTGTGTGTGTGTGTGTGTGTGTGTGTGTGTGTGTGTGTGTGTGTGTGTGTGTGTGTGTGTGTGTGTGTGTGTGTGTGTGTGTGATGGGAATCAAGTTCAGAGACCAGAGGGAAAACGATGATTGAATTCTGGGCCATACTCATGACCCAGTACTTTACCGGGAGCATTACTCCTTCTCAGAACCACTAAGTGGAGTGAATAAGTGTGTCTTCTTAGTGTGTGTGCGGGTGTGCGTGTGTGTGTGTGTGTGTGTGTGTGTGTGTGTGTGTGTGTGTGTGTGCATCTTCTTTATGCATTCATGTGGATTCACAGTGTTTACTAGCTCTGATGCTTTATCAACCATAAACACACGTTTACAGGCATTTAGGCTAAACCCTTTGCTATTTCCTGTCATATACAGGCAGACGTAAGGATGTTGCCAGTACCATTGTAAAACTGTGAGGAGGAAAGTCTTCACTTACTATTTCCAGTCACTCAGCAGAAAAAGGTTCATCCAGATCCCTGCTATAAATTTTAAACACAGGAGCCAAGTACGGCTGCTGGAACGGAGAGGAAAACATTCCCATTGTCTGTGACTTATGAATTGTTTTTACTGTTGGTCTTTCTGCAGACTAAATGTAGCTCTCTATATGAAACTAAATGGAACAAATAAAGATTAATTTAAAGAAAACAATATGAAACTAAAATAGCTACTAAGCCTTTAGGTCCTAAAACTCATAGTCTAGTCTGGATTGACGACAGTTAATTTACCGGATAGTTCCGACACAGCCGGATGTTCCACCGGATGTCCCTTACCTTCTGCTTTCTATGTATTCACATTCTTAACTCTGGTCACTTCGAGAAACAGCAACCAGAACCTCCGCGCTAACAAGCTAACATTATACGCTGAAAATGGCAAGTTTTTAAGAAAATTTGGATGGTGCAACAAGGCAGGCCTGCTTGGTTCTTTCGGGGAATGATTGTAAAGATTTACAAAGAATGTGTTTACGGCATTTCCTCTCCAACTGGGATGTTTCGGAACCAATGGGTGGGGATTGCTATGGGCAGTGCCATGTCATTTCTGTGATGCTCCATTGTTCCGACCTCTCAATAACCCGAAAGAATCCCACTATGGCCACGCCAAGACCCGCCCTTCAATAGCATTTATTGGACAGGCGTCCATGCTGAGCAATCGGCTATCCTGACCAATCGGCTATCCTAACCTTAACCACTCGAGGTGAAATGCCTAACCCCAACCAATTGAGCTGCTTCGTAGGGCGGGTCTTGGCGTGGCCATAGTGGGATTCGTAATTTTGCCAGTCGGACTAGTGGGCTGTAGGACCAAAGGGAATTTTTCAGGTTATTGAGAGGTCGGAACAATGGAGCGAGTGTGTATGGACGAAGTACACACGGAGATACACTGGTGAGAGCAAATTACGTTTAACCATGTATCCAGCTGATGTAAATAGCTTACGTTACCGTATTGTGTGAAAAGTTAACTTCATTTAATATTGTATGTGGCGTTTTCTTTTCCGGAGTACAAATGTTCCACCAAACAAGTTCCTTCCTGAGACTAATTTGCAGAGGCAGCGTCATTACGACTGGAGCTTAGCGACCGGAGCTTAGCGACCGGAGCTTAGCGCCACCCAAGACGATTGTGATTGGTTTAAAGAAATGCAAACAGCTCCTATCCAGGAGTGTATGTGTGGAGGAGCCAGACCTAGGATAGGTCTGGCAATGCGAGACTACTCATTGTCTAATAATCCCTTAGCAATAAAACACCTTAGCAATAAAATGACTCAGTGTGTGCATGTATTTATTCTTCATCCACTGTGTATCTGTTTTTATGTGAAGTATAAGGATGAGAGAGCAAGGCTTTGTAATTGTGAGAGTTAAAGTTAGGATTAGAGGTCAGGGAGTCTGTTTAAAGGTACAATGAAGTGTATATGTGTTTATGTGTGTGTTTAGGGGAGTAGAGGGATTGAAGGGGGAGGTTGGACTGTCACCTCTGAGCTGTAGCTGTCTGATGGCCTCACTCCCTGGCTCCATATCCCCTGCTCAGCATGTCAGAGGGCTAACGGTGGCTAACTGTATATATGAGAAGGATTAAGCACCTGGACACACAAGGATCCTGTCTGCCGCGACGTGAGATGGATGTCATCACCTGGATAAGTGACGCGGGGGAGGGGGGTGGGGGCGGGGGGCGAGAATAACAAGGGGAGGAGAAAACCACAGGGAGTGAAAGAGGTACAGTAGTGGGATTAATGTTCAAGCCAAGAAGTCGAAGAAGGTATGAGGAGGAGGAAGATAGTGTTGGGTGAGTTGTGTCCACGTCCAAAAAGCCTGTGGAAGTAATAAACTCTGATCCATCAATCAGCCAGACAGAACACAGAACAGGGAGAACATGTTGTACAAGACAAAGGACAGAGAGACAAAAGAGGAGAGGAGAGGAGAGGGGAGGAGAGGAGAGGAGAGGAGAGGAGAGGAGAGGAGAGGAGAGGAGAGGAGAGGAGAGGAGAGGAGAGGAGAGGAGAGGAGAGGAGAGGAGAGGAGAGGAGAGGTGAGGTTTTGGTTTTCAAAGTCCCTTTATTGGACCATTTTCAGATAAGATTCACAAACACAGAAAAAAATCAACATACAAAATACAAGACAAAGAAAAAAACAAACTATACAAAAAAACACAACAAACACTATCAAAACAAACTATGTGCTTTTTTCCAAATCAAAAACCAACCACCAACTCCCCCTCCTCCCCCACAGAGCACAACACTCCCCCTACAGCCCACACACGACTGAACACCAGCAAATTGTCCGTCATCTGGTAGTAAGAATGTTCCACCCTCAATCGGGCCTTGACCAGTCCTTCCAGAACCGGCACTGGCTCTACACTACCGGCTCCCTGAGCCCGGTTCCTGCGTGTTAGCCAGATGGCCAACTTTGCCGTTGCAAACAAAAAGTTTAGTAGAATGTGAACAGTCTTTTTTTGCTTTGTGTATTTTGGACCAAAAATGAACAATTCCAAAGAAAAAACCTCTCCAAAACCCTGAACCCACTTTTTAAGAATCTCTAGCAGATCTGTCAGCCGAGGACATTGAATAAACAAATGTTCTAGTGTTTCCACCTGAAGGCAAAAATGACATCCCTCCCCTAGCTCGGGATCAAGGTGCGCTCTGTATCTGTTTGTAGCTATAGCCCCATGCACAATCCTCCATTGAAGGTCTGCTGCCCGCTTTTCAACGGGCAGCTTGTACAGGGAACGCCAACTGCCTTTCGGGGAAACGTCTGGACCAAAAAACTCAGTCCACCTCGACTCCTTCAGCTCAGCCAAAGACCGCAGGTTCAGGACCTTTATGCAGGTATAATAAAGTGCTTTCTTCCCTGCATCTTGAAACTTGTCCAGGTGAGGGGTTGAAAAAGACAGTAGCTGGCCTGCTTCCTCCCGCCATTCCCCCACAGATGGGGTGATGGTCAGAGAGGGGAAACTGTACTCCCACCCCTCACTCCACTGATCACACAGGGTCTGATTCTCTACCAGAGTTCGTTGATGTTGCTCTAGGGTAGCACAAACCTCATTCACCACCCTGTTGATCAGCCTAATGGAGGTGATGTTGCTACTCACTCTTAGGACGTCAACAGATGTGGCAGTCATCTTCATCAGGTGTCCCAGTTTAGTACACCCAGCCCCTCTTAGACTGGATCGCAGGCTAGCAGACTGTAGAGTTTGAGTCCTTAAAAAGTTGTTGAAAAACAAAGGTTCTTCAAACAGCCACATTCCCGGAATTTCATTTGCATCACGAGAAAATTGTAGTATCTGCCACGCCTGCAGCACAGAACTGTAGAATGATGTCAGCCCAGTGAGGTCCATATCCTCAGTTTTTAGAAGGAAAAGCTGCTTGTCGTATCCCAATCGCCCAGCTCTCCTCAGCAGCAGTCGGGCTGTATCCAGCCAGCTGGGGCCACAGTTGTACAATAGTCTTTGTGCAGTCTGGATTCTAAAGGAGGCAATTTTAGACTGGATATCCACCAGCCCCTGGCCCCCTTCAGCTACAGGCAGGTAGAGCACTGCTGCCCGAACCCAGTGCCGCCCCGACCAGAAGAAATCAACGATGGTCCTCTGAACGTCCTCCATCAGGCCTCTTGGTGGCACAATAGCAATGAGCTTATGCCAAAGGGTCGAGGCAACCAAATTATTGGCAACCAGAACTCTTCCCCTATACGACAGCTTAGGTAGCAACCATTGCCATTTAGACAACCGAGCGCACACCTTCTCCTTCACTCCCTCCCAGTTCTTCTTGACAAAACCCTCAGAACCCAAAAACACTCCCAAAACTTTTAACCCTTCTTTTCCCCACTCAAGTCCCCCTGGCAGACTGGGCACCGCTTTATCTCTCCACTGACCTACTAACAAGGCTTCACTTTTGGCCCAGTTCACCCTTGCGGATGTGGCCCTCTCATACAAAGACAGAGCATCCTGCAGACTCTGAACATCCTCCTGGCTGCAGACAAAAATATTGACATCATCTGCATAGGCTGAAACCGCAAGCGGACGCTCAATGCTCGAGGACCCAGGCAGGACAAGACCGCTGAGTCGAGCCCTCATCCTGCACAGTAAAGGCTCGATTGCTAAGGTGTATAGCTGTCCCGAGATAGGGCAACCCTGTCTTATCCCCCTATTCACAGGAATGGGCCGGCTCAGCCCTGCACCTGTCTTCACCAAACACTGTGCCCCATTGTACAGCAAACCAACCCAAGACAGAAAACCATCACCAAAACCAAAAGCTTTAAGTGCAGAAAACAAGTAAGAGTGATCCACCTTATCAAAAGCTTTTTCCTGGTCTAAAGACACAATGCCAACATCAACGTCATACATTTTACACACATCAAGAATGTCCCGAACACCAAAAATATTGTCCATGATCGACCTATCTGGAACACAGTATGTTTGGTCCGAGTGTATAATTAATTCCAGGACATTCTTCAGTCTGTTGGATAATGCTCTGGAGAGTATCTTATAATCTGTACAGAGGAGGGAAACTGGGCGCCAGTTCTTAAGCAAAGCCAGATCTCCTTTTTTTGGCAGCAGTGATAACACCGCTCGCTGACAAGAAACCGGAAGAAAACCTGTTCTAAACCCCTCCAGCATAACCTCATGAAGGTCTGGTCCAATAGTCTTCCAGAATTGTTTATAGAAATCTGCGGAGAGACCATCTATTCCCGGCGCCTTTCCTGTGGCCATCTGGTTGACCGCAGCTGTCAGCTCCTCCAGCGTTAGCTCGCAGTCCAAAGCAGCTCTCTCGTCCAGACTGAGCTGAGGAAGATCCTCCAGGAGCTCCTCACGACACTCCATGCTGCACTGTTGAGCCCCAAAGAGGTCTGCATAGAACTCCCTCGCATGGCTCCTCATCTCACCCGGACTGGTGGTTACTCTGCCCCCTGGGATCTGAAGGCATGTCATTTGTTTCCTCTGTGCCACCGATCTCTCCAGACCAAAGAAAAAGGAGCTCGGGGCATCCATGTCCTTTAACTGGAGGAAACGACACCTGACCAGAGCTCCTTTCACCCTCTCGTTCAGGAAAGAGCTCAATTCCATTTTTTTCTTTTTCAACAAGTGCCCTAAAGAAGGGTCAGAGTCTCTATTTAAAACCTCCTCAATACCTCTAATGTTGGCTTCAAGTTCCATTACAACTGCATTGATCTTAGCAGTGGAATGGGAGGTGTACTGTTGACACAAAACCCGAACTTGCGCCTTGCCAACGTCCCACCACTGCTTCAAAGACTTAAAATCTGCTTTTTTATTTTTCCAGCACTTCCAAAAGTGCTCAAATGTGTGACAGAACATGCTGTCTTGTAAAAGTTTGTTATTAAAATGCCAGTAGGACGTAATCCTCTTACCTGGCGAGATGATCAAATCTATAAAAACAAAGTGATGATCCGTGAAGCCAACAGGAGTTATCCTACTGTGGACTAGTCTAGAGTTAAGATTTTTTGAAATATACATTCTGTCGAGTCTGGCTGCACTCACCCTATTATTAATGACCCTCACCCAAGTGTACTGTCGCGATTGTGGATGTTTAACCCTCCATGTATCTACCAAATCCAGCTGCTTAATGGTGCTGTTCAAGCTCTGAGCTGAAAGTGGGTGAGGTTCCTCGCCTATCCTGTCCACAGTGAAATCAGGAGTACAGTTAAAATCCCCACCAACAATCAACTGATCCTGATGGTACTTACTTAATTCGTTTTTTAACTGAGTGAAAAAAGTCACTCGTTCTGATCCCTGATTAGGGGCATATACATTAACAAAACAAAACACCGAACTCTTTATCTCTGCCCTGACAACCAGCAGGCGTCCCTTTACTACTTCGGTGGACGATATAATGTTTGCATTAGCAGCTGCCTTAAACAGAACAGCAACCCCTGCGCTAACATTAGTGCCATGGCTAAGAGCATGGGGACCCTCCCACCATATACCCCATTCTGTCTCAACTGCTGGATCAGAATGTGTTTCCTGCAAAAACAACACATCGATCCTTTTCTGACTAGAGACCTCAGAGATTAAAGCCCTCTTATGCCCATCTCTCCCACCATTGATATTAAGAGATCCTATTTTAAGGCTCCTCATGGAAAAGTCAGAAAAGAGAAACAGACAAGTTGAAACAAGCAGAGAACAATATAAAGAGGAAAACAAATTAAGTGTCATGATCATTGGAAGTTCTTAGTCTTTTTGAAGTTCTACATCCTTTTTCCTTTCTTATAGTTGTAATGTGCTTTTTTAGGCGATAGCGTTTCTTTTTATCTAACAGGTCAAAACCAACCAGTCTTTTCAGTACAGCAACAGATTTGATAAATTTTTCTGTGTCTTTGAAGTAATCAGTCACTTTCACAGATCTTTTAAATGTTTCATTCAGAAAACGATCTATTTCCTCTAATGAATACAGATCTGTGCTCAGATTAACTTCTCCAATAGATACTGTATCAGACTCTGAATCATACTCCATGTCTTCACTAGCACATGATGCCTGACTGCTGAGTTGCCCTGCACCCTGTTCATCAGCGGTGATCACATGACCTCTCGGGATACTAGTGGAGGCTACTTCCACCGTAATTCCTGACTGTGATTGCACTTTAGCACCAACAAACTCAGTATGACTCTCTTGTGGCGCCGGAACCTGCTGCTGCTCAGACTGGCTCTGCTTCTCTACATTACTTTTGTTGCATTTCGCAACCGCTTCGCCGATGGCCGCATCTGCATCGCCGTGATCTGCCGCCACACCCCCATCAGCAGCTGCTCCAGCTACATTGGACCCGGCACCGGGTGCGATATCGGCCGACCCCGGGCCGCCAGCCCCAGCCGCGGCCGCCTCGCCATCAGGCGCAGCAGCCTCGCCATCAGCCGGCGCAGCCTCGCCATCAGACGGCGCCTGCTGTCTGTGGGGACAAGCAACACGCTTGTGTCCCACATCTCCACACTCAAAACATTTCAACTGTCCAGAGCTTGCATACACCATATAAGAACCATTACCATGCTTCACTCTGAAAGACACCTCCAGCGTCTGTGTGGCCGAGTCCAGGAACATGAACACCTGCCGCCTCAGAGACTGCACATGTCGCAGTTTGGGATCTTTACATCCCAAAGTCACAGTTTTAAACCCACTGGCAAACTTTCCAAACCTCCGAAGCTCATTCTCCAACAACTCGTTGGATATGAACGGCGGAACACCGGATACCGTGATTCGCGTAGATGGAGTTGATAAGGGGGAAACCTGCACATAACTTTCTCTGATAAACACACCGCTCTCAATCAACTGATGAACTAGCTGCTCATCCTTCATAAACACAACCACTGCTTTGTTCATTCTGGATGCAAAAGATAGCTTGTCATAGCCTACCTGTTCACCAACCGCCAACAGAACCTCCTCCACAGTAACATTATTCTCCGGGGGTACTATTCTTATTCCCTGCCGGAGAGTCGGAGGTGGCGTCTCAAAGGACGCCATTCCTCCCGGAAAAAGACGCTCGACCGAAAACCCGATTCCTCAGCAGACACTCCAATACAAAAAGTAAGAAACTTACCTGATCATGCACAAAAAGACAGATTGAAAATGCAGTCGGAAAACTCCGAAAAACAGGGACAGAAACAGTTTGAAACTCCGCGCCACTCGCACTTCCACCACCACCACTCACGCTCACACTCACCGGAAACGGAAAGGAGAGGAGAGGAGAGGAGAGGAGAGGAGAGGAGAGGAGAGGAGGAATTCCCCCTTCATTGGCAGCAGGGTGTCATGTCGTCAAGCAGTGGGTCACACCTCCCTGTCAGAGTCTGGGCCTGCGGTCAAGTTCAGCAACCTGAGGTTCAGCATCGTCAGTCACTGCAGTATCCGTGCTTCTTCCCCGTCTAACTCCCTGTCTTTTACTTATGTATTTAACAACATCTGTGTATTAAAAGCATAACACATTGCTGTGCTATGAGCTAAATGCTAACATCAGCATGTGGGGGCAATATTTCATGGCAATCCATTCAATAGTTGTTGAGATATTTCAGTCTGGACCAAAGCTGTAGGCTGAAATAAATCCATAATTCTATAGCATGACGAAAAACTTTAATTATTTATAATTATTGTTTGTCAATCAAATTTAAAATGAAGCCTTGTCAATAATTTGGGGGATTTAGCATGAAAAATAAAAGCACAAAACTCAACCAATAAGTAGTAAACAATAACAATATTAAATATATAGTTTACACATGGGGTTATGAAAAACATGTTGTTTATTGAACAGATGTTAATGTGTATAAAGTACACACACACACACACACACACACACACACACACACACACACACACACACACACACACACACACACACACACACGTAGTATAAATGTTTGTACGAAGGTGTGTAGCATGCATGGGCGTTGATCTGCATGTCTCTGTGCTGGTATGTACTGTGCTACCTGTTCTAACTGTCAAGCCAGAACAAGCCAGGTGAGATGCAGAAATACTTATTATTTATGGTCTTGTTATTGCTATCTTGCTGCCGAGTTGCTCAATATTAACAACCGGTGCTTCCCTTTGTGACTGCGTGCGAGAGAGCAACGGGGACCAAATTATTATGTCTCAGTCAAATGTCAAATACAAATCAATAAAAATCCCTCCCAGGCTTTAGCTCTGTGCATGACACAACAGCCAACCCAGTCTCACGTCAGTTCGTGATATAATCACGAAAATGAATCTATTAGAATGTGATACCATCACGTAATTGTGAAGATTTACGTGATGGGGTCACGTTTTTTAAACTATCCATCGTCGTCCACCTAGCCGTGGTTGGGTCGCGGGGGGAGCAGCTCCAGCAGGGGACCCCAAACTTCCCTTTCCCGAGCCACATTAACCAGCTCTGACTGGGGGATCCCGAGGTGTTCCCAGGCCAGGTTGGAGATGTAATCCCTCCACCTAGTCCTGGGTCTTCCTCGAGGTCTCTTCCCAGCTGGACGTGCCTGGAACACCTCCCTAGGGAGGCGCCCAGGGGGCATCCTTACCAGATGCCCGAACCACCTCAACTGGCTCCTTTCGACGTGAAGGAGCAGCGGCTCTACTCCGAGCTCCTCACGGATGACTGAGCTTCTCACCCTATCTCTAAGGGAGACGCCAGCCACCCTCCTGAGGAAACCCATTTCGGCCGCTTGTACCCTGGATCTCGTTCTTTCGGTCATGACCCAGCCTTCATGACCATAGGTGAGGGTAGGAACGAAAACTGACCGGTAGATCGAGAGCTTTGCCTTCTGGCTCAGCTCTCTTTTCGTCACAACGGACGCTCCATTGTCCCCTCACTCGCAAACAAGACCCCAAGGTACTTAAACTCCTTCACTTGGGGTAAGAACTCATTCCCTACCTGGAGTTTTTTAAACTAATGTATTTTAATGGGAAGCATCGTTTGTGATTACAGCACGTTTCTTTCTGCCAATCGGCTGCAGCAGAGAAGCTGGATACAGCTGCGTTATTATTGGTATTTTTAGCCCAATTATCGCTGTTTTTATCAACATTTATTCACCAGATCGTATCATGGTTTTTATGTATTTCTTTCACTGTTATTACTTCGGTCTATTTCAGCCAGGGAAGCTGGATGGCTTCATGTTTATTGATATTTTTAAACTATAACGCTACATCTATCAACATTTATTTAGATGTTATCATGGTATTCATTTCTTTATTTTAATCATATTATTTTGGTCTTATTACCGGTGAAATATTACAGTAAATAAGACAGAAGAGTAGGCAACGATATGAGCCGAGGTGGGCGCATTCAAAGCAGGTATCCCACAATGCAACGCGGTCATTCATTCAGAGACTCTGACAGCGATCAGCGGGTCTTTAACGCCAGTATCGCTTCAATGTTCATATATATAATCTGTGGTTTTGTCAACAGCAACAACACGTTGCTCAGTTTTCTTCCAGTAAGTTATGCACCGTAATAACATTTTAAAAAAACAGCTGAAGACTCGGAAGTGACGTAGTACGTGCCGCTCGGCAGATAAGATGATACAAAAATACATTATATTCGTATTTATGTGTGGGACTTTGTAAGCATTGCACATAACTAATTGCACATTAGTTGTTTTAAATAATTACTTTTTTTGAAATTTAAATTGATGGCAGGGCTAACATATTAATTATTATATTCATAAGATTATCCTCATATCAATCACCGTGGTTACAGCTTGTAACCATAACCTTTGCCTTTACTGAGAGATTTTTTCAAAATTAAGAAGGGACTAGTTTTAGGAAGCATTTTCAGGAAATTAAAAGGACAAGCAGATTGTTGCCGAGGTTTTTGTTCACAGAGTAAGATGTATATAGCTTTGTTTGGGTGCATATACAACATGTGTTTTGGCATTTCTGGCACACTTCTACCTCAGCCTACTGCACACAGACACACGTACGTTTTGCATATTCTGCTGAAATAGAGACCCATGTTTCCATGCCAACAATCTCATTCAACCATTTGACAAACTGAGCAGTTGGTGGTGACATGGGTCAGAGGGTATCAGAGGTCATACATGATGAACCAATCAATGGGCTCTGCTCCTATAGGCACCTTGGTGTTTATATGGACAACACCTGGCTGGAAGGCCTGTGTTCAAAGTGTGTTCATCATTTAGAGCAGACACTCACGGTGAATCAGAGGGTTTATGTTATACAAGGCTGCATTACAGAGCATATTCATATATATCCATATGGCAATATTTAAAAACATCTCATTTAAAGCTTGCTTGTCAGGTGACTGTCATGAAGGTTGTGGAGAGGAAAAGAAACCAGTCTCTCCAGGCAATCACAGAGAATATGACCTGATCTATCTTTACTCTCCATGCCAAGTATGAGTTCTTATACTCTAGCAGAAGATATGGTTACCCCAATGTAAACTTAACATTTCTAAACTGTAGGCCTATTCGGACCTACCTCATACAACTTTAAATAATGTTGCTTGAGGCTGCAGGGGTTTTGCAATAGCTTCATGATATGATGCATATAGGGCTGTGTGTAGGTTGCTCTTGTCACTGTTTGTGAAAGATGAGCAATAGATTGTGGCTGTGTGATGTGCTTCAGTCTGACTACGTATCACTTTGTTTATGTTTTTTTATTGTAAGTATATGTCAGCTGTATGATAAAACAATATGTCAAGTGTTATGTGTGAAGCATTTGAACTCAAGGCAGATATCACTCCGGCAGGATCACCTGCATATCCATGATATGTGAAAATTAAAACATTGTCATAGGACTATATCAAACATATCATTGGAAAGGTCTCAACCTCCACAGTAACATATGTCAGTCTGAAGAGGATCCATAACTCCTGCTTTGAAATCTTGACCTCTGAACCTTGAACCTAGTCCATGTTTGAAGGCTTGTTATTTAGCAACAGAAGGTGCTACAAACATGGGACCAGCTGTTATAGAAAGCTCTGGACCTCAGGTGTCATGTAGATATGGTCACCAATGTGTAACCACTGTAAGCACTGTCAAATATGGTAATAAGCTATTTTCACCTATTTAACGATTCCATTTTTAAAATCTGATGACACCAGTGTGTTCCCCATTTCAAATATTTCAAAAAATTCCAGCATTTTACAAAAAAGACACTTAAGTACAGTATTGAAAAAAAGAGTAAAGATACAAACAATAAACTCTTAGATACATATAGTAAGTAAACAAGAAACAGTAGACAGTAAATAATAGTAATAATATTAATAATAATAATAAAAAACTCTTAGGCCAAGAAATAGAAGATATACAATAAAACAGTACACAATGGGCTCTTAGCTATTAACAATTATATTAATTAATAATAGATTCATTTTCGTGATTATATCACGAACTGACGTGAGACTGGGTTGGAAACAGCAGAGGTCAAATGGATGCGAGTTAGAAGAAAGACAAGCTGCAGATTGACTGGCTGGTTAAAAAAGAAAAAGAAAAATGCAGCTATGTAAGCAATGGGTTTCAAGAGTGAGTGATTTCTGGAGTGAGTGTAAACGCAGATCTGAAGACTTTTTGAATCGGAGTCTGGCTGCACATGACGTGACAGAACACTCTTTTTGTTGTGAACACAGCCAGCAGAGAAGATGCTGTACTCAAACCAGTACAGAAACTAAGAAGTGCGTACATACCTGAGTCTATTTGCATGTGTGTGTGTGTGTGTGTGTGTGTGTGTGTGTGTGTGTGTGTGTGTGTGTGTGTGTGTGTGTGTGTGTGTGTGTGTGTGTGCATCAGTGTGTGCGTTGTTTGTTTGTCTTATGAAAAAAGGACAAGAACAAAAACTGTCTCAGCAACAAGCATGTGGAAGTGTAGGTGGCATTGGATTGATCTCTTTCACTCTCTGTTTAATGGCAGCCTCTCTCAGGAGAGGAGAGGAGAGGAGAGGAGAGGAGAGGAGAGGAGAGGAGAGGAGAGGAGAGGAGAGGAGAGGAGAGGAGAGGAGAGGAGAGGAGAGGAGAGGAGAGGAGAGGAGAGGAGAGGAGAGGAGAGGAGAGGAGAGGCCTCTGTAAACATTTACTGTGTGAGAGTTTGTTAAAGATGTGACTGGAGAGTGATAAACAGAAAACATCTGGACACAGAACTAACATCTGCTGCCTTGAGGGAGGTGGATGGAGCGAACAAGGCCACGGCAGAAACAGCTGAGGGGAAGGAAGAGAAGAGCGAAGGGAAAAAAAGAGAGAAGAGTGAAGAGAGAAGAGACGGGGATAAGAAAAGTGGGAACAGAGAACTGGATCTTTGAACACTAGACTGAAATGTTTTCTCTCTCTCTCTCTCTGTCTCTTCCTCGCTCCATCTCCATCTCTGTCTTCCTCTCTTTTTTTGCGTAGACAACCAGCAGAAGAGCTTGGGGTGTCCACCCACTGCAAGGGTGGGCCATGAAGAAGAGGGAAAACAAAGCCAATGAGGAGCAGATGTTCAAAAACACACACACACACACACACACACACACACACACATTAATAAACGCTGACGCAAACACACACATTATAGTATAGTTCCTGTCTTAGGCTTGAGAACACACCCCTTCTCACTCAAACTCACACTGATGTCAAGAAGTGAGTTAGGGAACACATCAGACACAGAAAAGCATCCTCCATGCAAGAAGGGACACTTTACAGAAGCTTTTTGTGGCCTTCCTGAAATCCCAGCACATGTATGATTGTATGTGTGTTTTCAATCTGATCCATAATCATCAGAGGAAACAGCTGCATGGACCTGTGTGGCGGGGTGCGCAGATAACCTCTGCCTTCTCAGACAGGAAGCTTGGAGAGAGCCTTCAGGAAGTTGCTCTCAGGGCCGACGTACAAAGCAGAGCTTGCTTGTGCAGCAGCGAGGAAAATAAACACAGCTTTCAGGTGCACAAGCACAATGACGCGAGTGTATGCATCAGCGCCTTTTCCTTATTCTAACGTGGCCACGGTGCATGTGAAAGAAAGTGCCCTCGACAAGTTTGTGCGTTGGTTATGACAAAACAGCCACATAAAAAGGTGGCGTGTTTTTAATATGTGCTAATGTAACACCTGAACAGCTTTTGCAGCACCTTGACAAACAAAGTCATCAATCAATCAGTCAACAGCCCATCTAACTAGTTCCCAAACGCTTGAGCAGTACACTATAAAACTACGCACCTCAGGCTAGAGGAGGAGAAACTGGCACTGTGCCTCCTTTTCAGAGCCTGTGCACAGAAAGGAAGCAGCCTGAGAGTAGTTTCATTGTGAGTCCTTCCTGCTGCTCTTAAAGGGCAGAACCCATGCTTCACTGAGGCCTGTCCTCATGTCAGGGAGTTGTTTACATCGATCACCTACAATTACCTACAATGCATCAATATATCCAACACGGCATTGTCGCAGCTGAAAAGCAAGAGTATGTTTGGCACTCAAGAGTGGCATATGGCTGTGTAATGCCTCTGTGGTGGTCTATTGTCCAAACAGGTTGGCCTCCTGGGTTGCAGTGCATTCCTCACTTGTATTATGATCTTCATGTGCAGTATCTAAATGTAACTGTCAACATATAATGCATAAATTTGAATCTAAGCTGGTTGTAATTTCCGCTATTGGCGTGAGAGTGTAACTGTTGCTACAAAATAAAGCATCCTCATCAACAGAAACAGCAAGCCTGTGGGTACGTGACACCGAGCTCTTTCGATCTATGAATTTCAAATTATGGTTAAAGTTATGGTTGAAAGAAAGAGGATTGTGCCGTCTCCGAAGCTACACTGGTTTCACTTCTCCACTGTGCAAAACCACACATAAAAATATGTCCCCTCACAAAACCACTTTGACACACGAAAGCGCGCACACACACACACACGCACACACAGACAGAAGGCCGAGGGCGGACGAACGTCAAAAGCAAACAGTGGAATCCTACTCCCCTATAACGTCACGCGCCCACCGCTACCCGGCATGGCACCCAGACAGACAAAGACAGCAGGCGTTTGTGATGAGCTGAATGAAAGTGTGTGAGTGTCGGAGAGCTCCTACATCGACTGACAGTGACGTCTCTCCACCTCCATCTATCTCTCCATTGCTCCGTCCCACACGCTAACCAGAAAGAACACAATGGGCAGAAATAAAAGCTGAAATTTAGGACACATGTATAAAAAATAAAAAAAATGGGAAAAGTAATAATAAAAAGGGAGTCATTCAGTTCCAACATAATCATTCCCAGACCCAGGGGAATAAGACACAGCTGTGTTATCGTAGGTGTCTCTACAAGGCCTGTCTAAGACTCACACTCTGACACACATACATGCACAATGGGCAATTAGTGCCAGTTAGCCCACTCATTCGCCGCTATTACGCCAAAACGACTTCCTCCGCTGCCCGTTTGAATGCACATCAGTGTGGAAATGTCATTTAGATATGTGGGCTTGACAGACTCCACACAATTAAGCAATTAAAGTACATTTATCAATCAGGTGCATTTCACTTACCACTACTAGCTTTAATTTGTTCACAAATAAGAGATGAGAAGTCCTGACAAATGTAAATACAGCATTTATTTCAGACACCTGCAGCCTTGACAGCTCATTTTATTCTGTTGAACAGAAGGGACGTGACATATATACGGTGAAGACTTTGAAAAGTTTTTAGGTGTATTCAGTGTACATAAAAGGTTAAAGACAACCTTATTGTTGTTTTTACTGTGTTTTTTTGTTGTTTTTTTGTATATACTCCTGAGGTCTAACAATGGCATTGCATACATTTCCTTCTTCATAAAACATTTAAAAATCAATTTTTTTCCCAATAATTTTTACTACTGCTTTGTTTGCATCCATGTGTACTTGCTAGCAGTCTTCTTCTTCCCTGCTTTTGTTTGTGCATTCCATTGTATCTTGGCACATTAGATCAGTGGAGTAGCGTGAAACCATTGACAGGCATCTCATACAGTACATATATGTATATGAGTCCTCGTGTACATGCACAAGACAAACTTAAAGTGCTCATATTATGCTCATTTTCAGGTTCATAATTGTATTTTGAGGTTGTACCAGAATAGGTTTACATGGTTTAATTCTCAAAAAACACTATATTTTTATTGTACTGCACATTGCAGCTCCTCTTTTGAGCTCTGTTCAGGTCTCTGTTTTAGCTACAGTGAGACATTTCATCTCTATACCATATTTGTAGGGATTCGCACATGCACAGTAGCTAGGTTAAGGCATATCAGCTAGCTAGCTTTTTTCTCTTACTTACTTTTAAACAGGGCACACTTCCAACTTTGCGTGGAATACCTGCACAACAGGGACATGTAAGTAGTTCTATTGTAGATTATGGTGAACTAGTGTGTATTGTAGCAGTGTTTTGCCACTGAACGAGCTAGCATGCTAGCGCTAGCATGCTACGGTTAGCCACCTCGTCTTGGCTACTTACGTAAAAAGCCCTGCTGATTTTGAACAGCTCAAGACTGAAACAGAATGGATGTTTTTTTTCCAAGTTTGTATACATGTGGAAGCACCAGACACAAAATAACACCCCAAATCCCAGAAAAAGTGATTTTTTTCATAATATGGGCACTTTAACAGGGACCCACTAATGCTCTTAAGCACTACTAGTGCTTAAAAACTCCACATGGTACCTTAAGTCCTAAGATTTAGAGGTGCTGGTAGGCAGATTTTGTTAGTTAACTGGCTATTGGCTAGCTTCATATTTACTGTGCAGATTATGTGAGAGTGGTATTGATTTTCTCGATCTATCTCTCAGCAATGTGAGAACTTTATTTTAAAAGATTGGCAGACCAAACAGATCAAAATGCCCAAGTCAAGTTGAAGACGTGTGATTATGTCTGCACAATAACCTTTGCGTGCAGAAACCAGGGAGACAACCAGGGTTGCGCAGAACCACTGAGGGATCCCTTACCCAGGATTTACATGGTTGTTGACCTGGATTCAAAGAGAGAGAAACAAAAAGAGAGAAACAGAGACCTCTGGACATCCATTATTCAAACAGCCTGCCAACGAGCATGACGACACCTGATTAAAACAACTGGGGATGCAGGAGAGGAGGCGCTGAAGAACAGAAAGAGACAACGAAAGGAGAAGAAGCAAGATAGTGGGTCGGCCTGGCTGCATGTTGACCTCAGGTAACCCGGGTATGTGGGGGCCGCGGGACGGTTCCCTGGACGACTCTCTGCTGTCTGCCAACACACATATCTATTAGTCTTGAGTGGAAACAGAGCTTTCATTATCTGCTATCTCAATGTGACTGAGTAGTTTGTAGTATTAGCTATTATTATTGTTAGTTTATAGTATAAGTATTGATTTTGGTTGTAGTAGTAGTATTGATAGTCTGAATATTCCACTGCTGAACAACAGGGTCGCGGTTGCCCAATGTCAATAATGGCTCCCTGGTCATGGAGAAAAGGAGGATGGGCTTGAGAACATGTGTTCATATTTGAATGCATATCACCAGAGTTTCTACAGCTGCTTGTAATCTCTTTGACACAGGTGAGTGATCAAAGTGTTGCTCAAGGATACTTTATTTCAGGGCGTACCAGTACCAGGTATTAAAGCCTGTGGCCTTCCAGGGTGGCCTGTCTCCTCACCATCCCACCCATCACACACCAAGACATGTACAACGGTTTTGGGAAGTGTCTTGAGAATCCCACAAAACCCACTGGGAAGTAAGGAGGTGCACATCAACTTCCCAGAGAGGTTATTCATATTCAGGCCTGCATAACTAATTCAAACATACAAATATATGTGGGCCTTCTGGCCGGACCACCTGACCTTCGACGCCATAGTAATGGTCTGCCTAACAGAGCCAAAACACACAGCCTGAGCAGTCCCATGGGCCTGTCTGTGTTTTCTCAAACATGCACACATGCACATGTGCACAGGGTTATACAAACACACACATACAAGCACGCTAATGCATGTGCACACACACAGTCCCAGTATGTGATAAGAGCCATAGCCCTTCCCTTTCTGAGATAGAGGCAGGACTTTAAGTGCAGACAGGATTCCAACCGCTCACTCAATCACTCGTGTGTGTGTGTGTGTGTGTATGTGTGTGTGTGTGTGTGTGTGTGTGTGTGTGTGTGTGTGTGTGTGTGTGTGTGTGTGTGTGTGTGTGTGTGTGTGTGTGTGTGTGTGTGTGTGTGTGTGTGTGTGACAAACTGAGAACATATGCGTATATGTGCATGCACCAGTGTCAGTTTCGGCTGAGACTTTTTTCTATTCCTCCTTGACAAACCAGTCTGACTGCACACATTTACACACACACACACACACACACACACACACACACACACACACACACACACACACACACACACGCACATGCATGTGTGCTAGAGTAGAGAGCGATTTGGAAAAGATTTCTCACGGCCAGAGTGCCCTGAGCTACACTGAGTAAATACAGATTAATGATTGGTTGAGAGGGCAGAAGTGCATTCCACAGAGTTAGCCACTGATCGCAGCCACAAGCCTTACAGTTTTTGCCGATTGCTTTTTTTTTTTACATTAGATTTGATTCAACTTTATTGTCATTGTGCAGAGTACAAGTACAAAGACAGCAAAATTACACACTGAAATCAAAAGTATTACACAATTATCAAAACCTTACACTTGTGCACCACTATAAGCCCAATGTCGGCCTCACACTTCTTGCGTAAACACATGATTGCTTAATTGTAGGCACACCAATCAGGTTTAAGCACTATAAAAAAGCAGCAGTTTTTTTATTTTCTTTTTTTATTGTAATTGTAACCTGTACTCAATACAGTATTTGATGTTTGTCTGTTGTTTGCTGAGCTAACACATGCATGAACACTGGAACATGTTTTGTTGTGATTCTCCATGTTGACTGATTTGGGTACATGGAAAGAAATAAATTATATTTTCCTCAGTCTGCAGCATTGGTCTTGTGTGGTGTTTGGTGAACTTATTGTATATTTGCACTTTCTCTGTGTACTTCATTTAGGGTACTCTAATCACTCAGAAGTATAATTGCTAGAAGTGTTTTAGGTTAGCAACAGCGGTGTGTAACTGGTTCAAACTGGATATATAAACTGATTATATGAAACGTGTGTTTCATATGGTAACAAAATATGTTTTTTATAAATTGGTGTATAGTTTTTACAAGAGTGTTTCATTTTGCAAAGGGTCGGAGGTGTTCTGCTAATTGGGTGTAGTGTCTTGAAAAACCGGTAAGCAATCAAAAAAAACCTGTAAACTCAAACGATGTAAGGCCAAGACAGTGGATCACATCGCTCCAGTTCTGAGGTCTTTACACTGGCTTCCTGTCTCTACAAGAATTGATTCCAAAATACAACTGTTGGTTTCTAAACATATCTGGAACAAACTCCCAGAAAACTGCAGGTCCGCTGCAACTCTCACTTCTTTTAAATCAGGGCTGAAGACTTTTCTGTTTGATGCTGCCTTCTATTAAATCCAGTTATTGTTCATTTCTATCCTTGTCTTTTATACCTGTCTTATTTTTATTTTCTATTGTCCTTAACAAATGTTTGAATTCTTTTTAATTGCTCTTTTCGTTTTATGTAAAGCACTTTGAATTGTCTTGTTGCTGAAATAAATGAATCACTCGCACTGTACACTGATTACTCACAGACACACAGGCTATTTACTCCTACTGATTAAAGTGTATATAAAGGTCATCTGCACACATAAAACACAAAGGACACATTAAATTACCAGAATCTGTAACATCAGACAGAAACACTGATAATAAATCAGACACTGTATACCAGCATTGATCTCATAAATTCTGCACCCTGTAGCAGTTACAGGACGCTAAACCAGCTCCATTTACAACAGCAGTCCCCACTGTCTCTCTTGGTACGTTCACCCTATACTTCTTGCCTGTACGGTGATCAATGGAGCAACAGCAGGATCAAAATTGTTTAATAATTAACATATAAGACAACAACTTGTGCTTCATATTGTGGAGATATATCTACCTACACACATGTCACATCATGGTGTAAAGCTTTAAGATGAACTGTATACGAGACGGACCAGATGAGCTGGATGCCTCACAGAGCTCCACTGCTCCTGGTTTCCATCAGCATGCAGACGTGTCGCAGGACTGCACATTGCAACACTGTGTGTGTGTTTGTGTGCACGCACAACATACGTGCGCAAGCCTGCATGTAAATCAGGCACATTCCCAGATTCTGCTTGTATATCACTTGTCAGAAGTTTCAGCAAAAGACAATTGATTACCTTTCAGCAGCCCCGGCGATAGCTCTGGCAAGTCATAACCTAATCTAATGATCAACTGAGGCTCGTCTGATCACTGATTGAGATTCACAAAGCACGAACAGGAAGGAAAACTTGAAATGAAATCGAAGCGGCATGTCAATAAGGGGAAGTTCTTATCTGTCACCTCAGTCGTATGGCTCTGAAACTCAGAGCAATCTACTGGCTCGCATTTATTACAGTGCTGCAAATCCATGTTCAGTATGTGTCCACTTCCACTTCCACTGCTGTCTCTGACTGTGTCAGAGACAGCAGTGGAAGAAGTATTCACATCCTTTCACATTCTGAAAGTATAGCAATACCACAATGTAATAATACTCCAGCGCAAATAAAAGTTTGCAGTCCAAATTTTAAAATATTATCTGCAAACTGTATTTGTGTTACAAAAGTAGAAGTCCTCATTATGGAAAATGGTCCATTCAAGTGTTATTATAGTTATGTTATTGAATAATTATTACTGCCTAATCAAAATGCAAGCTGCTTTTTTATGTTTTTTTGTTTTATGTTTTATGTTTTACTGTCTGTACAATAACTTGTAACAATAAATTGTGCAATATTTTCATGGAGACTGTCTTCCTAAGACAAAACGACAGCTTTAGTTGTCTCAGCAAGTGCCCCAAAACAACACTATCTGGAGTTGATTCTACATGTATAAAGTAGCATAAAAGTCCCTACTTGAGTTTCCAACACAGGTCAGAGAAAATACATTTTAAAACTGTACTAAGTACCAGTATTTGTACACTAGTGAAGTAGTAGTAATATTTTAGTGGAGCACTGACTGGGCATTAGCCAGTTCTAATGACAAAGACTATTATAGTGTTATAGTGTGTGTGTGTGTGTGTGTGTGTGTGTGTGTGTGTGTGTGTGTGTGTGTGTGTGTGTGTGTGTGTGTGTGTGTGTGTGTGTGTGTGTGTGTGTGTGTGTGTGTGTGTGTTCCTGCTGTTAGACAGAACCACTTGTCCCAACTACTGTTTTCAAGTTCATTTTACCAGGAGACAAAGAGTCCATTTATCTAGAGGGAGGCAGAAAAGAGGAGGGGAGACAGTGAAGGGTGAGAGAATGAGAGAGAGAGAGAGAGAGAGAGAGGGAGAGAGAGAGAAGGAGAGAAAGAGAGGAAGGGCTGAAAGTTGGATGGAGAGTGAAGGAGGGAGGAGAGGACTGACAGAAGAACTTTCCAACACAGCAGATCCTGGAATGTTGGTGGAAGGTGCCACATAGCTCCAAATATTTGTTGCTCGGTTGGCACGGCAACAGGACAACCCAAACGTGTATTAGCTAATCCCTACGATGATACCAGAGAGCCAGGGAGAGGAAACACTGAGGATTTTGATATGGGGAAAAGTCTATCATTTATTAAATAAATGTGTTGGAACACAAGAGAATGCGATTCATTGTTTCATTGTTAAAGTGAGACACGTACCAGCACATACACACACACACACACACACACACTCCCAGGTAGACACAGCAGCAAGTTACACAGAATCAGCTACTGTCACTCAACTATGTACTGCTGCTTCCTCCCTTTAGCTTCACCCAACCTAGCGCCGAACAAACACACACACACACACACACACACACACACACACACACACACACACACACACACACACACACACACACACACACACACACACACACACACACACACACACTCCCAGGTAGACACAGCAGCAAGTTACACAGAATCAGCTACTGTCACTCAACTATGTACTGCTGCTTCCTCCCTTTAGCTTCACCCAACCTAGCGCCGAACAAACACACACACACACGCACACACACACACACACACACAAACACACAGTTCTCCCGTGGGTTTCTGGCGTCAACAATATGCAGTATCTGATAAGTGCATTGAGGCTCCATGGCAAATTAAAACAAAAATGAAACAAATAGAGTATCTTAAATTTATCCAATTGTTAGTTTAACCTTCACTGAGTTTCAGTTTTGTTGCTATGGTTACTGGCATTCTAGTAGAGGCCATATGCCCTGAAATGAGTTTATGTAACATTTGAAAGGAAGAAATAACACACTTTTCATCTTACAAATGAAAAGTTGATTTCACGAGTTATACAGTAAAACATATCATTGAATCCAGGAGTTTTGCTGCTCAAGCCTTACTTGATATAACCAGCAGCTTATGGTGACTAGTGTAGGCCTACACAAACTTTAGATAAATATTGCTGTGTAACTGACTTTACTTAGTCAAGTTTCTGGCTTTATTACCATTATGTTTTAACATTTGCCACCACTATGGCCACATTAATGGCTGTTCAGCAAAAGTAACACAGGCTTATTTCAAAATACACTCAAAATAGTGATTAGGCCTAGGCTACTGTATGCAGTATTGTGGTACGTATTTTTATTCGACACCTGCCACCCAAAGAAGTATTTTCCATGGTTTTAGTATAGAGTTAGTTTATACAGTATATATATATATACCGGTATATATATATATATATATATATATATATATATATATATAAAATCTCTTGGCCAACAGCCAGACAACCATCATCAAGTCTGAGCCCCCTCTCCTGCAACCATAACACCACTCCATATTGATCTGTGATCAGGTTTCATGGCTGCCTCAGTGGAGGGTGGTGAGGATGATCTGTGTGTGTGTGCGTGCGTGCGTGCGTGCGTGCGTGCATGCGTGCGTGCGTGTGTGTGTGCAGTGCACAGGCATGTGTGCATGAGAGAGAGACAGAGATAGCAAGAAAGAAGAGAAAAGGGAGAGGAGTCTGGTTTTTACAGTCGCATGTCTCTAGTTTCATAGGACTGCTGTCTGCAAGATCAAGTTTACTTATACTTATCATATATCCAATAAAGCCAATATAATTTAAGCAAACGATTCACCAGGCCCTGAGTCATGTTTTATTTGTAAAAGAAGAAAATGTGTTTATGTTCTCTCTTCTTCAGTAAATGAAAAAGAACAAACTTTCATTCTGCTTTCTGTCGGTTTCTCTCAACCACAGACTGAAACGGCTGCTCGACTTAAAACAATCGCTCTGCCCTGTCACCCCCCCCCTCTCTCTCTCTCCTTCTTCTCCTTTTACTTTTTTTATTGCCTCTGAAAAGCCAGGTTAGAATAACCAGCAAGTCCAAACACACACTGACAACATCCCAGACACACTTGCACATGTAACACACACACAAAAAACACAAATGCAGCCCAATACTAAAACACACACACACACACACACACACACACACACACACACACACACACACACACACACACACACCTTCTGCGGTTGGTGAGGTCCCCCAGCTTGCAGAGGTAAATGGAGTGGAACAGGTTAGCACTGCTGCCTACAGTGTCCCACCTGTACAAACACTGTGCTTGATCATGGCTAAAAAGACACACACACACACACACACACACACACACACACACACACACACACACACAACAGTCACACACACACAAACGGACACAAATAGTCCTCCATCTGGATCGAGGCACTGGTGGGTTTTAATAGCTATCGATCATTGTCCCTGGTGACACACTCACACACTCACCTCCCTGTTATAGGCTGAACAGAGCCAGCTAAGGACTCACACAGGTCTCTGAGTGTATACACACACACACACACACACACACACACACACACACGCACACACAGGTGCACACAACCTACTATGCAGTGTCAACAAGGCCATTTACTTTATCCGCCTGTACACAGTGTGTGTGTGTGTGTGTGTGTGTGTGTGTGTGTGTGTGTGTGTGTGTGTGTGTGTGTGTGTGTGTGTGTGTGTGAGAGAGAGAGAGAGAGAGAGAGAGAGAGAGAAAGAGAGAGAGAGAGAGAGAGTCCTGCTGTGGCTCACTCTGCCTTTCTCTCTAGATGAGGTTATTTCATTTACATAATGAGGCCCAGACTCACTCTCACAGATTAAATTACTCTGAGACAACAAATAAGACAAGCACCCCCAAAAAACATACAAACCACAGTCTATGTAACCATTTAACTGGAGTTGTTGCCTTGCTTCACTCTTCTGCTGCGATTAAACAGCATCTGTAGCCTTAAAAGCAAAAGTGAAGTCAAAGAACCTGCAGTGTGCCCACCCTTACCCAATGATGTCATTGTACACTCGTCTGGTGAGTTACGATGCGCTGAAAGGGTCGAAATGAGGGAGAGACAATCGATATTCCATATGATTCTGACCAATAAATCTAAGATGTGATTAGTCTGGGTAGTTAGCGACGATTAATTGTCAAACGCTAATAAAGTATTTTGTGGCTAAGGGTGCCAGAGAGGCTGCTGGGAATCATGGTTCATTTTATGGGCAAATTAATTAAGACAGCGCTTGAAAAACCCTGTCGCAGACATCAAACACTCATTCTACACTTGGGGAAGGGCGTAACAATGAGACATCACTCAGACATCACTCTGTGTGTGTGTGTGTGTGTGTGTGTGTGTGTGTGTGTGTGTGTGTGTGTGTGTGTGTGTGTGTGTGTGTGTGTGTGTGTGTGTGTGTGTGTGTGTGTGTGTGTGTGTGTGTGTGAGCAAAAACAATGATTCCTGCTTTTACAACACGTCGTAAATCCGGAAGGGAAAGAGGGAGGTTTGTCTTTTAGCTGCGTCTTTCCTTTTTCATTAAACACTAGCCTACACATAATTCAGGTAAGGATGATAAAAAAGGAGGCAATCGGGAAGAATGAAAGATGTGGTGTAGGATAAGGACAAAGGGGAAAATAATCAAAGAAAAGAGGTGTAAAAGAACATGGCGTTTTGAAAAAACAAACTTGAGAAATTGATAGTAGGTGCATCGATATCATCTTTTTTGTCTTGGAGGGTAAATCTAACTACAGGCTACGTATTCTCTACACCTCATTGTGAAGGGAGAGTATTCGGTCCACATTCCCATTCCGTCTCTGCCACATAGGCAAGAGTTTCTCAACCTTTTTTGTCTGACATACACTCACAGTTCTGTCAGAATAACTACAGTACCTCTTCATCGACACCATGGCCCGTCATATTCTAAATGTTTTCATTTTAAAATGGATATTGTTTAACTTATATTTTGAATATAAGTTAATATCGGATGCTATTTTTTTCTCTCGACACAGGTGAAAAGTTTAAGTTGATTTGGTTCATTCTGCATTCATACTACTACAATGTAGTAGTGGCAAAAGCTAATATTTCAACTATTTATCCATTACTCTTAGCTATCTGTTTTTAACAACCCAGTCTCACGGCAGTTCATGAAATGGTCACGTAATTGAATCTATTGATTTGTGTACACGGACACGTTTATCTATGGTCAGCACGTTTTTTAAACTAATGTACTAAAAGCGATACGCTAGCGAGTAGTATGAAAGGCAGAATATCCGCGTAGGGAGGTTGGTTGGGGTGGTGGATGGGTCAAACAACGCAGGGCTTTCACCCCGGAGACCGGGGATCGTGTCCCGCGTGTAACGTTTCATTTCCCCGTTGTTCTTTTCCTAAACCCAACCGTCCCGTTCTTTTTTTCCATAAACCCAACCTCCGTGGGCCCATCATGGAATTTTCGGTGATCGTGTTCATTTCACACCCGACTGTCAGAAAGAATCGTGCTGTGATCACGAAAAATGCTTCCCATTGAAATAGACGTTTAAAAAACGTGCTGACCATCACGGAAAAAACAAGATAAACATGTCTGTGTACATGAATCAATAGTTTAAAAATAAGGTGACCATTTCATGAACTGCCGTTTTTAACCACCACAACCAACTTTTAGATAACCATTTAGCCTATCTATTACTTGTAGTTATTTTAACCATTTGCCCATGATGCTTAGTGAACTATCAACTATCTATCCATTACTTTTAAATAAGTGTTTCAACTTCTCTACTCGCATGCTAACAAGTTTCCACGCACTCTTTGTCAAAAAAAATCTAAATCAAATTTAATCAAATCATAACTTCTGTTTTATCAAATTACTTGAGCTACTTCATAGTCTTTCCACTTTACCCCTGGGATAGAAGTACCCCTGGTTGGGAATCACTGATGAATACAATTCACACCATTTTAAATATTGGTGCAAATACGCCCTATGTTTTTTATCCTCACATAATGACAAATACATTTACAAATACATGCACCTAAAATAAAGGCAGACCCAGATATGCACACACACACACACACACACACACGCACACACACACACACACACACACACACACATCTGAGCGGGCAAGCTTGCATACAGGCCAGTCTAAAACACAATCTACACTGTTGGGTGCTTTTTTTCCCTTCGCATAACAGCTGAAACAACAATTGTTCTGACATGGTAAGACCATTGTGAGTGTGCACTGTCTCAAAAGCTTCAACAGTCTGTCTCCCTGTCTGCCTCTTACTCACCCTGCAATCCTCAAGGGATGTTCAATTTGACGTAAAGACCCCCAAAAAATTATTTGTTTTTATGTGTCACTGGCTTTACACTTGTGCTTGTCCTTTGTACTGTGCAGACAGTGCTTTGGCCCATGGTTTAACTTCCAATGATAGCAACACAAACAACAGAAAGCTCTGAGATTTCACTGAAAAGAACTGCTGAAACAATACAATTGGGCCAAAGCCTGTTTCCATCACAGGGGAAATCCTGCTGTCTGGACAGCCACTGATAGGAGTAAGACGAGAGGGAGAGGGACGAGAGAGGGAGAGGGAGAGAGAGAGAGAAGGAGAAAGATAAGAGAAAGGCAAAGTGTGTGTGTGTGTGTGTGTGTGTGTGTGTGTGTGTGTGTGTGTGTGTGTGTGTGTGTGTGTGTGTGTGTGTGTGTGTGTGTGTGTGTGTGTGTGTTGGGGGGGGGGGGGGGCATTTGGGATGTAGAGGGAAAAACTGCCGAGGTAACGTCACGATGGAGGGAGTGAAAGAGGTGAGTCAGAAGAGAGGGAAGGGGAACTAAAGGTAAAAAAGGTTCCACGACAAGCACAGATTGATGGATGAAAGGCTAAAGACTAAACAACTCAGAAGGCCCACTTGTACCACCTCAGGTCAGGATGCAGCTGAGCAGGAACACAGTACTTGAAAAACATATAAGTTTGTCTTTGTTTGCAATCTTGACAATAAAACACAGATGGAGGGAAAGGAATGTGAAAATGAGCTGAATCACTGCTACTTATAGTATAAAAACATTTTGGATATCTTATAAGATCAGTTAAATTTATCTAAACAACAGTTGGATGGATTTCCATAAAAAAATGTTACAGATGGTCATGGTGCCCAGAGGATGAATCCTAACAAAGTTTTCACTTATCCCGTTAAATATCTCTATCTATATATTCTGTATTTTTCACAGATGGAAAGTACTAAAGTAAGTACATAAGTAAGTTATGCTGCTACCTATCCAGCTATCCTAGTTTGGTTTTTCCACAGTACTGAAACCTCACTTCCCAAAGTCCCGAGAGCCTGCAGTTAGCTCCACCAACCAGAAATAATTCAATAAGAAGAGCAAGTCTCATAAAAAGAGTCCTTGTTTCACTGGTGGCAGTGAATCAGCTAAAATAAGTGAGTATGTTTTGCTGCCTGACTTAGAATAGGTATGCTATATCATTTATATGAGACAGATCATTACAAAAATCTGAATAAGAAATTGTTATTTGAATTATTATATAACTTTTCTCAACACTGTTAACAATCGGCTTCTCCCCTCCGAAGCGCCTGCCTCTACACTACTACATGCGAGGACAAATAAGAGCTGCATGTGACCACAAGTGACCAAATCTCCTGAAGCAAGGCAGCAGCAGGATATACCAACCTCGTGTTGAAAGTGACTTAAACAGTAGGGTTCCTCCATGCTGATTCTCCCATACATTCCTACACAGAAAATTACTTTGGCAAACTACCATGCTGTGGTTACTCCTTTAAACTTTACGCATGGTGACCAGGGAAGAAAAGCAGGCCCAATTCACCCAGCGCTCCAGCCATATTGAAACATTTAAGGGTTCTGTATGAAACACTATTTGAAAGTATATATAAAACAGAATGTACCCAGGTCTGACTTTTGCTATGGGATTTGACTCTGAAAAGAGCTTTAATTTGAACGAGATAATAACTTTGAATGACATCATATGTTGTACCCTAACTTAATTCGTCTATTTGGTGGGGGTGGGGGGGGGGGGCACTAGACCACCTACTTATGATTCTTTCATGTGCTTTAATTCAGAAGCAGTCATGAATAGATGAATGAGCCAAAGTGGATAAATATTTCAGAATGTGCCAGTGGAACATTGAGTGTAAACAACGTAACAACTTGTCCTTATTCTGCTTCGGCTTGTTTCATCCCCAGAGAGATAAATATAAAAGTACGTCAAAGTGAATGAAACTATCAGAAAAATTTAAATAAAAAAAGACTGTATAGGTTTGTTACCTGTCAACCTAAATCTAAAGATACCTGGAAAAATCAAAGAAAGTGAAGAAAAAAATATAAATGCATCTAGGAGCCACCTTAACCTTTCCTTGTGTGTGCATAACAGTAAAGATAATCTTCTTTTAAGCATTTCAATCAAGGAATAAACTGCACAAGATCAGTTAAATCAACCGGTTAGGTCAGATTATATCCGACTTTATTGATTGCCATGGTTTGACATATACAACAGTACGTAAAGACAACATTAGCAGCCATGAAAAGTCAGACTATGTGGTGGTGTTTTATGATCCGGTTCATCCTCCTTAGGTGCCTCTCTGAGCCAGCCAGCGCCATGGGACTGATTTACTTGTCACACAAGGGGGACATATTTAGCCGTGGTTTGCTGGAGATAGTAGGCGGTAAAGCTGGCAGGGCAGAAAATGACCCAGACAGTGGGAGTGTGGAGGACTGGAGGGGAACACGTAAGACACACCGGTTAACCTCCTGCCATTAAACCAGCTGTGATTTCTGACCAGGGGCCAGGGGACAATGGACTGCACTACACTAATTACACACCCTGACATGGATAATAGGAAATGTACTTGCTCTTTATGAGGACGAACAGACGTCAGTAAATCTATCTTTAACAATTTGTAGTTGCAGCAGAAATAAAAGGTCTTAAATGTAGCTTTTCAGACGTGTGGTCTATGCAGTGGTAAAAGCAAAAAGGTCCCATTAAATCTGTCTCCTAATGACTGCAGGCAGGAAAGACTGGTAGGTACCAAAGTACATGACTCAATAAGATGGACTTGGCTCTACACTTCAGGTAAATAACAGAGCTTTAATGCATTTCTTAAATAAGTAAATACGTCTGTGTTTATATTAACCTGCCCAGGTGTCAAATTTAAACTCCCACTAATCAAAGCTAGTGTTTTGTGTATGTGGGTTATATAGGACAATTTATAGAGGGACCACCAACCAGAGACCACCATGATGTCCCAGACTGAGAAGCAAAATGACAGTCAGAACAAGACAAGACTTTCCACTATGAGTGCACACACACACACACACACACACACGGAAAAATATATAATTTGTTTTCACATAACAGTTTACATTCACTTTTCCAAGTTTTTTTAGCTCACAACTTTCTCCAGTTCCCTCAGAAATTAGAGCTCCAATTCAGCTGCTGTGTAGATATTTGGCAAAAAATAGGCTACTGTAGAATATAATATAATAGACAATAGAATAGAGTAGCGTAAAATAATGTGGAGGTAATTTAAATGTATTAATGTCATATATAATAGCCTATGGCTTGAAGCTGGTTGAAAGTGAATTAACTTTATTTGCAGAATAGAATAGATAGATATATGTTATTACTGATCTACATCACTCGACCACAATTTGCACTAACTGTATTTGACTCTTTACTTCATTTTAACAGTTATATAGACTGTCTATCCATGTATATTGTGTTATTACCATATAACTTTCGCATACCCATCGATTTACTTACACCTCACTTTGTGCCTAATTTGTAATGCCTACTTAATCTGCACTTTATCTAGCCTTTTGTATTCTGTATTGTTGTACTGTATAGAATGTGAAACTGTATGTTGTCTTGCTTTTCTTGGCCAGGTCGCCGTTGCAAATGAGAACCCGTTCTCAACGGCCTACCTGGTTAAATAGGCTAAAGGTTAAAGAAAAAAGAATAGTGTTATTTTCCTTTACTGTTAGTGTTATAAGGTCGGATATCTTTTTCAAATGTAGTAAGAGAGAAGAGAAGGTGTCATGTTGACACATCAGTAGAATAAAATAGATTTTATGATCTAAATATTTTCTGGAAATTCATAGGCAATGTAGGCTACTTTTAAGGGATTCTAATGTTAAATTAAAGACTTATATTTGTCCAAAAAGTTTAAGTAAACAGAACAAGTGTACAAAATGAAAGTCAGATGAAAAGAAAACAGATGCAGGCTATTAGAGCAGTTTCACAACAAAACAACTGGAGAGAGGAGAGACGTACAGCAGCAACACTGGTTGTCCCGCCACTGACAGTAAAGCGGGTAACCAGATATTCAAAAACAATACGTCATCCCACAATGCACCGCGCCTACGATCTCCTTAGCTCCTTACAGCATTACATCATCCCACAATCCACCGCGAGATTAAGAATCTTCTGGGTGGTCGTCATGGCAACGCGCCTTATCGGAGGGCTCGGCCACGCCTCCGCGACACGCCCACCGACCAATGGGAGAGCCCTGTCATGACATCATGGCTATTTTTAGAGAGGCAGCGGCAGCAGATAAGGTTTGCCTCCAGCAAGCTCAGAGTAGTATACACATATCCAGGCAGAGGGAGAGCCACAGACGCTGTCGTTGCCGGACAAGAAAAGTTAGAGACACTCGGCTCATTCCACTCACAGACTCAATACAAGTCTGGATAGGCCTACTTTAGCAAAAGCTTTGTGAGCTATTATCACTCAGCACTGAACAGTCGACCATCACTGGCTGAAAGAAGTAAGTCCTGATTCCTGTCAAGAACGCGCGCACTCAAAGTTTGGAAGTTTTCACGCAAAGAGGACGTTTGGAAACCAGTGTTTTTCAGTCAAGTGATAAACCAGGAAGAAGAGAACGGGGAGGACGAAAAGTAGCCTAGTTTTGTAGAAGACTTTTTAGCTACTTTGGTTTCTCTTCCATGTATACCAAGATGGAAACTACTTTCTATGACGACTCACTCAACGCTTTCTCCCAGCAAGACAACGCCGGCTACGGATACAGCAACCCCAAAGTGCTGAAACACAACATGACACTGAACCTGAGCGATCCGACGGGCACTCTGAAACCTCACCTCCGCGCCAAAGCCGGCGACATCCTCACCTCTCCCGATGTGGGCTTGCTGAAGCTGGCTTCCCCGGAGCTGGAGCGGCTCATCATCCAGTCCAGCAATGGACTCATCACCACCACGCCGACCCCGACTCAGTTCATGTGTCCCAAGAATGTCACGGACGAGCAGGAGGGCTTCGCTGAGGGGTTTGTCCGAGCCCTGGCTGAGCTTCACCACCAGCACATGCCGGGTACAACTAACGTGAGTGTCACCTCGGCTCCTCAGACCAGTGTCAACACTTCCCTGCCGCCTGTTTCATCTGTTGCCGGTGCCACCGTTTACAACAACAACGCAGCCATGCGCTCCGACTCGCCGGTTTATGAGGACTTGAACACTTTTAACCCGGCCATCAGCACCGTCTCGGCACCGAATTACACCACCTCAGCCCCGACTATGTCCTTCCCTGCTGCCCCGCCGCAGCTTCCCATCTACGGGCAGACATCCTCTGGCCAGCTCCACCGGCTCACGGCGCTCAAAGAGGAGCCCCAAACCGTGCCTGAGATGCCGGGGGAGACGCCTCCTCTCTCTCCAATCGACATGGAGAACCAGGAGCGCATCAAGGCCGAGAGAAAGCGGATGAGGAACCGCATCGCTGCCTCCAAGTGCCGGAAGAGGAAGCTGGAGCGCATCTCGAGGCTGGAGGATAAAGTGAAGAACCTCAAGTCCCAGAACTCGGAGCTCGCGTCCACTGCCAACATGTTGCGCGAGCAGGTGGCCCAGCTGAAACAGAAGGTGATGAACCACGTCAACAGCGGGTGCCAGCTCATGTTAACGCAGCAGCTCCAGACCTTCTGAGGTGGTGTCAGCGGCGGCGGAGAGACAAAAGACTGTAGTTGAATGAAACCACGCGTCCTGTGATAGTGAGTGGCTGTATCTCCTGAAATCGTGACGGGATTTTGGGATGATGTGGCGCGACACTGGCAGGACCTGGGGGGTGGGGGGGGCGCGCTAAACTTCCTGAGTGCCACGCGCTACCTGGTGGCGCGTCCCAGAGAGGGGCTCGGGGGAAAGTGACAGTAGCCATGAACCAGAGAGGGCATGCAAGCTGGATACCTTTCTGTTTCTGTTTCTTGCTGTTTTTTACAGAACTGGACAGGACTGAAGTTTTCTTGATTTACACCCAGCTCTGCATGGACCTTATCATGACCATCAAAGGAGACATTTAAGAATCTGCAATAGAGACTTTTCTTGCTGTAGCCATAATGGCCTCAAACATGGGCGTGTTGGCCAGCTCTAAATGGCTGAAAAGTTGTAACAAAAGCTGCCTGACTTCTGAGTTACAGTAGCCTACAATGTACTTTTTTTCTTAATTGTAAGAAATTCAGTTAGAAAAGCTTCAAGATATACTTGTTTTTTTTCTAAAGTTGTTTAATGGGGTTTCACTCATTGTTATATGTATATAAGATCAACTTGGAGTACTTATGTTTACCATTTGTAATAAGAATACTGTATCATTTTTTTATTGTTTTGTTTTCTGAGCACTTCAGAAATATGATCAATATTTAAGAAAATAAACCAGATCAAATGAAGCTACATTGCCTCTGTGTTTTTGTAAGTGTGTGACAGGAAAAAAAAGAAGTGGGTGTGCCATGTCAAGAGCTCAAACAATAAAACATGTTGCAACATGTTGCAAGAGCTGCTAGTTCCCAGTACCTCAAGGCTAATTCCATTAGTGCTAGTATTGATCCAGGCTAAGTGATTGTTTCAGCTGACAGACCAGGCTCACTTACTAGGCTACTGGTGGAGGCCAATCCTGTAGACTGCAGGCTGAGATCTCCACTTTATGTCTCAGCACATGCACACCGAGTAGCCTATATACAAAACCTCCCATTATTCTCAGTGTTAACACTGTATGGCACTGAAAGGAGGACATGTTGTAACTACAGCACTGTTACAGAGTTACAACAGGTTGAAATTAGCAATAAAATTGTACTGAAGACATCTAAGGTGTCACTGATTCAACACATAACAGGAAAATCACAGACCATCCTCCGTTCTATTGCACCATGCAGTTATTCAACATACTTCCTGTCCTGTTGTGAATTAAGTAAGCCCCAGCATGTCGAAACAAACTCAGATAAAGTCTCAGGTCCTCTATTATTGCAAATGAATACATCATAACATTACAGAATATCAACTCATTAAAAGGTAAAAGTACCACTGTGGTTTTGTGGGACAGTATAATATAGCCTATTGTCAGATAGCTGCTCTCAATGAGATGCTGTAAGTTCCTCCCTGGAAAAATAGCTCAAAGGAACAAAACAATAGCCTAATAAAAATGGAAACAAAGGAATAGCAAAAATCCGAACACAAGATAGGGGTCGTTCACAGTGTGGTCGTTTCCATCAGTAATGTTGGTAAATCCATCCCAATATGTTCTTTTGACTGGCTTTTTGTCACACCCTTCAGTTGTGTAAATATAAATATACATTTATGAAGTAACAATAGATTGTGGCTGTATACAAGCATGGTTCAAAATTAGCACCATCCACCATGCCAAATGCTGGTAAAATATGCAATTGGCTGGTAGAATTTTCTTCACTCACGACACCAGCCAAACAAATTCTACTGAGTGACTGGCACAATGTGAACATCCATTTGGCTTAATTTCCACAGTAAACCCAGCATTCTTGGTGGATGTGTCAGGATAGGTCAGACAAGGCACTCAAGTTAAACTGTTATATTGTATTATTATGAACACTCATAAGGCAACAGTGGGTCCTGCTTATCATGAAACACTAGAGGGCGACACAGACTGATTTACCTGAGAGATGAAATGAGAGATGAAATGAAATGTTGCCTTCTCAAAGTCCTCATGCCTCCACAGCAGCTTGTAGTATTGGCTCATCAGTTGTTGCTTTCATTAAATTAACTTCATTTTTTTTATTTCAGGTGTCAAAGAAATAGAACAAGTTATTAAATATGAAGGCTTGAAGGATATCTTGATACACAATAAAGACTAAATGTGAAATAGATAGGCCTGTTATGTCTATACTATTTTACACATTGTTTTCTTTCTTTTCATTTTCCCTTCTTTTCTTTTTTTTCTTTCTCTTTACATATTTTTTTTCTTACAGATTCATAAGGAAGATTTTCATGGCTTGATGCATAAATGCAGCTCATTCAACTGTTGGTCAGTGTTTTCTAATGAAATAACATTAGGCTAATTCAATATCCATTATTATAGGCTGTACAATAACCGAATTAAAATCTTGATGGCTAGGGGTAGGTTTATTCTAATCTGTTTGTTAGGTCCGAATATACTATTGTAGTTTATTATATATTATTATAATGAGGACTCTAATGTATTAATTCATCTAAAAAAAAGTTATGATGTATGTGTATGTTATGTGTGATGTCTTTAAGCTACTGGGACCTTGAATTTTCCTATCTATCTATCTATCTATCTATCTAGTTTGCATTTCTCGAATTTGGCCAGCATGGCATCATTCCCGGAAGGGGAAGGCCTTTCCTACCATATAAGGAGAGGGAGCCCTCGGAAGATCTACGTCACGACGTAGGAGGCGTGTACTACGGGAAGTGACTGGACTCTCTCCGGTAATCTCTGCATAACACGAGCCCTAAGAATTTATTCAAGAGGGACACTCAATGAAAATATTACAACGGCAAAAAAAAAAAACACTAAGCCTACCCTATTGTAGCCTACGTAGAAATTAACAACAAAGTAACAAAGAAAATTATCAACTATATAGATATGTAGTTTGTAACTGCAAACATGACGTTGTCAAGACTACATTCAAGTAGGCTAGCCTACTGTACACTTAGGTGAATACTTCCTTTTTATGCTACTTTACTATATTTTAGGGGAAATATTGTCGCCTACCTTTTACTCCACTAGGCTACATTTATTTAACAGTTGTATTTAGTTACTTTGCAGAATATATTACCATAAAGTAGTTTGATCTAGCTTATATCTATAGCACAATATCAAAATTATTTTTACATGTTAATGCATCAGTAATAATAATAAAATACTACAATTCAATCCTAGACCATTTAGCCTATAAATCATTTTGATTTATAAAAATTACTTTTCAGTTTTCACCAAGTAAGATTTTGAATGCAGACGTTGTGTTTGTATTGCTACTTGACTGTACTTCAGAGAATTATCTGAATACTTCCTCCACCACTGACTGCATGTGGCGCAGCTGACACAAATACTTTTGTTAGGTGCAAAATGGCATGCACGCAATTATGAAAAATGATGTTTCAATTAGCCTATAAGATACTCACTGACTTTTCATGTGCAGGCGTTAGGAGTGATTCAGATATTAAGCAGAATGGGGTTATCCAGGGAGTGCCCCATTTCTGCACCCACACATGGTTAGTAATGCACACTCGTGTATTTCCTTTCTGACACACACGCACACGCACACACACACACACACACACACACACACACACACACACACACACACACACACACACACACACACACACACACACACACACTCTTGGAACAGCTAAGTTTCAAAACCTGTTTATTAAAAACTGTATTCAAATTGTTTTTTAATAAGACTTTTACACAGATCACACTCAGAAACAGTGTAAAATTATTTAAGTTACACATTTTAATAACCTATGTGATGGCTATCATAACTGCCATGCTGCAGAAATGCTAGTGAAAACTAACAATGTTATTTAGTCACATAATATCCTAAAAGCAGGTTGAGCTGGACAGATCTGAATGGCAGTATGTTGTTGCTAGGATAGAGGTGTTTCACTTAGCAATAAGCAATAACACACACACACACACACACAGCCAGAGTCATAACAATGACTTGCTGTATGTGAAAACCTAAGAAAATCAGCAGTTTCCCAGCGTAGGCTATTTAAAATGTTCGATATACTCAAGGGTTTTGATGCTCAAGCAGCCTCAACCTACATCAACCCCTATGCTGTGGATGTAATCCGAGCAAAAAGAAGGGATCTAGTTTATGGGATCTCTCACACCGAGGATCTACTGGATCTTCTCGTCACAGAGGGCGTCATGACAGCAGCAAAGAGATCCATTGTCTTGACCATCAGGACTCGCAAAGATCAAAACTCCAGAGTCCTGGACATCCTGGAGGCCAAAGGTGAAAGGGCGTGTCGAAAATTCTTTCATCCGTGTCTTATGCTGGCAGAACCCAACCTCTATCTGCGAATTAAAACCTATTTGGGTTGTGTGAATGAACGTATACGAGACACAAGGAGACAGCTGATTGGATATTTGCTGGAGAGGGAGCAGGAGGGGACGGAGGAAATTACACATAGAATTGTCACTCAGAAGACTCATACTTTATTTGCCACCAAAACAACTAAGACATCTAGCCCTGAAAAGGACAGAAGCACTGTGCCACTTTTAAAGTCAGAGGAGCACAAACCAGTGCAAAGTAAACCAGAAGATCTCATCCACATTATGGCTAAAGACGGGGAGCTAGCACTGCTGGAGGAGCTATTAGAAGACACTGATATTAACACTGTCAATTCCTCCAATCAGACTCTTTTACATGTAGCTGCTGAGCACGGCCACCTGCCCATCATTGAGCTCTTGATCCGTAAAGGAGCCAGACTGGACCTGCAGGATAATAAGGGTCATACAGCTCTTCACAGAGCAGCAATCAGGGGTCACACTGAGATAGTCGGGGCCCTCATACAGGCCGGGGCCCCCATCTACACCCTGGATCTACAAGGCAAAACCCCAGTTCACCTGGCAGCGGACAATAAGCACCTGGATTCTGTGAAACTCCTGGTGAAGGAGGAGGCCAAGCAGTGTGAGAGTCACACGCAGGACATGTTTCTTCACACGGCAGCCATGGAAGACAACTGGAGGCTGGCTGAGCTGCTGCTGCAGAACGGGGCCGCTGTCGGTGCCAGAAACATCTGTAAAAAAACAGCTCTTTTTCACGCAGTTTCCAGGAACAATGAGAAAACGGTGGCTGTCCTTTTAAATGCAGGGGCTGAAGTGGACTATGATGTTATAAAGGAAGCCATTAAGCTCAATGAAGAATCAATTCTCCATTTGCTGCTTGGTGAGTCTTTTCACCTGTGATATTTAGGCCTATGTTATTTAGTAACCTACATCCCCGTGCATTAGACTTCTTTTTGGAGATGTTAATTGTACATAAATAAATAAACCACAAGCTCACACTATATCTTGTTTAAACTCTAGGTAATCCCAGAGGAGCTCTGAGTGAAGAAGCCCTCGGCTCTGCTCTCTTCTCAGCTGTTAAGCAGAACCATGATGGACTGGTAGCCACTCTCATAGACAGCGGAGCAAAAGTGAACATGTTAGACAAACAGGGGTACACTCCTCTCCTGCTGTCAGCTGAGCTGGGGCACACTGAGGTCTTCAGGTAACTCTCCAACAAGGACTGAATGTTGCTAACATAAACTGACATGGCTGTTCTATACATTCACATTGAGGGGATCCTATAGCTAGGAGGGATTATTATCAGTGACTTCATAGGTCTCCTCTGTAGCTGCACACATTGCTTACTGCCACAGGGTTGTTTTTAACCCCCACTAGGGGGCACCAGTATACGATATTGTTCAATTTCACACATTGTGGCTTTATATTTTACTGTTGTAGGGGCTTTTTCAGATTTTCACAGACAGCAATTAACAAACCATGACATGTCTACAACAGAACATAGAATGTAAACATATCTAAAACATCCAATACACACAGTAGGCTACATACAATATAATGTCAACATTCTTCTTCCTACCAAATCATATTCTATATGGTCATTACTGCAGCTTTCTTGTTACTGCAATACTCGCTACTGCTGATGAGTCCATATTTACTTTGAGCCAGTCCTTTCTCTGTATTCTCCGATTTATTAGCTATTTGTTAGTCTCGCATTGCCAGACCTTCCTCCACAGCGCTGCGGAGGAGGGTCTGGCTAGTCAATACAGCATTCCTGGATAGGAGAAAAATGTGCTCTGGTTTATTGGTATTTCTTTAAACCGATCGCAATCGTCTTAGGCTGTGCTTTGCGCTGGTACGAGCCACTGTGCCTCTGTAAAATAGCCTCGGTAAGGAACTTGTTTTGGTGGAACGTGTACGTTCAAAAGTGGTTCTAGTCGTGCAACGAAAACTCCGATTGGACAGATAGTCTAGCTAGCTGTCTGGATTTACCCTGCAGAGATCTGAGGAGCAGTTAACCAGAGTCCTCAGAAATCCACTGGAGTTTAAAATTCCAACACAAAAAAACGTAAGGTAACATATATAGACTAACTATTTGTATATCTTAAACAGTGACCTTATTTTTTTCATTTCAGAGTGCTGGTAGCAAAACAGGCCAAACTGGATGCTACTTTATCCGACCTGTCCTCAGCATTACACCTGGCTGTCCACAGTGGCAGTGTGCCCATAGTGCAGATGTTGCTGAAAAAGGGATTAGACCCCAACATAACTGGACCTAAAGGCCAAACCCCTTTACACCTGGCAGCTCAATGCAATAGGCCAGAACTAGTTGATATGTTGCTACGAGCTGGAGCACAGGTAATTGTCAAACCAGTTGGTCATTAGTGTCCATTTTGTAGATGTGTTTATGTTTGTGGAGACTGAGAGCTGTGTGTCATTTCTTTAGGTAAATGCGTTAGCCCAGGATGGGCTGACCCCTCTGCATATAGCCAGTCAACAGGGCCATGCAGACTCAGTGACCCAGCTTCTTCAAGGCAAGGCAGACCCAGAAGTCAAAGACAAGCTGGGGAGGACAGCCTTGCACTGGGCAGCCTCCTCCCAGGGAGAAAGCTGTGTGGTAGACCTGCTGCTGTCAGCCAAAGCCAATCCGAACGCCACTGATAAGGAGAAAAAAACTGCCCTTCACCTGGCTGCTGTGGAGGGGAAAGTATATGCTGTGACCTCACTGTTGTCCCACAAGGCAAAGGGAGGGGCCAAAGACATGGACGGCTCCACACCTCTCCATTACGCAGCAGCTGGTGGGCATGCCGGCGTGGTTTCAGCTCTTCTACAGTTACTCAACAACAGAGGGACAGAGGAGAGGAATACATGGAGGAGAACGCCGCTTCATGCTGCAGCTGAGAGGGGCCATGATAGTGTGACGGTGCTGCTCCTGGAGGCTGGGGCAAAGATCAACAGCACAGATCACAGTAAAGACACTCCTCTGCACTGTGCTGCACGAGGTGGACACCAGGAGGTAGTGAAGAGGCTCGTAAACTGGGGCCAAGCTGGGCACATGGGGCGGCAGAAGAAGGTGAATCTGCAGGCGGCCAACAATGTGGGGAAAACACCACTGCAGGTGGCAAAGAGCGGAGACACACCAGAACATGAGAGCATTGCAACTTTACTCGGGAGAAAGATGTTTCTTATCAAATAAAGGGAGATGGGTTCAGAGCGCAAACCACAGGAACTGAAAATATAAAGTTGGCTTAATGATATTATCTTTTATCTATTCATCTTTTATCTCAAACCTTGTGTCATATCCTGTGAAAGGTATTGAGGACATGCGTTTTGCATAAAATAGCAATAGAAAAAAATAATACAGAAATAAAATCATGCAATACTGTATTTCTTGTGTGAATGTTAGAATAGACTACAAAGGTTGCTATTATTTTCAGTAATGAAGCAAATATGTGGTGATGAAACCCCTCTTTCCCGTGTCCAAATAAAATCAGTTAAGACCTCAATGGAAGGAGAGTTTTCTTTTTGAGTCAGTGTTACAACCGGCACACAGGCCACAACAAAAGAGGGAGATGCCCAGCAACTTAACAATAATAATGTGACATTTATTGAATCATATTGCAAACTAGAGAAAGATGAGGTGTGATTGTCAGTATCAGTGGTGAATGAGGGTGTATGGATGTAATGGAGTATGTGAGGTGCATGTTGTCAGAAACTAAGAAAGGAAATAACTAAACAGCGAGGAAACATGCTGGTGCCCAGTCAGGAGAATGCTGCCACCTGAACTCAGGGCAGGCGGGGTTAAATAGCCTGGGAGGACCAGCCAGGTGCTCCCAGTCATCTCATCATCACCTCTGCTACATCTGCAAGATGACAAGACTAACCACACACATGTACGACAGGCCCAGGGCCGTCACAGTCAGCATGTGTAGACTAGACACGTGATAGCCACTTTCATAAAAAAAAAAGATATTTAGTACATACAAACTACAGTTGGTTTAGAGTTCATATGACAGACAATATACAGATAATCTGTAAAAAAAAATCACATTCCCCTGCCTCCACCTGTTACCTAATGGCATAAGGAAACAACCAGTTGGAGCCGAGGAGTCTCTAACGCAGTGTCAATCTGCTTGTGAACTGTGATCTCTAGATCTCCATATCTCTAGGCGGCGCTGATCAAATATGAATCAAGATTCTGCTACTGCATTGGCATTGCCCATTTCTCTGCAGCTACACGAAAATATGTTGTATTATTTGATGTGAGAAATAAGCAATGCAGTAACAGAATCTTGATCCATATTTGATCAGCACCGCCTAGTTTGACAGTTTGATTACAGTTCACAAGCAGTGATTAATACTCACTAAACAAATGCCACCAACTCCTCTTCAGGAGCTTTTTGAGGAGGCGGTGAGGAAACAAGGTCTCAAAATCACCAACGACCCAAACCATGTCCTGTATATTGAGTTTGAGCTGATGCCTTCAGGCAGAAGGTACAGGTTACCAAACTGCAAGCTTAACAGGTATAAATTCTCATTTGTGCCGCTTGCAATCAAATTAATGAATAATAACAGATAGTGTGTGTGTGTGTTTTGGCTGGCTGCAGTGATTTTTGTGTGACTAATACTACTAAATATGACTGTGGTACTAAACATCTAGGTTAAAGGATGTGCCGGTAAGATTTGCTATGTTAATTGGATGGTATTATGCAATCGGGCATTGTGCAATATAGAAGTCATTCACCACAGCATGAGTTAATGGGAAATGTGCAATCATTATCAAAACTTTTGTGCAATATGAGGGGGAGGATGTGTTAGGGTGGGGGGGGGGGGGGTTGTGGTGTGTTATTAGATGTTCATTGAAGCATGAGATAATGTATGACTATGTTTTTATGTTGGTTAACTGTATGTTTATTGTGTGTTATGCGTGATGTGTCGCCGTTTTGTTCTCTCGAATGCCCAAGATGAATTTCTCCTATAGGAGACAATAAAGGCTTATCTTATCTTATCTTAACACTCGCTAAAGACTCATTGGCTGTGATTGGTCGTTTATGTCCGGGCGCAGTGAAAATTGGAAATGCCATTCGGATCTCGAGGAGATTTTTTTTCACAGATTATCTATCTCATGTAGTCCTGTCAGGATACAGTGACAATTTCAGCAAATATGACGAAACATTTGTTTTTTTAATAGTTAAATACTGAGCCTTTAACATTATACTCAGCCCATTGGTCAGGTATGTTGTGATGTTCAGTGCTGTGTTTTCTATTTTAGTTATTGTTGAAAAGAGATTTTGCAGTGGTTGCTATGTGTCCGTGCAGTAGTTTAGAATAAAAAAAGATTCCGTTAAAGACATAGGCTATTATTCTATATTTCATATACCCTTTATCTGCAAAAAAATCAGCAGAGGTGCAAGTTGTACTGGATGATTATAGACTAGATAACTGCTAGTGATTCACATCTGCCTCAGGATGTGTTTCTTGAAAAAAAGACCAACATGGCAAGCGGCTGACAGCAAAACCAAAACCACTGGAGACCCATTTCTTTTTTTTTTTTTTTTTTTTTATAGTTTTGTGTTTCCTTAGAGGCATTTGCCATTTTCGGTAATTATTTTGCATCCCCACACGTCACTTTTCCATTGTGTTGCTGTTGTGACTCTTGCATCAGAAAACACTTTGTCACAATAACGGATTGACACCTTTTCACTTCAACATAGCCTAAAGTACAATGATATTCTGTCAAACATATTTTTAGCAAATGCTTAAAATATTGAGTAGAAACATATAGCACATAAGCACATAAGTAGCTCAGATAAAATCCAAAACATGTAGGCAACTTTAATGTAAAAAATATATAGTAATTGAATGAATGTAAAAACTTTATGTCTGTTACAATTTACTTTCTTAAATTCAGCTGAAGCTAATATGAGGCATCAGCAGTTGCAGTTAGTCTTATCAAGTGCAGGTGTTAGGATTCTGGATTACAAAATAGAGTTGCAACTTCTAAATTAATGTTGTTACAGTGGACATACTGTTTTTGTTTGTTTTTAGAATTTAGAAGTATGCACTGATCTAACCTTTTTCTCTCCTAATGCCGACACTCTGCGGTGTCTGCTGAAACCGAGGTGAGTATTGATCCGATACCAGTGCTCTTTTGCACAAATGTAAAACCTGTTATAGCCTACCTCACTGTTTGAGATTCACTGAATGGGTGTTATATAAGGTAAGATGAGGCCAGGGATTGCTGTGGCACTAAAAACTGGGCCTGGCCAACCATAACTGAATGAGTGAATGTAGCTGAATGTATGCAGTGTATCAGATGCTTGCAACCTTAGAAGAGTAAGCTAATTGGGGTTATGTTCCCACAACCCACTGTTCCCACAGCCCTATGTTCACACAGCCCAGTGGTCTCACAGCCCTATGTTCACACAGCTCAATGGTCCTACAGCCCTATGTTCACACAGCCCAATGGTCCCACAGCCCAATGTTCCCAAAGCCCAATGGTCCCACAGCCCCATGTTCCCACAACCCAATGTTCCCACAGCCCAATGGTCCCACAGCCCTATGTTCCCACAGCTCTATGTTCCCACAGCCCAATGTTCCCACAGCCCAATGTTCCCAAAGCCCAATGGTCCCACAGCCCTATGTTTCCACAACCCAATGTTCCCACAGCCCAATGTTCCCACAGCCCAGTGGTCCCACAGCCCTATGTTCACACAGCCCAATGGTCCCACAGCCCTATGTTCACACAGCCCAATGGTCCCACAGCCCTATGTTCACACAGCCCAATGGTCCCACCGCCCTATGTTCCCAAAGCCCAATGGTCCCACAGCCCTATGTTCCCACAACCCAATGTTCCCACAGCCCAATGTTCCCAAAGCCCAATGGTCCCACAGCCCTATGTTCCCACAGCCCTATGTTCCCACAGCCCTATGTTCACACAGCCCAATGGTCCCACAGCCCAATGGTCCCACAGCCCTATGTTCCCACAGCCCAATGGTCCCACAGCCCTATGTTCACACAGCCCAATGGTCCCACAGCCCAATGGTCCCACAACCCAATGGTCCCACAGCCCTATGTTCCCACAGCCCTATGTTCACACAGCCCTATGTTCACACAGCCCAATGGTCCCACAGCCCTATGTTCACACAGCCCAATGGTCCCACAGCCCAATGGTCCCACAACCCAATGGTCCCACAGCCCTATGTTCCCACAGCCCAATGGTCCCACAGCCCTATGTTCACACAGCCCAATGGTCCCACAGCCCTATGACCACAGTTCAAATAATTGTTTTTTCACTGAAAACTAGGCCCCATGTTCCCACAGCTCTATGTTCCGACATTTATCAGATTTTTCTTAAAATTAGGCCCTTTGTTAGGGTTAGAGTTACATTCAATCTGTAGTCCATTGCTACTGTATAATAGGCTGGGTGTAATTGGCTCCCAAATTGGGAGAAAGAGGGAAAAAATATATATACAAATTTATGAAAAAGGAAATGTGGGAACATAGGGCCTACTTTTGAAAACAAAAATCTTAGAAATGTGGGAACATAGGGCCTAATTTTCAATGGAAAAAAAATCTTAGAAATGTGGGAACATAGGCATGCTCCCGGCTAATTAAGAACTCTGTTAACAATATTCTGGGGGTTTTAAAGTATGGGGTAAATCTTTCAGAAAAACAAATCTGTGACTTCATTGTAATAATAACAGGCATTGGTTCAGTCAGCACCTTTAAACTGTAGGCTATCTTTAATTTCATTTTAATTTTAATAATTTTAATAATTAATTAATAATTAATGTAATTTATACATACAAACCAGAGGAACAGAAACACTTTCCCACTTATAAGCTTGGGTTTTACCTATGAGTTGCACGCATAGAGTGCACATTATAATAAATATTATAATATTATTCATGAATATATTATTAATGCGTCTTATAATACTGTGTTTTTACAGTCTATGGTTGTACAGGTAAGTGCACGTGTGATGACGTCGGGAGTTGCTCTTGCGGCATATTAGCATCACGTGACTGCTACTATGGGTCACGTCACGTGACATTGTTTTGTATTTGCCGCTGTTTGCTGCAGACTCTGGAGTAGTAGCTAGTAAAGTTTGAAATGGCAAGAAACGAGGAGAAACAACAAGGGAAATTGAACAGACTATGGCTTCAGAAAGAGAGAGAGGGTAAGCACAAGCAGCTAGTAGCAAAAACATAATCTGCAATTGATATTGGCCGACAAAAACACCTTGCTGTACGGACAGCTAATGTTAGCTTCAACTGTTCGCTAACTGAAAATTATGTTAAGTCACAGATTAACTCCTATGATTAACTCTCATCTGGTTGAAATGAAAGAAGGACAATTAACTAAGGTGCTGCATGTAGGGAGTAATCCGTGGAACTAGTCATTCTCTTCTTTACAATGCTACCTACATTGCTTGCTAACAGCTAGATAACGTTAGCATTCACCTGAGCTCCTTAGGCACCTAAATTAATGTTTTCTTTCATTTACAGAGGGACGCCTCAAAGATGTTCACGAGCGTAGACCCAAGCTGGTAATAAAGAACTGTTAACACTTCTCCTTAACTCACTTTTATTTGGACTAGTTTGTTTGAGCCAACTCTTTTGTTTGCAGTCTACTCTTAATTCAACTTCCTCTGTGAAAAAATGGATCCCCAGCATCAAGAATGAAATAGAGTATTATTTGCAAGTAAGTGAATTGTTAGTAATGTGTCAAATTGATTCTACAGACATGGCTTCTAGTGACTCTGAATTCTGTGTACAGTTGAATAATATCAGTATTTGTCTTTTTCCCTTTCAGCAATCCCAGCTGTCTCATTACCC
>CM042432.1:7294878-7459878 GCA_023631565.1 Gymnocephalus cernua
TAAGTCAGACTGTGAAGCAGCAGAAAGGATCACTGGGACAACAGAGGAGAGGATGGGTCATGTACTGGGACTAGACTGTTACTCTTCTTCTGATGAGGAGTGTGACACGTGAAAGTTTTTTGATCATGAAATTTTACAATGAAGTATTTTATGGAACATCTTGAGTGATCTGTGTTCATTCAACGGCTTATTTTGGTGGGTCATATGGACAAAAATCTAAGATGTCATAGGTATTGGCTAAATTCAACTGAACTGAAATGAAGATGACTAGGACCGCATCACCGTGATACCTCAACATTAATTGGTATACAGAAAATCTGAATATTAAAGCCCCGCTCACAAAACCTGCTGCGTAAGGGAAAAGGTATGTTTGCATGACAAGAGTAATGTCATTCATTTCAGCGTGATACATTCTCTGTAATTGTCAGGCAGTGCTGCATTTAGGTACACGATCAGTCATCATGACCACAGGCAGCTCCATTATGCAACAGAAAGCAGGGAGGCTGTGAGAAACAGACGGCAATAGACAGACATACTTGATTCAGTGATTCATTTTAGTCTCATTATGGTTATATTAACTGGAGAAGCAGTAATGAGCACGACCTGGTTAGACCCCACAACCCCACCCTCCCACTATAACCCACTCTGCAGATGCTGCTGCGAGGACCGCATGACACTTCTGGGAAACAGACACATCAGCTCAGAGAGTGCAGACACCCTGTGCAGTTTATGGTTTAGTTTGACGTGGTTACCCTTTTAGTTAGAACTCTGTATGCACAATGCGAGGTGGGTTTCCCTTTGTCTCTGCAGAGGCCTGGAGAAAGGAAATGAAAGTTTTGCAAAAGTGGACAGGCCGGAGGCCTCGAAGCTTCCTGTGCAGGTACCAAAATACACACAAAACAAAGACTAAGTTAGATAATACAGTATATCAGACTGGCTTAGCTTTACAATTGATGTAAATCATAAAAAAGCAGTTTAACAACATTTTATTGTAGCCCCCCCTGCTCTGCACTGCAAGGCTGCTAATTTCTTGCAATTCCATCTATGAGGTCAAAAAGATGCCCTTTATCACCAAAACCCACTCATGGAAACTTTTGCAACCACAATGAAGGAGCAGGGTGATTGTTCTGCATCCTAAGTAACAAACCCAAACTGGCAGAAAGACCACAATAATATTAACTCTTCACTGAGCGGAGAGGAAAGGGCTGTGTGCGTAACCTGTGTGCTTTCCTGTAATGTCTGAGGTATTGGTTGGGGTTAATTCTCACCCCCAGTGAAGTATTGCTGTCTCTCGCTACCAGCTTTTCACATGCAGGAAAGCCAATGCAGAGACATATGGCCTTTTCATGTGGCAGCGTCTTCCCACCAAGAATACGCTGTGTGCTACTGAAACTGCTGTATCACTGTTTACTTACACACTGCATCTCATAAAGACTGATAAAGTAATACAGTAATACAACTACTAATAATGCATTTTTAAACGCATTGAATACCAAAGATACATATTCAGGACATGGTTTATTTTTAATATCCAATATCCAATGCTGTCCAAATTGCTCCAAAATCCAAACCCCAAGTTCATTGGGTACCCAGGAAACCACATGTGAAGTAGATTGGATGAATGGTTCATGAGATATTTCAAAGACACACACACACACACACACACACACACACACACACACACACACACACACACACACACACACACACACACACACACACACACACACACACACACACACACACACACACACACACACACACACACACACACAGAGAGAGAGGCGTCCCGCTTTATTAGATAGAGGTTACCCTAGGCCAAAAGGCATTGCATATAAAATGCTGGACAGGTAACTGGTCCTGGTTGCTCAGTCTTTCCTTTCGTGGAATTTGTGAGAAACGTATCTTTCTGATGATGACTTGTGGTTAGTGAGGTGGGGGTCAGCTGAAACCTCTAGCTTCCTTTCGCTTCAGACTGTGCTACAACTTCTACACAGTGCGAAAACAAGGTTAAACTAGTAAGCAAATAACCCAAACTGTGATAAAGCTCAATGAAGACAGTAATTATGCAACAAGTACTAAATAAATAGTAAGCAGCAGGGGATAAATGGAGGGTTTGATAGTTTCTTGGCTTGTGTAAGTTAATGAGAAGTCATGTGCACTAAGAGTGTAGGAGGGGTTTGTGGGTGGTGAATGCCTTGATAGCTGAAGCTTGATTTTTTTTTTTAAGACAGAGTTGCTCAGACAAAAGTACACACCTCTTTTGTGCAGAGGCAATAGATGCACACAGTTTGTCACACCACAGGACCTGCACCATGAGCCATGACCAGAGCTATCCGTTCCCACAGGTGTTCCTTGTAGATGGAGGTGGAGGTCCGCAGCACTCTGCCCATCCACCCAGTCTTGTACCCTGCTGGTCCTTCCCGCCTGCCCAGGAGAGGGCGCGGAGCCGTGGGAAGAGTCGGGGCTGCATGGGAGTCAGCCCCGGTCTGGCCCTGGTCGTGCTGTTTCTTTTCCTGCTTGTGTTTGCAGCCCTGGGGTTCGAAGCCTACCAGATTCACCACATGCAGCAAGAACTGAAAGAGTTGAGAACGGTAAGGGGCCGCAAGATGTGATGGATGTGGAAGTGAACATGGAGAGTGAAAAAAAGAAAAGAGAGTGAGCTTTTACTGTATTAATATTGTAATGATGACTGCAGCAGTGTGTGGAAATAAATAGTTTTGAGGTTGTAGAATGTGACCGTAAAGTAAGTAATTGGGCAATTGTCAAGAAATAATGTCAATATTATTAGTATTTGATTGTGTAGAATATTGCTTCTTGTACTGTTTTAATGCTGCAAATATAAAAGGTGTGACTTCTCTCACTTTTGCATAGAGGGGGGGGTGATGGAGAGGTGTAAGGTGGGAGAGTGGAAAACATCTGGAAAGTTAACGCTGCAAAGTTTAATAATTAATTCACTTGACTGCCATCATATGAAGAGTGAATGTATCTCAACTCTGCTTTGACATTTAAAAAGTGCAAACCATGGATGCAATCGTTCCATCTGTGGTCACCGGTCCAGTCAGACAGGATTTCCTCTCTCTCTCTCTCCCCGACTTCAGCTCTGAGAGGTTTTCTAGAAGAAAGCACTGAGGCACAAGTGTCTGTGTGATGTGGTATTGACATTTCTCTGTTTCTCTTTTGTCCCGCTAATAAGGTTCAACCTGTGACTGAGTTTAATACACCTCAGAAGCAAATTGGTAAATATAAACAACTCACCACACGTGAATTATTCCCAACAAAGTGAAAATGTTCCCAATAAAGGAAAAAAGGGGTGATGTGACTCTAATCTTGACGGTTGTTTCAGGTCATGAACCCGAGTTCAATGGAAAAGACAAAGACGACAGACCTGCAGCACATGTGATAGGTAACATAATAATAAAAACCTTAACCAATACTCTGATTCTCTATTCTAAATAGCACTGGAAGAGGTATAACATCCTTTCTCTTCTGCTGCAGGGCGGATTGAAAAAGAACACTTCCCTAAGACTTTGCGATGGGAGTCGCAGACAGGTCGGGCGTTCATATCCGGAGCAGTGGCTTACAGGTTTGAAGATGGTGCGCTGCAAGTCAATGAGACTGGACTGTACCACATTTACTCACGAGTGGAGTTGATCTTTAAGGACTGTTCATCCTCATTCATTCACTCGGTGTTTGTGAGGAGAGCAGGGCACCCCTCGCCCCTGACCCTGATGGAGGCCCACAGAGGGGGTTTCTGCTCTCGGCAGCAGGGCCACCCCTGGACCATGGACAGTTACCTTGGCTCCGCCCTGCAGCTGCAGAAATCCGACAGAGTTTTTGTGAATGTATCACACCCTATTTATCTTAGTCATGCTTATTATGCCAATTTCTTTGGTCTCTACAAGATCTGAAGGCTTTAGTGTAATGTTTTTACTCCACCGAAAGAATGGAAACCTGCATGTCTCTGAATCTTACTCATCACTTTGATTCCTACGTTGAATGTGATCGCTATAGCCTATAATAACTGCACTGAATAGCATAATATGAAATTTATTTTTATAAATGTTGAGTCAGTTAACACTAATGCTGATTTAGTGGTGGCATTTTTTTTAAAATATTTATTTTAGTGTGGATCTGGCATGGATGGTGTCTAAATGTGTGATATAATGGTTGTTTGGAAGTTAAACATAATTTAAGTTGATTTTCATTTGGTGAAATAGAGAAATGCTTTAATAAATAAAAAAGAAGAAGAAAAAAAAATGATTATGTTTGTCTGCCATGTTATGAACACCCACATGAGTTTTGTCTATGACCACTGGAAATTATTTAGATAAGACACCAACTCAAATATGGTCTTGCTCCTGATAATGAACTAGATTTCCATATATTCCACTGAGGTAGAGCAGAAGTCTGAGACAAGCAGGTTTGTGTTTTTGAAAGATGCAGTTAAACATTCCAAAAGGTAGCAGAAATACTTCTCCTGGTTATTGAAAAGTTTAACATGTATCTTACAGACCACTGTACAGTGCACTGCATCATTGCAATGGCAGTTTTTGTTTTTTTTCTTTGCAGTTTAACACCCTCATTGCACAGTTCTTTTTCAGTACACCACAAACATTCATGTTAGTGCAGTGTGACAAGATATGCAGGCTTGGGCACAGATGAGGGGAGTAAACAGTGGCAGGTTTGACGTGTGTTTCCTTCCTGTGTGATATCATGAGGGTCTCGCTTCTGTGCAGGTTTGATTTTTGTGAGTTTGCGCTTCCTTTTATCCATGTGACTAACTTTAAACTTGTGTTCATTACTGTCTCCAGACCTGGTGTGCCTCAAAATAAGAGCCAAATAATCTGTTTCTGTCGTTTTGGGCTAAACCCCAAATTACTCAAGGAATCTCAGTGGTTACTGATCAGCAGAAGCAGAAATTGACTTTTTGTGTACTTTGTATCTTTCCTATCTTGGAAATTATTAATCACATAAAGCATCTGAACATGAAATTTAACAGTTGGCTCACCACAGTCATGCATGAGCTCATTAGTAAAACAAATTGAAAGTTGGCTCACAGAAAACCCTTTGGCCCATGAATCATGTCAGAAATGTTCATTTTTGTTTAAGCATAAGAAGTTGAAACACTCATTTAAAGGGTAGTTTTGCATTTTTTTTCTGTCTGTCTTAAAAGAACACCGACATGCCTGCCCATGTGTACATTTAAAGGGGAATTGAGTACTGTAATTGTTGCTCATGCCCGTTCTGGCCCTGAAGGGTCCCCTCATAATACAAATCCAATGTAAAAGTTCAAGGTCTATTGAACAAAGCTAATATGACAAAATTAAGAGGGAATTTGTTAAAAAAAAGAAGAACTTAATGCTTAACGTAACTTTCCAAGATATCCACTTCCTTTGTCTCAGACTGCAGCCCAACTCCAGTTAAACTGGAATGGACTTTTGCACGAAATGAGGACTAAAGATTTTGTCCTCTACTTCTTACATTGGAATTTCATTAGATATATAATAGATCATTTATTTGTTGTCCTCTGTCAGAAGAAATTAGTTTTCACAGCCTGTACAAATTAGAACAATTAAAGGAATTAAGGGGGGTGGGGGGGCTCAGTGTTGGTGATGATGCTAGGTGAAGTAGTGATGCACACCCTGACGGCTTAGAGTCTGTTACTGAGGAAACTGTACCTAGCAGATGAGGGGAGGGGGGGGGTACGTTGAGATGGTGGAGTTTGCTGATCATCTGGTAGCGCTAAAGCTAAAGCTAAAGGAGACATGTCACAGCATCCCCCATCCCTATGCAAAGTGGTGGGGGTATTAGGGCATGTGAGTATTGTTATAAGGCAGACTTGTCCTTTGAAGTTAAAATTGGAAGTATTTCTCTAAAAACAAACATCATGATATTATTTATGAAAACTTTAACATTCAAAAAGCCAGTTCTTGTGATAATCAGGACTGTGTGGGGACGGTTTCATCAGATTGGATTGACAGTGACCAAGCAACCCACCAACTGTCATCACATTCTGACTCAAGAAGTACGTGACATAACCTTTTTCCATTGGAGCTCAGCCCACTTGACACCGGCAAGAAGCGCTCAGAGAAAAAACAGAAACACAGAATTCTCTGATAGTAAATTAGAAAAAAAAAATTGTTTTTGTGTAGTATCCGATCACTCGTAGTAAGAAGGTGATTGAGAAAATAAATGGTCAGGACCTTTTAAGGGAATCTTATGTATGGTGCTAAAACAGTATCATAACTATTTGTAACTCATGAAACACAATGCACAAATCTGGAACACAGACTTACAGTAGAGACGGACCATATAAACCCCTGAACATCAGTGGTGGACCTCACCAATGTTCATTTGGCTGAATGGGAGCAGGCGAAGCACTGCTACTTCTGCTACTTGGGCAGAGTGATTTGCTCGCAGCACCTGAGAAGCCCCGTGGTGAGGAGCAGACAGTAACAACGGTACTTTTCAGGTGTTGCGCTAATCACTCCGCCCAAGTAGCAGTGCTTCGCCTTCTGAGAATATAGTTCCCAGTTTATATACGGTTAGAACATGGCTGTGTCTCATGTGACCTTGTTATTTGTACACGCTGTGACTATACAAATCACAACATGTAAATAGGAACATGTTGCAGTTATTTTGTCACTTATTGGGAGCAGTAGGCTAGATGGAGCCGGTTACCTCCAGGATCTGTGCTAGGCTAGGTCCCAAATAAGTCGGCGTGATCCTTTAAAAAAAAAAACTGAACACTTTGTTACAAGTAAAAGTCTGCATTTAAAATCTTACTTAAGTAAATAAGTATAATCAAGAAAATGTACTTGTTAAGTATAAAAGTAAAACTGATCACTATGCAGCCAAATGGGCTCTTTAGTTGTTATATATTATTATATCTAAGATGCATTTTAATGTTAGCTGGCATGCAGTAGAGCTGTTGAGTGGTTTAATACTGTATACCAAAGCATTGTATTCCATATACTGATTATAGGTTTTCAGAATCTTCATCTGCAAAGTAACTAAAGTCATTAAATCAATGTAGTGAAGTAAAAAGTACAATATTTACCTCCACCAAGGAGGTTATGTTTTCGGTGTTTGTTGGTTGTTTTTCTGTCAGCAGAATTACGGAAATACTACTGGCCCGATTTCCATGAAACCTGGTCGAAGGGTGTAACACGGGCCAAGAAAGAACCCGTTACATTTTGGATCCAAATCATGAGACAAATACACTAATTATTTTCTACTTTTGTTTACATTGCGAGATTGGGCATTGGTGCTGAATTCACATGGTGTTGAAAAGTTTGACAAGCTGCAGATGATACTGACTAATGTTCTGCCTCTGTGATAGGGAAAAGCTAAGTAGACAGAGAGGAAACTGAAACAAAATGCTGAGTATCATTCTCATCTTGTCTTTAGCTCCATCTATCAAATATTCAGTGAATTGCATTTAATGTGACCAAGGCCGGATTTACCACCGGGCCGATTGGGCCGGTGCCCAGGGGCCTCCGACCTCTAGGGGGCCTCCAAGACCCCACAAACTGTGTTTTTTTTTTTTTTTTTTTTGCTTATTAAATTAAAATAAAATTCATTAATGAGTGTGTGTGTTGTGTGTGTGTGTGTTAGCAATAATTTATTTACACACAAAAAAGTATCATGATCAGTTTTTGTCTGTCGGCTGTGTTTGATGATGACAATGAGTCAGGTTACCGCGGAAACTGTTGATAGCGGCAAGACAGACGGTAGAAGATACTGTGGGAAAAAAAGAGAGTTGAGGACATCGAAAAAACAAACATGGATAAAAAACGGTGGAGCAGTGGAGCCACAAAACGAAAAGCCAAAAGGGAGAAGGATAGCAGAGAGGATGCAATGAGAAGAAATATGCCAACCATCTCCACTTTTTTAAAAGTCGGCTCGACACAAATAAAGAGCTCACCTGAAACTTCCGGCTACATACAACTTCCATGTGCTCACGCGAAACTTTCATGTACTCACATGAAAAGGTTTCGTGTGAGCACATGAGAGTTTGACACCCTACAGCCGGCCAGTGTTCTAGTAGCCAGTTTTCAATAGTAAATAAAAACTGTGATCATTTTGGTCACTGTAACCACAAGGTCATACTGTTGCATCCCCATGACTGTAGTTATTGCTAGTTATGTTATTAGGCTGTATCTTCATAGATTTTAATCTGCTTTATTGCAATAAATTCTGTTGATTTTGTTCTGTGATAATTTCCATTTTGTCTTTTGTCTTATAGATATTTATAGATCTCCTTTGCCGTTACAGTTAACATCACAAGAAATGGAGAAAGTGGTTTTGTTTTAAACTAAAGAAAAACCCACAGCTTCCATTTACTGTTTCTAAAATTTAAGATACTGTGTGAGTTTGGGCCACGAGTTCTGGGAGGGGGGCCTCCAAGATTTTGTGCCCAGGGGCCTCTGCTTTCTAAATCCGTGCCTGAATGTGACTGCAACAAAGGAAGACAAGGGGGGGAAAAAAACACCTTTTATCCAAAATATCAACTATTCTGGGCCCTGCAGTGATGTTCTGTCAACAACAAAACGTCTATATATATTAACATCACACAACTTGTTCTCCATCATCATGGATATTGTGCAACTCATATGCCCTGCTACGCCCTGTTGTGCCTTGCTACGCCCTCCTATGCCCTGCAGTGCCCTGCTACGCCCTGCTACACCCTGTAACACCCTGCAGTGCCCTGCTACGCCATGAACTACTATTTCTAGTCATAGTTCCATTATCTTTATTGTGACCATAATTGCCACTATTCATCACACCCCCAACCGGCACCATCAGACACCACCTACCAAGAGCCTGGGTCTGTCCCAGGTTTCTCCCTAAAAGGGAGTTTTTCCTCACCACTGTCCCATTAAATGCTTGCTCTTGGGGGAATTACTGGAATTGTTGTGTCTTTGTAAATTATAGAGTGTGGTCTAGACCTACTCTATCTGTAAAGCGTCTTGAGATAACGCTTGTTATGATTTGATATTATAAATAAAACTGAATTGAATTGAATATTTCAGTGCCGTCTACTTTTATCATGAGTAAAAGAAAGGATAAACTCTGTCCCACCACGTCATTCAAATTACAGTGTTTACTACAAAGCACACAAAGTCTATGTTTTGTATATTGTGATAGATTTGGACCAATCAGGTGAAGACACTTTTTTTCACATCTGAACCTTTTGACCCTTTGAAAATCAAATCCAGCTGTGTCAAATTTGTAGATCCAAACTAATGCAAAACAACACATTTTGAACTTAATTACATCCTCCTGATAAATGTTCACATGGAATTAGTTTTTTTAATTTCACGTGTCATTATAAACCTCTACTTAAGTAACAACTTGACTGAGTGCTGCATGGCAGGAGGGAAGGTTTTCTTTCTTGTTCACCCTCACCTTTTTTCGACATACTATACTGACTTTTTAATCACTTTTTTCAACATACTGTACTATGACTTATTTCGACATGCTAAACTGACTTTTTTCTACATACTATACTAAGACTTTATCACTTTTTTATATAGTATATTATGACTTTTTCGACCTATTATAGCCTACTATGACTTTTTCCAACATACTATACTATGACTTTTTTATACATTTTTTCAACATACCATACCATGACATTTTTTGACATACTATACTATGACTGTTTTCAAATAACTTTATATTGTGGCACAGTGGCTCAGGGGTTTACACTGCACCAGCAAGTAGCCAGTGAAAACTCTGGCCCCATGGTTCATTAGCCAGTAATCCTGTACACAGTGTGCGTACATTTGATTTTCTGTGAGACATTGAAACACATCTACTACTACTAATAATAATAATATGGCACTGTTTATGTGGTTTAATCAAGCGGTTAATGCAAGAACTTAACTCTTGTCTCCGACTCACAGTGAAACATTACAGTGCATGTTATGAACTGTAAATACAACCCCAAATCAGAAAAAGCTCGGTCAGTATGGAAAACACAAATAAAAAAAGAAAGTAGTGATTTCTAAATGTACTTTGACTTGTATTTCATTGCAAACAATGTGAACACAAAATATTTCATGTTTTGTCTGGTCAACTTTATTTCATTTGTAAATATACATCCTTTCCTGTCATTCAGACCTGCAACACATTCCAAAAAAGGTTGGGACAGGAGCAATTTAGGGCTAGTAATCAGGTAAATTGGTTAAATAATGATGTGATTTGAAACAGGTGATGTCAACAGGTGATTGTAATTATGATTTGGTACAAAAGCAGCATCCAAGAAAGGTCTAGTCCTTTAGGAGCAAAGATGGGCCGAGGATCGCCAGCTTGCCAACAAATACATGAGAAAATTATTGAAATTTTTAAAAACAATGTTCCTCAAAGAAAGATAGGAAGACATTTGCTCATTTCACCTTAAACAGTGCATAACATAATTAAAAAGGAATGAGGAGGAATTTCAGTGCGTAAAAGGACAAGGGCGCAAGCCTAAGCTGAACAACCGTGATCTCCGATCCCTCAGGCGGCACTGCATCAAGAATCGTCATTCATCTATAAGCGATGTCACCACATGGGCTCAGGACTACTTTGGCAAACCTTTGTCAAGTACCACAATACGTAGTTACAGCCACCAATGCCTTTTAAAACTGTACTGTGCCAAAAGGAAGCCCTATGTTAACAGTGTCCAGAAGCACCGTCGACTTCTCTGGGCTCGGAGGCATCTGGGATGGACCATCACACAGTGGAAACGTGTACTGTGGTCAGATGAATCAGTATTTCAGGTATTTTTTGGGAGAAATGGACGCCGTGTGCTCCGGACCAAAGAAGAAAAGGATCATCCAGATTGTTACCAGCAACAAGTCCAAAAGCCAGGGTCTGTCATGGTATGGGGTTGTGTCAGTGCCCTTGGCAAAGGTAACTTGCACTTCTGTGATGGCACCATTAATGCTGAAAAGTACATAGAGATTTTGGAGCACAATATGCTGCTTTCAAGAAGACATCTTTTCCAGGGACGTCCATGCACATTTCAACAAGATGGAAGGGAAGGAAGAGGATACGGGTACTTGACTGGCCTGCCTGCAGTCCCGACCTGTCTCCAACAGAGAATGTTTGAAGCGCAAAATGCGACAACGAAGACCCCGTACTGTTGCCCACCTTAAGACTTGTTTGCAGCAAGGAGGGGACAAAATTACACCTGAAACACTTCATGACTTGGTGTCTTCAGGCCCTAAACGTCTTTTAAGTTGTAACATTACAAAGTGGTAAATGCTTTACTGTTCCAACTTTTTTTGAAATGTGTTGCAAGAACCAAAACAGGAATTTTTTTTTTTTTTTTTTTTTTTTTTTTTAAAAACAACAACAATAAAAACCACGAGGAACACATTAAATTATGTGCTGTTGTATTGTCTGCAATGAAATACAAGTCAAAGTACATTTAGAAATCACTACTTTCTTTTTTTATTTGTGTTTTCCATACTGTCCCAACGTTTTCTGATTTGGGGTTGTAAAATTAAGCTACTGCACAATACAAGTTGAAAAAGTTTAAGTTGTCAGCTGCGAGGGGTGGGGTTTTTTGCTTTCAGTCAAGCATGTTGTGCATTTGGAAATTAATAACTTCATGTTTTTGAGCGCTGGATATAGCCTACTGACCTTTTCTTCTATTTAGGTTTAGTTTACTTTAGGTATTATACAACTTTGTTAAGATGCAATATATAATACCGACAGCTAGCGTTTACAATGGTTGAGGAGCCTTGATTAGTAAAGGTAGCAGCAGCCGGCAGAGTTGTGTTTAGGATTTAATTTATCATCACATTTGGCCAATAACAATATATAATATAAGAAATCTATGAAAGAGTCCGTCCACAGCCCTTTATAAATAGAGCTGCCACCTCTACCTCTGCTCATCCATGACATCTTATCCTGTGACGAGCGGCCAGTGTTCATCATCACGTGACTTCATTATGTATGACACATCATTGGCACAGTTGGCTGTGTGGTTTCAGTTGTCTTCTGTCACACATCAGTCCTCCTACAGCGGTTGAAACTGCGTTCTATGTCCAGCTGTTCCTCAGGAGGATTTTGGAACAGATAATGTAGCGCCAATCTCCACAGCAGGACCTTGGAGTCCAAAGTGCATGGTACTACAACAGAATGTGGTAACTAAACAAGTTCTGAAGTAGTGTAAAAACAAGTCTTGGTCCACCGTGCCTTGGTTTTAGCTCTGTAGTTAAAGCTTGTTAAGACTGGTCCTGTGGGAAGACGATGGGGTACATTTGTCTATAGTGATCCACAAAGTGGACCTCCAGGCCCTCGGTAATGTAGTCAGGCAGGTCAGAGAAGTCCTTCCTGTTCTCATTGGGTAGGATGATGCACGTCACACCAGCACGACGGGCCTAATGGACACAAGAAAATCCATTAGACATTTATTTCACAAGGACTACAAAAACAACTATTCATAGGGACCGCCTGAGGTCACAGTACCTTGGCGCCTCCATATTTGTGCCCGGTCACAGCAAAGCAACCCATAGCAACCCATAAGACACGAGAAGATTCGCAAAACACACTAGTACAATCTGCCTGGCATCCCGTTATGCTGTGCATTTGGCCGTAGTAACAGTCGTAAGAAATCCCGGACTACAATCTTATTCCATCCCAAAAGAGAAAGTTTGCCTACCAACAACTGGAAGCAACCGAGAGTATGGTTTCTGGAGCCTGTTTAGTCAGGAAGCTAACTTAAGCTAACGTTAGCTTTCTAGAGATCGTATTTCCCAAACTCAATAAATACAACACTTATAAACACAAAACTGCTTTGCTAGCTTAATCTGGTTGTTACTCAGATAACTGCTTAAAAAATATATTTTTTTTAATGGAGAGATTTAGCTAATATGTCCGCAAACTTCAAGCAACAGAGACGATTTCCTGTCCCTGTTGAACGTCAGTCAGCCAGGTAACTGAGCTAACATTAGCTTTGTAGAGATCGTGGGATTTGCCAAACTCAATAAATCCCACACATATAAACACCAAACTGCTTAGCAAGCTCAATATTGCTATAACTTACATATCTGCTGCAAACAATATTTTTTTCTATCAATAGATTTAGTTCCTGTAGGTCTGTGAAATTTACATGCAAGTGTTAGCAGCTATTTTTAGCATAGTGCTGAGTCACCGGCACAGCTGATCTGATCCAAACATTTCCAATAACTTACCTCCAGAGCGATGTTACAACGTTTTACTTCAACAAATTGCTACACTAATATTTTCAATATTTTTCTTTGCTTGATGTTATGAAAACCTATCCTCATCCTAAACTATCAAACCAACACCAGCTACTATATGAAGGTCCTATTAATGAGAAACAACATCATCCAACAGAAGCATCTAAACAACTAGCGGCCAGATTGTCAGCACATTTGCTGTAGATATTCATCGTCCCCAGGAAATGGTTCCTAAAAGTGGAGTCTTTTAGGAATCTTTCGTCTATTGGAGCCATGTAGAAAAAGATCTTTGGGCAAACAAAATATGAAGATTTAACAGGCAACCTAAAATGAAAACTGTTGAGCATACACACTTGTAGTTACTCCATGGCCTTTCATCTAAAGACAAACTTCAATATTGTTAACTTTATTAAGAGATGGCACATTTGAAAGTGTTATCAGTGCCAACGCCACCTTCTGAACCCAGATTCTTTACCTGTAGCTGTTCTGATTTAGGGTTAGGCTTGTGTGCAATTCCAGAGCCGCCAAGTGTCAAAAGTCTGAGACCTTACCCAGCCCCTATGGACCAAAGTACGGAGTGTGGCCTGGTAGCTGGAGAGGTGCAAGTTCACCTCCAGCGCCCTTAAGCAAGGCACTGAATCCACAACTGCTCGAGGCTCCATTAACACTTTGAACCATGTCAGGAATCTTGGTGTAGTTCTGGATTAGACTTAAATTGCAAAAGCCACATCAACAGAATTACTAGATCCTCCTATCACCTCCAGGTCCTGCATCACCCTCTACACTCGCTCTACATCATCCCTGACGTACGTACGTGTGTGTGTGTGTGTGTGTGTGTGTGTTGTACTTACAGCAATGGTTTTCTCTTTGATTCCTCCTACTGGCAATATTTTGCCCGTCAGTGACACTTCTCCAGTCATGGCTACGTTCTGGCGCACCGGTCGGTTGGTTGCCAGGGACAACAGTGCTGTGACAATGGTGCAGCCAGCGCTTGGTCCATCCTTGGGAGTCGCCCCCTAGAAACAAGTGACGTTATATAGACGACAAGCAAGCAGGACATTTTCAGATCTACACAAAGTGGCTCTGAGCTGTTCCGTTTGGAAAAATGCTACACAAATGAAAACCTACTTTCTCTTGCATACTGTTTAGTAGCTAGTGAAGAATAAGTAAAAACAATTTTAAAAAAGATGACGCAATGGTAATTAGGGTGTCATTAACATCAGTGCTGTATCACCATGGTTACCTCAGGGACATGCAGGTGCAGGTGTGAGTTGACCAGCAGGTGATTATCTGGTTCCTGGGTCATCAGGAAGGCTTTGGCAAAGGTTGAAGCGATCTTTGCACTTTCCTTCATCACATCGCCGAGCTGACCTGCAGAGGAGCACCAACACCTTTACCATGCTCTGTGTTCACTATCTGGAGAAGATATCAGACTGACTACACCAACACCTTTACATGCTCTGTGTTCACTATCTGGAGAAGATATCAGACTGACCTGTCACCTCCAGTGAGCCCTCTCCTTTGGTCTCTGCTCCTCCAGTAGGACGCCGCAGTGAAGTCTCGATAAACAGCGTGGACCCTCCTACACAGAGGACACAATGCAGACAGGCCTTCAGCATGTTGCATCTTTTATCTATACTAGTGTCTGTGTGTGTGCATGCGTGCGGGCCTTACCCATAGAAGTCCATGCCAGCCCCATAACCACTCCTGGAGGGGTGACATCATACATTCGATCCACTGTGAAAATAGGTTTACCCACGTAGAGCTGCAGGTTGTCGGGTGTAACGGTCACTGCGGTTTGTTCACCGCTGACGATACAGAACGCCACCTTACGAAAAACCTGACGACAGACGGAAAAGGGATTAGACACAAAAACAAACTGCGGAGAATGTGCTGCTTCTGCTGCAGCGTGCCATCCAAATGAGAAATAACACTGTTTTCATCAGAGTTGTGCTAAAGTGACTTTAAAGAAGCTGTACTTTTCAGTCTGTGCTGGGACTGCCTCCACACGGCTCTCATCATCATCAGAGTCTGGGCCAGGAACGGCTGCACGCGCCTCTGACTAACAAACAACCTGAGAGATGCTAGTTCACCTCAGCGTGTGTGTGTGTGTGTGTGTGTGTGTGTGTGTGTGTGTGTGTGTGTGTGTGTGTGTGTGTGTGTGTGTGTGTGTGTGTGTGTGTGTGTGTGTGTGTGTGTGTGTGTGTGTGTGTGTGTGTGTGTAGTATTTTACCTTCTCCACTTGTTTCTGCAGGTTTCTGACTCCAGACTCTCTGCAGTATTGCCTGATGAGCAGACTGAGGGCTTCAGAGGAGATGGAGGCCTTCTCCTCCGTCAGACCACAGCGGGAGCGCAGCTGAGGGACCAGGTAATTCTGACACACAGACCATGGAGAGCAAGGCACATTCAGTTTGAAATAACTAGCATTACAAAAGATGCAACAATATTCATAAAAACAACACTTCTACAGCACAATTTCAGAAACTATGCAAAATAAACAACGCATTGTAAGGTGTTTCAGGATATGATATAAGAAGTGCGGTAGACATGGTGTTACCTGAGCTATAGCCAGTTTCTCCTGGGCCACATATCCAGACACATTAATCATCTCCATCCTGTCCCGGAGGGGCTCTGGGATCGTGTCAATCACATTGGCCGTGCAGATAAACAAAACCTTTATTGGAGCAGACGGAGATGGGCGGGGCTTAAATACACTGCAGTTTACATGTCAATGTTCACTTTGTTTAGAAGAGAACTCCACAGGAAGTGGTAGAGGCCTGTGGAAATGTTCATGAAAAGCACACCCACTCTCCTACCTCTGATGCGTTATTATGCTTCTAGGCAAGGCCCGCCCTTCAATAGCATTCACACACTACTATTGGCTAGGCGTCCATGCTTACGCTAGGTAACGTAACGTGATTTGTTCAGGTCATATCCCCTGACCAATCGGCTATCTTTACCTTAACCACTCAAGGTCAATGCCTAACCCCAAACAATCAGCCTTCCTCGTAGGGCAGGACTTGCCCAGAAGTTATGTGGGACCCATAATAATGCACCTTTGACAGATCCACCGGAACGTCCAGGTAGTGGTCCAGGAAGTTGGCGTTCTGTTCAGGGTCCAGAAGCTCCAGCAGAGCAGACGATGGATCGCCCTGGTAACCGCGACCCATCTTATCTACCTGGTAATGGTAAAGGTTACAGAAAGACACATTAGAATCATATTTAAATATATACACCTATACATAAACTCATGTTTGCAATCTGCTGCCACAGAGTTTGACTGTGTCCAGACAGAGATCCCTCTGAGCAACAGTCGAAGAAGAAGAGAAGAAATCAGCAGTCACTGGTAAACAAACTGGAAGCTGTTTCAGTGTACGGTCAGCATCTAACAAGCTGGAATTAAGTAGCCTGGATGCCAGCCGAACTTAGCCCCGCCCACAACATTTGAGGTCGGTAAGTTCGGTCTGGACGTGATCCGTTGTGGAGCAACTAAGCTCGAACCAGAACTGTTCGGACCAATCAAAATGTCAGGGTGGGCTTTGTACGATGATGCACAGATGACCAACAGTAACGTAATCAACCACGTCACCAAAGAGCGCTTGGGTTGAATTTGTTCTGAACAAAGATGGCTGCCGCTGGAGAATTGAGATGTGTAGAGTCCGCCATCGCATCTGTTATAGAAGATATCGACAGCGCATTCATTTTAAAAGAGGAACAGAGAACCGCGATCACGTATGTATACACATTGCCACACCCAACTGCACGACACAGAAACTGCCGCCTCTGCCTGTCGAAGCCTGCCTTTGACTTGCAGATTCTGTGACGTCTGTCTCCGTTGCTCTGATTGGTTGTAGGTCTATCCAATTGAGTGCAGAGGAATTTTCTTTCCTGGTTCGGTTGAAACACGCCCCATAATCACAGCCCAATGGAGCAGTATTACACTCATATTCGGACTACAACAGAGACATAATGACCAAGGCTCACTGACGCTGTTCTGGACTGGAAAACTCATTTAACATCCAACAAGTTTACACAGGATTCTCCCAGCATGCAACACTGTGGGGACATCCAATCAATGAAGTTTGAAATCATTTCATTCAGAAAATATTTCCTCAGCTGTACTTTCTGTTTTAAGCATGCTAACAGGCTAAACTAACACGGAAAACACTGTACCTCCTAAACATCAACATGCTAGCTTGTTAACATGCTAATGTGAGCATGTTAGCACCATACTAGTCTATATCAACGTTTCACTTCCGGGATTGCTCTGGTGCCACCAGAAATTCCGCCGGATGTCCCTCTTTTCAGCCGGATGTCTGTTACCTTCTTCTTTCTTTGTGTTGGCGTTCTAACCTCCGGTGGATTCTGAGCAGAGATGGGAAGTAACGAAGTACAAATACTTCGTTACTGTACTTAAGTAGATTTTTTAGGTATTTTTACTTTACTTTACTATTTATTTTTGTGCCGACTTTTTACTTTTACTCCTTACATTTTTAACACAAATACCGGTACTTTCTACTCCTTACGTTTTACAAAAGTGGCTCGTTACTTACCCACTTACAAAAGCGCGATGATACGTAACAACATTGTTTGTGACAGAACGTTCTCATTTTTATTCATAAATTCACCCCGTCTGTGTTGGGAAGCTCTGACATTTGGACCTTCGGGGCTTCCGTGGCCCTGGATCTGACGTGAGGTCACTTAACGTTACTAAGCAACAACAAGTTGCATTCTTTGCGCGGTCTTTCCTTTCTCGCAACTAGTTAGTTACCTAGAGTTTGAACTAAGTCTGTCAAAAGTCTGTCCCTGAAGCTGCTGCCACGTCGGGTGATACTGCAGCTGCCACCAACGTTAGCCTACTGTTACCTGGTAAGTGAAAGTAGCCTAGCTTATATGATACCGCGTGTGTGTGTGTGTGTGTGTGTGTGTGTGTGTGTGTGTGTGTGTGTGTGTGTGTGTGTGTGTGTGTGTGTGTGTGTGTGTGTGTGTGTGTGTGTGTGTGTGTGTGTGTGTGTGTGTGTGTGTGTGTGTGTGTGTGTGTGTGTGCGTGCGTGTCTATGTGTGTGTGTGTACCTGCGTCTGAGTACAGCAGTAATACAATGTTTATATTTCCTTGTTTCAGATGATGAGAGAGACAGTGAGAACTCCTGGCCTTCATAAGGTCTATGACTATGCAACATTAGAGTAAATTCTTAAATCTTAAATATGCATTGCTTTACACAATTAAATGACTATATGGTAATGTTAGTTAGCAATGGTCAGATAATTAACTAAAATAGAAAGAGTGGAACTTTTTTCTCCTTCCGTCTGCTTTTTATGCATTTGTTAGCCATGGTGTTGAAGATTGTAAACCGTTTATTAAATACTTTTGAGTAAATGTAGGCCCTTATCAGCAGATTTTACTGCTAATCGATACAAAAGTTGTATGCTGATGCTAATTATTAGTCATGGTTTTGTGTGGCAGTGGGGGGGGGGGGGGGGGGTTAAATGGCTTATTTGTGTGATGTGATGTCCTGTTGCGTTCAGGTTCGGTTGTGTTTCTCAAAAAGTTAAATCTGTCTCATCTTTTCTCAACTCCAAGTGTTGTTTTTCCAGGACTTTAAATAAACGCCATCAATACTTAAACGTCTGTTGTCCGTGTACAGTTCGTATTCAGAAACGTCACAGTACCGACTGTCTGGGGTGTCGCTCTGGGACAGGCGAGTATGAGGCTGGGAGGGGAAAATCACAGTATACTCACTACAAAAAAATAGACTACACCACTGGTTAGTTGTACTAAAAAAAAGTATGCAGAACTTACATGTAGATTCCTTTAAATGTTGATTAAAATGGAACTGGATCTGTGAATTATTACAGAATCACAATTGAATTCATATCTTGCTACTCAGTCAGAATCGTATTAACCTGGAGTCCCAGTCTCTGTCACAATAATCATATATGTGATGTTTTAGGCCTTTTGGCAGACATCCATTTAAAATGTAGACAATGGCATATATACATAAAGAGCCTTTTCTCCATGTCTACTGAAGTTTCTCAGCTTGCACTCTAGTAACATTTGTGGTCCAGGTAGCTTTGCATAAAAAAAAAAATGGTTGTCATTCGCAAAGGCTACTTTTACTTTTATACTTTAAGTACATTTCTAAGCCTGTACTTTGTTACTTTTACTTGAGTAAATAAGTTAAATCAGTACTTCTACTTTTACCAGAGTATTTTTTAACACAAGTATCTGTACTTCTACTTAAGTATGAGAAGTGAGTACTTTTCCCATCTCTGATTCTGAGGACTATGGTTATCTGCTCCTCAGATCTCTGCAGGGTAAATCCAGACAGCTAGTGTAATGGCAAAATTATATTTTACCTAAATAACTTTGACTTTCTGTATGTACTCTTATTTATTCCACAAGGAGAGTTATCTACATTTGTCTGTGAGAAAACTTATATTGTTCTACTGAAATACAACAGGAGTCACAAAGTCTACAGTTAAAAGACACGGTCTGGGTAAACTGATAGAGTTCAAATTAAAACTGTTAAACTATCTGACAGACTTTTAGGCACCTCAGCTTGTCTCTCTGATTCGCATTGTACGTCAAAGGCCAAGATAGTTTGGAGAATTTGTGAAGAAACAGATGTCATTAGGCATGTGTTGATGTCACTATTCTATGCCTTATCTGTGTAGGCCTGTATAAAAGCCTGTGAGTTTGTGTGCGCCTCGGAGGACTCCTTCACAAATTGCTGCGTGCGGTCTGTGAACTAGTTCTCCTATTCTGCGCAGAATATATGTACTTCAATAAATTACAAAAACCTACATTGGTTTCAGTCTACGACTATTTCTTTGTATTTGTTTCATTCTCAATTATTTTACTTAGTAACTAATCTACACCTGCTGCACCCTGAATGATTTTTCCATAACACTAGCTAGACTATCTGTCCAATCGGAGTTTTCTGTTGCACGACTAAAACTACTTTGGAACGTGCACATGTTCCACCAAAACAACCGAGGTTATTTATCAGAGGCAATGTGGCTCCATCCGGCGCTTAGCGCCGCCCAAGACGATTGGTTTAAAGAAATGCCAATAAACCAGAGCACGCTTTTCTTCCATCCAGGTATGCTGTGTGGACTAGCCAGACCCTACTATGCAGCACTGTGGAGGAAGGTCTGGCAATGCAAGACTAGCACTGTACTGACCTCGTCTATCAGCACCAGAGGGTTCTCAGTCTTAGTTTTCTTCAGGCACTGGATAATCTTCCCCGGCATCGCTCCAACATACGTTCTCCTGGAGAGAGAGATAGAGACACACACAGACATTGATTGATTGATTGATTGATTGATGCACATTTATCCCATATTTTATGGGTGTCTGAGCCTATACATGCAAAGCCTGGTGTTCATTAGTCTATATATTGAAACATAGAATAAGGTTATTACAAACAAGTTAACAATAATTAAATGTATTCTTTATTACAGGGCTGGCCAAGTCTCTCTAAATTAGAAAAAACAAAAGCCCAGAGACAGACAGAGCCCTGGGTGGGCTACTGACGCTGGGAACTATCATAAGGTCCCTCCTGTGATAATGGCAGTATACACTTCCCCACCTGTGTCCTTTAATCTCCGCCACGTCGGTCATGCCTCCCACGCTAAACCTGAAGTACTCTCTGTTGAGGGCTCTGGCGATGGAGCGGGCAATGGAGGTCTTCCCTACGCCCGGAGGTCCGTAGAAACACAAGATCTTCCCCTGGGTGGAGCCACGCAGCTGGCTCACTGCGATGAACTCCTACAGAGACACAGAGGAAGTCAAAAATAACTCTCTCTGTGTGTCTGTGTGTGTGTGTGTGTGTGTGTGTGTGTGTGTGTGTGTGTGTGTGTGTGTGTGTGTGTGTCTGTGTGTGTGTGTGTGTGTGTGTGTGTGTGTGTGTGTGTGTGTGTGTGTGCTAACCAATATGCGCTTCTTAACGTCATCCATCCCATAATGGTCTTCTTCCAGAACCTCTTTGGCTCTGTCCAGCAGCAGGTTCTCTTCACTGTTGACGCCCCAGGGCATGCTGGTTAGCCAGTCCAGGTAGTTACGGGTCACACTGAAACACACAAGTGTTTGTTGCAGTGTAAAAATAAATGATTTCAGTATCCTCAGTGTGAAATGGGTCTGATATATCAACAGAACTAGCTGGCTACAGAAAGATGACCATCACAGCATTCCTGTGGAGCCTTCTTCTGAACAAAGTCTCTTTATGTTCACTCAAGTTCGGTTCACACACATATGTATGTATGTATTCTCCAAACCTGCTCAGTTCATTTCCTGTCATTTCCTTTACAGTCATCTCACGGCAACACACCTGCAGCTTAAACACATGATATGCTTCATCTACAGGCAGAGAAAGCACACGCTGCTGCCATCCTGACATTAGTGCCACCTGCAGGGCAGGCAATGAGTGTTGCAATTAAAGGGACAGTTCAGAAGTTTAAAGTTGTAGTCAGTGTGTTAGCTACAGTAGATGGCAGTCAGAAGATGTTGTTACTTGTCTAAAATGCGTTTAGCTGCTGCCCCATCCACAGCAGGACATTGCTTGGCTTCTGTGTGGGTACTACTGGGGGCGTGCCGACCGCCATCTACTGTCGCTCACACACTGACTGTGGAGGCGTAGCTCATACAAGCACACCGAACAGCTCCACTGTCTCTTTAACTAGAGCTGCTAAGTATCGACAATGGAAGGCATGAATGTCCTAAATGTTGTTGCATTAGATCTTGAATATAGCACTATAAAGAAAAAGCTCAGGGTTAATTATGACATCAGGAATAATTTCCCGCAGATGCTGAATATTACATTGTATATACATATTATAAATGTCATGCCACTGTGTTTAGTATTTGTCAAGAGATCATAACTCAAAGGCCTTCTCAGGCTAGTGGGACAGGAAATACACAAGACCAACTTGAACTCTGACGAATGGTTGTCCAGCAGTCCCAGTTTGTTCAGTTCTTCGTTGATGACGTCCATGATGTGCTGCGGGACTGTCCTCTCTTTCAGACGCTCTCTAAACTTCTCCTCGATAGCTTCTTTGTCCTCTTTTTCCAGACCCAGCTCCTGAAACAACACACACACACACACACAGAAGCACAGCTCCTTCAAAGATACTATCTCACACTGTATGCTGTATAATATTGATATTCTGTGATATGCTGCAGCTGCTGGATACATCGTGCTAATCCAGTATGACAGCCAGGCTGTGATAAATAAAAGCTCCACGTCTGCTGTGGGGGTCACACTGGTGTGATAGACACACACACATACAACAACAGAAACAGCGACAGACACAATGCAGACACAATGCACACTGACAGACACAGTGACCGACAGGCGGTCTTTCAGTGTGTCTGTCTGTGTGTGTGTGTGTGTGTGTGTGTGTGTGTGTGTGTGTGTGTGTGTGTGTGTGTGTGTGTGTGTGTGTGTGTGTGTGTGTCTGTCGTACCTTCTTGATGATCTTGAGCTGCTCCTGCAGCAGGTACTTCCTGTGGGTCTGCTTGATCTTCTCTTCCACCTGTGAGCAGAGCAGGGACAGGGACAGGGATCAGTGACGGAGCGTGATGAGTGGCTAAAGCTGCTACGTGTGGAGATGACCTCTGACCTCTCGGCCCAGTCGCTGCTGCAGCTTGCTGAGCTCGTACTCCTTCTTCAGCAGAGACAGAGCCTTGTAGAGACGCTTCGGGATCTGCAGAGAGAGCAGCGTGTTTCAAAGGCCTGAACACTTTCAACTCATCACTGCCACAACGTTCATATGAAGATATGTATGGTGACGCATCTGTGTGTCCATCTTTATCACGGGACCAGAAGTCAATTTGCCAAACCACACACTTAGTCCTCATCTTCGTACCTGACATACTGTCTGAAACACCAGCAATAACTCCAACCTTCATGTTGCCAAACCTGTTTTGTGTCATAATTTTTACTTTCGAGGACTAACTGGATGCCCCCCATCCCATCCCACACAGGCTGCTCACATTGGTCTCCTCCAGGACGTCCTGTAGTTCCTGCGACTCTGCTCCTGTCAGAGCTGCTCCCATGTCGCTGAGGTAGATGGGATTATCAACCACTCTCTGACCAGCCTGCATCATCTGGAGGACCGACTCTCTGAGACACACAGAAAAATAATATTACAGAGAACCTGTTTATGACAGCAGATGAGCAGTCATCTGACTGTTAATGCAGGCCTAAAGGCTCTGTGTGCGCTGCATGCTGCATCACAAAGAGCAGAAGGAGTGTGGGATGATGGGACGAGGAGAGGACGGACTGGGACTGACCTGTAGAGGGGGTTCAGAGCGATGATGTCTCTGATGGTCTTCACTATCTCTGCTGTCAGCGCCTGCCCAACACACACACACACACACACACACACACACACACACACACACACACACACACACACACACACACACACACACACACACACACACACACACACACACACACACACACACACACACACACACACACACACACACACACACGTTTAGATCTTTCTGTGTTGTGAATGAAATGCAGCGTCCTACTGCCCCCTACTGTTCCTTCAGTACTGGGTGTTTGTACCTTGACCTCCTCTGTGACGGTGAACTGTTCATGCTGGATGTTGTCCACTTCCACCATCAGGATGTTGGAGGAGGACAGAGGCTGCAGCTCTGGACTCAGGTCTGCTTCTGACACCTGACCAACAGAAACAACACACATCACAATGTCTATAAACTGCTCATCAATAACAGTTCAATTATTTCGCTCTGGATAAATAAATGATTCTTCTCTTGTCTTATTATATCTATAATTCACATGAGAAGCACAATGGTGCCAAAGTGAAGGATGTCAGAGCAAACATCATTAACGTCTCTTGTTTGTTCTTCATTGTGTACCTTTACTGTGAGCTCAAATACTCGGGGCACATTTGATAACTGGATTCAGCCAGATCTGGATTAACCGGCCCGGCCCCACCTACCACCCACCCGCCACTGCATTTTGTATGTAGCTGTAAATACACCAAGCTGAGCAGCTTCGTTTTTGACATTTAAAGTGTTCATGTGTAAGTATGTACGTGTGTGTGTGTGTGTGTGTGTGTGTGTGTGTGTGTGTGTGTGTGTGTGTGTGTGTGTGTGTGTGTGTGTGTGTGTGTGTGTGTGCGCGCGCGTGCGTGCGTGCGTGCGTGCGTGTGTGTGTGTGCGTGCGTGCGTAATGGTCTATATGACATGTAACACACCTTGTCCTCCAGCTGCTCCGTCACCGACCCCGGCTGGTCCTTGCGGCTGCGTTTGGCTTTGCGTCTCTGTGGTGGTTTGTGTTGGGAATCGGACTCAGACTCGGACCACACGGGGGACGCCGCTGCCTCCTCAGGCTCCACCTCCAGCTGTCTGGTGATCCGGATCCTGACAGAGCAGAGAACACAGAGCAGAGGTAACAGCAGGCAGCAGGGCGACATGGACAGCAGCGTTGTCTTCTTTCTCTCGGAGTCTCTAACCTGCGGTGTCCCATGACGATCATCCTCAGCTTGTCGCCCAGGTCCTGCATCTCATGGATCTGGACAAAGGTCCCTGTAGAATAGACGGCATCCAGAGACTCCACCACATCGGATTCATTACTGCAGGAGACAGGGACGGCAGGCAGCAGGTCACTTCCAGATGACTGCGCTCATATAAAGCTCATCAGCAGATACACATGATGGCTGACAAGAGTTTAAACTCATCCGTTTACATTCTGTTGTGTAGACCCACGTCAAGGGAAAAATAGGACCTCTAATAAAGCCCCACCAATATGGTGACAATTACGTTCATTTCCTGAAGCTGCTTCAAAGTAAAAGTCTACCAATGGCACACCGGTGGAAGGCTTTTAATGTGAAGCAGCAGCAACAACCAACGCTGAGTTTGTGTTCCATACAGTGAAGAAAAGCATGCAGTGTTAGACCTCAGGCATGTAAACCACTCACTTATCATCTCTCTTCAGGAAGACTCCAGCGTATGGCTGAGCCAGACGAACCTTCCTCCTCAACAGCTCCATCAGCGCTTTGTTCTTCACCTGACAGGAACAAGGACAGACATACTGAACTCTGCTCTTTGTCCGGAAATATCACATTCACCCTGCTAGAAAAAGTCCCGGAATCCTTCATTCCCTGCAAGGGCTCTCCAAAGGAAGGAGAAATAGAGTTTGTACACTTCACCAATCAGCTATCGGTGCAGCAGAAGATGTAGGACAGATGTTACACATCTGTAGAAGTTTATAGAACAGTCCAGATTAAAAACAATGGGTAGGTTACCTAATACAGTTATATTTTATCTGCTATCAGTTTCCATATTTAGAGAAACTATGTGGAATTTAAAAAGATTCAACAGCAATAGCGGTTTCTGCAATATGAGCCATCACTGGACAATATTCTGCACTACGCTTTATTTATTACTGTGTCACATCCAACTGTGCAATATTTCATTTCTATTCATCCACACCTTACTCATCTGTACATCTGTGTTTATATACTGTATGTTTATAGAAGGATGTTTATTGTGTAAAACATGTTTGATTTATTACTATTGTTATTATAAATAATTATATTTTTTTCTATTTCTTATACTTAATGTGTATCTTAGAGTGTCTAAAGAGACAACACAGTGTTGCTGTGTGATTGCATCATCCCGTGTCCTTCATCCTCCTCACCTCTATGATCTTGATGAAGCGGGGGAACACCGGGTTCCTGCTCACAGCGATCAGCGGCACATTGGGGAACACTTCCGGAACCATCATGGGGGTGAGAGCCGTCATCTGGGGTCCACTGTACGGAGCTCCCCCCTCTCCCCCAGACTCTTCTCCCCCAGAGCCCGCACTGTCCCCGCCGTCCTCCCCGGAGAAGCCCGCACCGCTGGCCCGGTTCCCGAACATCCTGTCCTGAACCATGGAAGGTCGAGAGGTCGGTGTAAGGAGCTCGGTTTGGCCCCGGAGAGCGGCGGCTCCGACCCGCATCCAGCGATGAGGTCTGGCGGGCAGCCGGCAGCCAGCTGTCATCGCGGTGCTGGTGTAGAAGCGTGGCGTCTGCAGGCGGCTCAGCGCCGCCGCTGTGTCGGGCAGGAGCGGCCGGCTGCCGCCGGTCCTCAGCACCATGGAGGAACACTTGCCATTCACTAGCAGAACCGAGTTTCTGTGCAGCTGCCGAGCAGCGTAGAGCATCTTCACGCAGTTCGCCATGTTGATCTGGAGCTTTCTACAGCGTGACCGACCTTCTTCCGTCAACGTCTGATGACGTACTATGGCACCCAAGCAACTACACGCTGCTATTGGCCAGGCGTCCATGCTTACACTAGGTAACGTAACCCGATTTGTTCAGGTCCTATCCCCTGACCAATCTGCTATCCTAACCTTAACCAATCGGCATGCCTCGTAGGGCGGGACTTGCCTAGAAGTTACGTGGGTTCCATAACAACGCAAGCCCCAGAGGTTAGGGCAGAGACGGTTTAACCTTAAGCTATCTTTGGTTATTAGGGTTGGAAAATCTTTCCAACATTATGAACCTTCTGTTTGAGATGTCGTCATATATTCTGCAGATTGATTTTATTTGTAATTAAAAAAAAAACACATAGTGTATGCACAAATAAACGTTATTAGTCTGAAAATACTTTTTTTCCTCTTCTTATTTATTTACGATATTTTATTCATTTATTTTCTTCTTTATTGTCCTTTCTTCTATTTAACACTTCCATTGTGATGAAATAAAAAAACGTAAAGTATTAATAAAGTCTTTCTTGTTCCTCACAACAAAAACATAAATGCAGTGTAGTGAACTGAATATTCTGTATAGAACCACAGAAATCAAATTCTTCGTGTTACATGACATGAACGTTTTTCTTTCTACATTTCATGTTGTTCCTTTATCCATTGAATGTTTAAATGCTAATTATATTTCTCATAATGAAAACATATCATCTGTGTTATAAACATGAAGTTTTTGTCCCCATGTAAACTCCCAGCAATCACTAAAAAAGAGCAATAATACATACATTTATTGGACACGACAAATTGTGTGTGTGCATGTTTGTGCAGATGTTATTGTCCTGGTCTCTTATCTTTAAGCCTAACTTATACCTACTGTAGTTGTCTGCTGAGCTTGTATATCTGTAAGGGCTGTAGCTGTAGCTACAACTGTCATTTTCAAGTATCAGACGTCACACAGTAAGGACTGAGGAAAGTCATACAAGACACTGTTCTGCAGAAGTTGACATGTTTGGTGTGCATGTTAAACCAAAATCTTTTCATTGTGATCAGAAAAAGCTTCTAGTAATTCTTAAGTATTGATTAATGTTGTTGAGACTCGTGTGCCTCCCATCTCTTTCTGTGATGTCACAGATGTCCTTCTGGTTACAGCCAGGGTTGTGTGTGATGTGCATGAGTGCATTTCCCTCCTCATGAAACATTTTCTTAAAGGTTTGAACCCTGCATTAGTAATGTCTATGTGAACTTGCTAGCAGTCTTCTTCTTCACTGTGTGTGTGTTGAACATGAACAGCAGCTGCAGATCAGCGAACAAACCAAATGTAAAACACGGTTCCATGGTGCTGCTCGTGGTCAGAAACAAGCACTGCCTCATCTTTGCACTGCAGCCTGTTCAGACATACAGAAGTAGATTTACCTGTGCTTACAACCCCAAGCCATGTTGCTGAGTAAACAGATTTATTGGCCACTGACTCACAAATAAATACTTGAAATATAAAATGTGTTTGCTCAGTCGTCATCTTCCTCAGCCTCGTCTCCTGAGTCCTGCAACTCTTCCTGCGCAGCTTGTTGCTCCTCCAAAGCTTCTTTCAGCACCTGCTCGTCCTCCAGCGACGGGTCCAGGGCCTCGGTGATTTCGGGCCCGCTGGGGTATTCTTTCTGTGGCGGCGGGGGGACAGGTGGGCTGTAGCCTTCCCCTGCATACTTCAGACCCCAGCCAACATAAATGTTCTCAAACTTCCTGAATGAAGAGACAGGAAATGGTTGTTTGTAAATTGCAACATTGCCTTCAGGATACTGTGAGAGATCCAACAGAAGAAGTCAGAGTATTCTGATCGGTTGACTCACTTTCCACAAGCATATGCACATGAGCCCGGCCAGAGGTTAGAGCGCAGCACAGCTACTGCATGCTGGGAGGTGAGAGTGGAGGACACCTTGGAGGTCCAGGGAGGAGTGCTGAACATTTCTGAGACACACAAATGTTAAAAAGACTTCAAGGACATAAAGGATTTTGGCAGCTGGACAGACTGGAGATTTTAGGGAGTAAATCTAACTGAAACTGTAAAAGTGTTGGATTTAAAAAAGTGAAGGCAACAAGCCACCCGATGATCCCCAGTGGAAATGAAAACCTTCTGAAGCCGTCACTGGTTTGTAAAGTCAAAGACTGACCCGCGTCCTGGGAGAGGGGGGTGAGCAGAGGGGGTCCGACTTCTGGCTCGGGCTCATCAGGCTCCTCTTCCTTCTCCTCCGCCTCTCCTTCCTCATTAGGGTCTTCTCCTGGTTTCACAGCTAGGTTCACCCAGGTACAGCGGCCCTAAAGCAGTCCACATCCACAAATTAACAAAGCCCTGAGCTGGGAGATGGCTGCATGCTTCCATCAGACTGTACCTGCTGCAGGATGTGCTGAACATGATGCACCCAGCTGGACAGAGTCTCCGCCATCTCAGCAACCGGAAGGCCCTCAAAGTCAGGATTGGCCTCGTAGCTGTCCCGGGGAGACGTGTCTTCCTCATCGCCCTCCTCCTCCCCGGCCTGGAAGAAGCCCTGGGGGCTGACCTGTGTTCCGGCAGAGATGCGAGCGATCTGTGCTCTCAGGTAGTTGGCTTCATTCCCGGGGAAAGGCGGGTAGCTGACCACCGGGTTGTCCAGCCTCCCCGTGAAGAATTTACGGATTTGGCGAGCAGCGGTGATCTGTGCAGGACTGACTGACGGGAGCTTCACCCAGGGAAGACCCGGCTCTTTGCACACATAATAAACATACTTGTTAGCCCCTGTTCCCAGGGCCTCCTTTGGCACTTCTGGGAGGGGTTTATAGGTTGACTGAGGGAGAGGGTCCATCTGAAAGCAAAGCCAGCACAAGACCAGAAACATAATTAATGTCACTTCTGTCCCTCCAAGAGATTAAGGGGCGCTCTGGATGAAGCTTGCTTTCTTTTGTTTTAAAAGACTTCAAAAGACTTCAAACTAAATAAATAAGGAAAGGGGAGCACTATTTAAGCTTTTAATGTGAAACACCCACAGGAAGTGCTGGGTTTCATTGACGGTAGCTAACAGCAGAGTAGATGTGATTGGGTGAGAAAAGTGTTGTGTTACACTGATGGAGTTAATGCAGTAGACATGAACATCAGACTGAAGGTCTTTTTCATTTCCCAAATTGTACATCCTCGATTCCTCTCCTCAATTCCTCTCCTGGCGTCTTAGTCCCGCCCACAGGAGAATGGAGCCGAGAGGAGAGGAAGAGCTGAGAGGAGTCGAGGCAACAGGCAACAAAGACGCAGACTGATCTCATGAAGTGGCGTATGTATGACACGCCATTTCGTATGCCATTATTGGCGTGTTATCAGGACGCATACTCGCTTTTTAACGTGTCTATCAACGCCGTTTGGCCTCCACTGACTTACATTACCTTGCGATTGCGTGTGAACTGATGCCGTCAGTTCACACAGTTCATCTCATCTATTATTGATGCGTGGATCAGCTCTTCATCCAAATCTGCGTCTAGACTTAAAACCATCCAACCAACCACCCTCCCCCACACCTAAATGAATTTTTTTTTTTCCAGACTTAGAGACCCGCATGGATACTTCTCTACAGTCCCTATGGGCTGCATTGCTTTTTAAATGATGTATTGTAATGATGAATGAGTGTTTTCTATAACAATTTACTTAAACATTTCCATGATGCACTAATGTCACTGCAGCTGATATCATCGGACATTTAAGCAGCAAAACTATCTGTAGTTATAAACTGGACAGAGGAAACAGAACTTTTAGGAATCGGTACGTCCTTCAACACGGCGCGCTGAGAATAATTTCTGGGTCACAAGCCGGTGGATCGAGGAGTCGAGGAGTTGAGGAAAATTTAGGAAAGGAAAAAGGCCCTGAGGAAGTGCTGAGTTTGCTCATTAAAACAGGAGCCAATCAGAGAGCAGGGAGGTGTGTCTTTAGAGCATGAGCCTGGTTGCTGGAGGGGAAATAAAGCAGATGAAGTGTGTCCTCACCTCGGTGTCTTCTGTCTCCGGCTCTGTCTCGTCTTCATCGAGGCTGGGCTCGTCCTCTTCCTCCCCCTCTCTGTACTCTGCCTCAGCTACGATGTAGCTGCTCTCTGTGCCCAGAACCTTGCCCCACAGGCGGCAGTGCAGCAGCGCCTGCGACTCCACCAGCTGCTTGAGAGCCAGGAAGAGCCTCTGTGTCTCCTCGCGGCCCAACCCCACCCCCGCCTGCTCCAGGTAGAAGCCCAGCTCACTCACATTAGGGAGGGGCGTCTCCATCTGACCACACCAAGCAACAGTCTTATGAGTATTATTCATATTCTCTATGAGTATTATTCACATTCTCTATGAGCTAACACTCTTATTCATAGTCACTATGAGTATAGCCACACCATGTTGGTTCGGTACATGTCCAGGTAATGAAGCATGAGATGCTAACAGTCAGACCTGTGCCGCGCGGAGCTGAGGCCGGATTGTGAACACCTGACACAGACTCTGTACCAGGGGATTCTTACCAACATTTCCTGTAAGAAAGTCAAAGGTACTGATGTCTGACTGATATCTAACCCTTGTGCTGTCTTCGGGTCAAATTGGACCCGTTTTCTAAATGTCCACAGTATATCAGAAAGTTGTGTGGATGATTCCACACAACCCGCTTCACAAGTACAACAGAAGATCGGATCTCTGCTTTCATTGAATTTGGGGTGTTTTGTTAAATTCTTTAGCATTTGAAAAATAAATTTAAATGTTTCGAAACAGTATCCTGACTGAACGTTGACCCTTCTGTGATTGTCCTTCCTTTAATATTAGTCTAAATAATTCATAATCTCATTTTTTAACTCAAGGATTAGGTATCATTTCCTTAATAAATGAGATTTATTGACCATGAAATCCAAAAAGCGTAAAACTAATGAGTTGGTGTTAGTGGTGTTTATACATGGTAGTGAAAAGAAGTGTAAAACGGTAACAAAAAAACCCACCAAAAACATTGAAAAAAGGGACAAAAGTGTCGACAAGTGCGTGGTCCAAGGCAACACAAGGGTTACGCTTATTATATTTGTTGCTGCACAGTGCACATTTAGGCTACATTCAAGTTAATAAAGCAATTAAAATGTTTGACAGCTGAGCTGTTGTTCTGCCCTCGGAAAATATAAGCTGCATCACAGGTTTCCATATTATATAATATAATATAACATAACATACTGTGTAGGGTCTGATAGTATATTGTATTTGCAGATGGACAGGAGTGGGGGGGAATGGGTTCGCTATGGCACAAAGCTTTGTGTGGGAACTAAATACTTTAGTTCAAGCACACTTAACATTTATAGTTAACTTGCCAAGTATTGCTTAAAAAGACTTGTATCTGACCTATCTGGTCAAAGAACAGTAAGCAAGATTATGAATCTGACCAGACATTGTGTGTGTGTGTGTGTGTGTGTGTGTGTGTGTGTGTGTGTGTGTGTGTGTGTGTGTGTGTGTGTGTGTGTGTGTGTGTGTGTGTGTGTGTGTGTGTGTGTGTGTATACGCATGCATGCGTTTATGTGTGTGTATATGTGTGTGCGTGTGTGTGTGTGTGCGTGCGTGCGTGTGCATGTTAGGGGTGGGGGGGGGAAATCGATATAGCACAGTATCGCGATATTTTCCGTGGCAATACTGTATCGATACACAGATGCCAAGTATCGATCTATTATTATATATGTGTTGGTATATACAGAATATGTGTTTGTCTGCTTGACAATCCCATTTTGCAGCAATAAAATTGAAGTGAGATGAACAAACAGAGAAACGTATCTTTTTAGATGTGTTTAAAATCGTAATAATATTGTATCGTGACATACTGTAAGTATTGTGATGATATCGTATCGTGAGGCCTTTGGTGATTCCCACACCTAGTGCATGTGTGTGCTTGTGTGTGTGTGCACGCATGTGTGCGTGCAACAGTACCAGTTCGTCCTCCTGGTCAGCGTCCTCCGGCCGACTGAAGAGCGAGCGCTGCTGCTCCGCCAGGAGCTCAGCAGCGCTGGTCTCTGGGAGCTCTCTCAGGCTGCTCTGCTGCTCCTCCAACACGGCCCGCTTCACATCACGGCTCATGTCCTCAATCACATCCACCACGTTGGGAGGATGCTCATCCATCACCTTCAGCAGCAGCCCGGTCAGGTGGTCATAGCTGGAAGCAGGAAGAAGAACGTCTGGACCATCCATCATCTCAGACACAGATACATAAACATAATATAACCCATAAACACATATACAAATATATTATAAATATGACTCTCCTTACTGAGTGGTAACATGGCTTTGTCCTGTTTAGGACTCTTTCTCTGGTCTCAATATAAACCTGAGACCCACTGAGAGCTTTCTTCACAGACACATGGAACTGAAACGTTTTCCCTCACTGATGACAACCGTCAGGTTTCCTGTTTTTTACGAAATGATTAGCTCAGTCAATTAATTGATGAGTCCCAGTCAACAGGAATCCTTTGAACATTTCAGCAAACCTTTAACAAAATATTATATTTTTCTTTTAATTTCAACAGGAATTATTTTCAGTATGTTAAATTACACAATTTGATTTTGTCCTCCAAAACTGTGATGACATCAAATGTTTTCAGATTTTATTTTAGCACAGGTGAGAGGTAACACTTTACAATAAGGTACACAAAAAAATAGGTAGTTAAGGATTAGGTAGCTACTGTGGTAGACACGTGACATAACACACACGATGAGAGGACAGACACTTGGCAAGTTAGGGGACGGGATACAGAAAAATTTTGTGTATCCTCTATGTAACTTATATGGTAGACAGGTGAACAAAGCGGCTAATTGAAAAGCCATATTAAACTAAATCAAATTGAAACAGAAATCACGTTAGAGGGGAGGGAGGGACTGGTAGCAAAGACGAGGCATCCTTGTTAGACCACACCCGCAGAGAAACAATTCACACGTCACCTTAATGTAACAGACAAATAAACATATAGCCTAATAAAAACCCTTATTAATAGAGACCCTTGTTACTATGGAAAACCCTGTCGAGTCTTCCACGTCGCTATTTGTTCCATTTAAGAGGTGAATTCGAAGTACAGCAGTTAAACAATGCGAAGTGCAGCAGGTAAACTCCGCTCTGAGTGCACGCGCGCTCCCGCGGCCAGGGGATACGAATCCTGGCGGGGGTAAATACATCGGCACGACACCCGCACCGGTACCGTAATTTCTTGAGTAGACGCGCAACGAAACCCAACTGGCGGCTTGACCGCAGTCTACAGCGGAGATCACGGAATGTGCCGAAGCCAGCCGAGCGAGTAGAGCTAGCTAACCCAAACCCGGCTACTCACAGGTTCAGGTGGCTCTCCGTGCTGCTCTTCAGCAGGAAGGCCTTGAGCGAGGCCGCTGACTGCAACCGCCGGCTGTCCTCGGACTCCATCTTTCTTCTCCTCCGTTTCTTTCTCTTCTCTTGTCTTCCAGCAGCTTCGACACACACCGGCTAACTGCAGCCACAACAACTTCTGTTAGCACGCCAACTGCACCGTTGCTATGGTCACGGGAACACAACGGTTGCTAGGCTGCAACAGCACCAGCAGCATATGACCGCGAGCCCCTGCCTGGAGGGTTTTTGTTTTTAGGATAAAAATAAACATGAACTATTATCAAAAAATCATACAAACAAATTGATGAATATAAAGGATACATTATATACATTTTTAAAATACACAGTTAAACAGGATTAACGAACATGTCTACACAAATAAAATCATATCCAGATTCTGGGGGAGAAGCACTGCAGTTTCCAAAATATTTGTTTTGTTGTTTTACAAACTGTGGGACTTGAGGAAATAATTTTGTTCTATGAGAAAATGTACTTTAGGCAGTGAATTAGAAAATATCTGTTTGTGAATATAAAATCTAGCATGTGTGTGTGAATAATTAAATTAAATATTCAAGAGCGTTATTTTCTGTATTACAAATAGACGTATCTTTAAGGTTAAAAACTACTGTCCAATACTGTCCCTTTCCTCTGCCTAGAGGAATGTCCCGTCCTAATCTGCCTTGGTTGAAACGTGTTCCGGAGTGACGGAAAATATATGCCATCACCCAGTTCCAGTCATGTCTCTCTCAAAACATGCTGTGAAGAGAAAGGTTGGCGACGAGCACAGGCAATTTCAGTGAAAGTGGGAGACGGAATATTTCTTTGTGGAGCACAGGGGCACCCTTACGTGTCTCACGTGCACAGAGAAAGTTGCGGTGTACAAGGAATATAATGTTAGACGTCATTACTCAACTAGACATGCTGAGGAGTATACAAAATACCAGGGAGATGAGAGAAAGAACCGGGTCGCCAATCTTAAAAAATGTCTATTGAGGAACAAGATTTATTCAAGAAAGCAAACAAAGAATACTTGTGTGGAATACTTGATGCGGCCCACCCTGACCCACACTCTACCTCCAGCGGCCCCCAGGTAAATTGAGTATGAGACCCCTGCTGTAAACCCTTTGTCATTGATCAGAGAACAGCAGCATTATTATTCTAGAATAATATCGATAATGGTCAGTCCAACTGTTGGGGCGAACACAACTTCCTAGAGATGTTCCCTCATTTAGTGCTGATGCTGGCTCCAAGCTCCTCCGTAGTGTTCAGCTGAGATCAGGTAGTATCAAACCATTCAGCAAGCCCTCATGTCCTGTATGGAACCATCTCTGAGCATATGTACAGTCGTTAACTGGGACAAACAGAGAATCAGTTCCCTCAGAGATTGTCACATCATGCTGCTCAGAGAACCTGAGCTACAAGACTGAAGAAATAAAAAGACTTTGATAAAATGAATGTATACAGCATCATTTTAATTCGACAAACAGGACAAAATGGAGCTACATAACCAAGTTTATTCACTGCTGGCTACAAGTAAAATGTTCTGATTTAAACGGTTTACGGCTTAACACCAATAACAGAACATTTTACTTGTAGCCAGCAGTGAATAAACTTGGTTATGTAGCTCCATTTTTATTGACTTTTTTTATTTTTAATAACTGACGTCAGGGATCATGCGCAGTGACAGTTGCAGTAAAACATTTAGAATGGAACAACATCCAGATAGATCTTTGGCTTGTATCTATGTGTGAGAGCAGGAAGACGTGATCAGCTGCAGAGCAGCCTGGATCAGAACCTTTAGTTCTCTCTGAGTCCACTCTGTAGGACTGTATGGTCACACTCAGCTCAGACACAAACACAAGACAGAAACACGCCTTCAGAGGAAAAGCCTGTGAACGGATCCGTCACTTCTCCTGCCCCCAGCCTGAATCTGAGCAGAGAAAGTGAGCAGTGATGATGCTAGCTTTGAGGATGTAGATGCTACGCTCTCACCGCCTGCTGCATGTTTGTGTGCTGAGTATCTCTCATACTGCAAAGCTCTTCTCTCTGCTGGCTGGGGTAGTAACCGTGTGGACGAAGCCTTTAACCCTGTAACCGGACCAGTCCGTCTGCATACTGGAACTGCTCGCTGTTTTCGTACTCCAGCATGTCCAGAGCAACCTCACAGCTCTCCTTGACCACACGTTCTCCGTCTCCACGGTATTGCTGCAGAACAGCCAGACACTCCTCTCTTCCGATGGAGCCAAGAGCCTCTGCCGCCTCGTGTCGGACCATGGGGTTCTCCCCGGAGCGCTCCAGAGCGGCGCGCAGGGCCGGGAAGGCCGCCGGGTGCTGCATCTGCCCCAGGACGTAGCCAATTTCATGACGGAACAGAGCGCTGGAGCACTGCAGGCCTGGACACAGACACACAGAGACACAGACACACAGAGGACACAGATGACACAGGACACACAGACACACAGAGCAACAGAGAGACACAGAGGAACAGAGACATAGAGCAACAGAGAGACAGACACACAGAGGAACAGAGACAGAGACAGATAGACACAGAGGAACAGAGACATAGAGCAACAGAGAGACAGACACACAGAGAGACACAGAGGAACAGACAGAGACACAGACATAGAGCAACAGAGAGACATACACACAGAGAGACACAGAGACAGAGCAACAGAGAGACAGACACAGAGGAACAGAGCAACAGAGAGACAGACACAAAGGAACAGACAGACACAGAGACAGTTACAGGACAACTGTAGTCTTCCCTGCATGTATGACATGTAGGACTGTCACATGACTTCATCATTCCAGAGTACACCTGGTAATTCATTCACTTTCACATTTTTGTAACTAACTTCTCGTCACTTCTCGTTTTCGCCATATTCGCAACACGCAAGCTGTGATTTGCAGCGTGAGATCCTTTCCTCTCCGGCTCATTCTGACATGTTTTACAGTAAAGGGCGCTGCTAATACAGTTAATATGGCAAAAGCTTCACTCAGTTGAGCCAATCAAATGGATAGTTTACTGTGCATAGACAGCTGGCTAGAGAGAACAGCCACTCAGAGAGATGTGAAAGAGATGACAGCGTGGAGTAAGAGACCTGCTCTAACCAAAGCTGCACCACACACTCCGACCTTGTCTTGTACAGCTCTCAGCTTTCTCTGCTATCAACATGATTTTATAGAACTCCAGTCAAGCCCAGATTCAAACTACTGGCAGGACATCGCTCTCACTGGCAAAACATGTGGCTGCTCACTTTTTATTAATTATATTCTGAAGATTCAGTTTACTTAAAATGCGCTAGGACTTATTTTATTTATAAGAGTGTCATGTTAAAAGTATCCTACTTTGAAAATTAACAATTGTTGAAATGATATTGAAATGCGCATTGTGGATGTTATTTGATAGACCTAATAACGTCAAGATTGTGTCCTATAGCCTATCTCTTCGGCTATAGGACACAAATTAGACATCATGAGGCTGGGACCCTCGCTGACATTTCAGTTACTGGACCTCTTCCCATTTTAATTAACAAACCCTAAAGCTTGCTGGAGAGTTCTAACATTAATATGCATTTTATGAGTAACATTTGTAAGTAGTGCTCACATTGGTTATGTAGCTCCATTTTTATTGACTCACATTGAGCTGCTCAGTAACTGAAACGTCTGAGCTCCTTGAAATGGTGGTCCAGGATTATAATTCATAATGTGATCATGAAATTAATTGTCACTGCAAAGAGCTGAAGTTGCATTGTGTGCTGCATGGATGGTGCTGTATCCTACCGTCTCCCAGTGCCAGCACCGCCTCCTCGTTGCCCAGGTTACGCAGGGCAAACATGGCACGGTAGCGTTCAAACAGTGGCAGACTTTCATCCAGCAGGATGGAGCGTAACTCAGGCACACTCCTCCTCAGTGCTGGAGGGGCCGGGTCCACAGAGCAGTACGGGTTCTTATCTGTGCTGCCGTCATCCAGCTGTGTGTCTCCTCCAGCCTGCAGCCACTCCAGCCGCCGCACAGCCAACTGACATGTCTCCGCCACCTGCAGAGAGAACAAACACACACACACACACACACACACACACACACACACACACACACACACACACACACACACACACACACACACACACACACACACACAAAAGTTAACCATTTTCTCTATGACACGTTCTGAGGTCGCTGTTAAATCCAGAGCCATTCTACGCTGCCTCGCTAGTTCCAGGCTCAGTATGATGTCCTACCTCTATGACAGGATCCTGACTGTACTCTTTCAGTAGGTCCAGAACCACAGGATCACCGATCGCTCCCAGAGCCTCCCCTGCAGACACACACACACACACAGAGACACACAGACACAGACACACACACTATCCTGTCAATCACTGAGGAGTAAAACATGTGTTCTGTAATGAGATGTGACAGTGCATATGAAGAGTCTGAACACTACCAAACACACATACTAAGTGGAACATTACAATCTACTCACACACACACTGAAGGACATCAAGAGTTATGACTTCGAGGAGGAGAAAGAGTATAATCTGCCTCCCGTCTCTGTCCCATTCTGGCTGTGGTGTTTCCATGAGCACAGAGAAATCAGCTCATTCACATGATAAATATTAGTAACCCGGTTGTTATTTGCTCAAGTGCTGTTTACAAAACCAGCAACAGGAAACGCTAAACATTACATTTACTACCACCTAGATGCTCATTTGTCTCTCTCAACCGCACACACACGCACACACACACACACACACACACACACACACACACACACACACACACACGCGCACGCACGCACACTCATCATCATCCACTAGTTCTCCCGACTATAGGCCATTTATCACTGTGCAGACATGATGATGCTGTGCAGGAATCAAACCACCAACCTCCGGATCTGAATATTCAGCCACTCATTGCTGCATACATGTGTTAGTGTTATTATGTACCATGTGTGATGAACGTATGTGTGTTGTTATGGGAACAAAGCCTGAGCAGTGTTGGGGCACGTGTTTGGTGGTGAGCGTGCATGTTTACCTGCTTCGTGGCGAACCATGGGTTCCTGCTGTGTGTCTCTGAGGACTGCAGTCAAAGGGGGTATGGCCCGGGTGTCCTGCATCTGTCCCAGGCAGAAAGCCAGCTCGTGCTTCAGCAGGGCCGAGTCATCAGTGAAGGCTTTACTGATCCAGTCTACAGCTTCAGCTCCTGAGTCACAGGTTACACCAATCAGCTGACACAGGTTACACCAATCAGCTCACAGCAGTCAGCCAACACAGGTTACAGCACCAATCAGGTCACACAACATATCACACACACTCCCTGTTCTCCGTTTGGTTGATTTTACCGCATGTCATAACACAGAGTCACATTAAATGTGTTTTCACAGAACAGTGTGTGTGTGTGTGTGTGTGTGTTTCAGTAATGACTGCCACAGATCCTGATAAAAGCAAATAGCTTGAATTAAGAGGTAAAATAATTAATAAACTTTCACTATATACGTCTCAGGATAAGTGCTTTAAAAGCAGGTGATCCTAAAAATCTACATTTGAGTGAACATTTTTTGTTTACAGGATATTCAACATTTCAACCCTGGTTTTACTAAAAGACATTTGTACTTTCAAAGATTTGACTCTATTCTTCCCAGGAGTTGTATAAAGTAGGGGGACCCCCATACATGATCTAAGGAGTCTGATTGGACTGCCTTCATTCTATTTCTTATTTTGAAATGCTCAGCCTGTTCATGGATGTGTGTTGGATTGTTGGACATGTGTTACCTCCCAGGTTCTTCAGGGTGAATAAGGCTCTGAAACGCCGGGTCAGGTCCACTCCAGGGTCCACCAGAACCTGTCCCACCGCCGCCACCTGGTCCACACTGGTCATTCTGCCGCACAGGGAGACACACAGCTGGGTGCCTTCAGTCTGGAAAACTCCTTCTTTAAATGTTTAAAACTGCTGAGCTGATTAGCGATGTAAAGCTGCAGACAGTCGGATGGATCAAAGGAAAATCAGAGTCCATTCATCAGTTATCGCTTTTAAGAAAAAGGTCCAAAACATTATCTTGCTGTGCTGCTTTTCCTCATCCTTACATTACATTAGTATTATTATCATATATAATTGTTGATAATAGTTGGGTTGTGGACTGTTGATCAGAACAATATCACTAGGAATCACAGTTTAACTCCATTCAGAACCAGGTGGGTAAAGTGGCAGGTCTGCGTGGTTATCCAGCTGAGAGACCACAGTAGAATATGATAAAGTGAGCTAATAAACCAAGCTGACAGACAATAACTGGTGAAACATTTGAAGGACTAACACCAATTCAATTCCAACACATATTTTCTCTGAAATGTCATCAGACAAAAAGTTGCTCAGAGATAATATGAAATCATCGCCTAGTTCATCAAACTATTGATCCAGATCTATTGATGGGAGAGCCACACAGGCGGACTGTCATCGATATGTCCTTAACCAATCACAGCTCAGCTCACACAGCAGGGCTACCAGCCACGTTTCAGGCTGACGTCACAGGGGTCGTGACGTCTATAACCGTGGTTACAGAACGCTGAGACCCCAAATTATTTATGCTGCACCACGACTCAATCCATGTGTACTGTAAGCGTGTGTGCGCATGTGCAGAACCGCTAATAGAGTTTATTAAACCAGAAAACGGTAGCACGGGTGAAGCTAACTGTTAGCTTCCGTCTCCTAACTTTAGGTAACCCTCCCTCACAGCTAGCTGACGTAACACACACACACACACACACACACACACACACACACACACGCGGAGCGCTGGCTAACCTTTGGGTCCACAGGTGAGGTTAGAAACAGCTGCTGCGGGACCACGGGTGTGTTTGGTGTGTTCGGTGCCGCGGCTGCACGCATGCGTCCTGTTGCAACTTCCGCTGGCAGTACCAGGTTCCGGGATGACCTTTCAGAATAAAATACTGAAAAACACAATACATTTAAAAGTAGTAAAAACTTAGTTAAATAAACAAATAAATAAGAGGACCGTGGTTTCTAAAAAAGCTCCTTGTTGTTTATCAGCCAACATAAAATGAAATGGCTCATGTTCTAGTCATCTATTAAACAAACAGAATGCATCACAGCATCAGTTCATCTGACTATGGGTTAGAAGATGACAGACTAATAATGACCATTTCAAATTCTTAAAAGTGAGGGACAAGTTCTGTTGTAAGACATGTTCATGATCAATAATCATGAGTTAGACAGGCAACTCTTATTTCATTTCCTCACCCCTATGTTAATACTTATTTTCTACGCTTTAAAGCACACATGCAAAGTCCACTAACATGTGTAACTGTTAGCAGAGCATCCCCTTTTAAAGGGACAGTTGAAATGTTCAATGTGGTTGTATGCGATAATCTCCAGAGTCACTGAGTGTGCTTACATGCACAGTAGTAACCGGGGTTGAGTGAATAACTGGTTCTCCCCGTATACATGAGAAGGGAAGAATGACGGAGTAAAGGTACATTTCCATATAGGCGTTCCGCATTGTTTTCACAGATGGGGCTTCCCAGCATTGCACGCTAGTCAGCTTGCCACCAGTTTCTCTTCACTGACCACTGACAAGCAAAGAAAACAGTCTACACTCTCCTACAACCGCGATGGCTGCAGCTAATTGGACGAACGCGTTGCGTGGGGCTGGCTGCCCCCGAATTTCAAAACCGACCATAATGGCGGCTCGTTTGGAATACGATCTCATATTGTACGAAAAGAGTTCACCGAAACATGTTTCTGAAAACATTTTAAGCAAGAAATAGGCCATGCAGCGGCTGAATCTGTCTTTGACAAAGGTCAGTTTAAAAGATTTTTGTCAGCTTTTGAGAGGCGGCGAGCCAAGCCGGCCGCTCCTCATTTGCATAAAGTTGGCTGGATTCAACTTTATGCAAATTAGGAAGCCACAGAAATGAATGGTAAAAGGGGAAATGACGCTGACAGTGGACACGTACTATAACTATCTCCGGTAGAGTAGGTGGCTCTGCCAACGTGCAACTGGTCAGAATAATACTTTTTCTTCCGGTTGACCTATGTCAAAATTATAACATAAAACTACACTAAATTAGTAAAAAATTAACAATGTAATCTTTCATTCACACACTCTTGTCACAGCGTAGGAAAGCATAGCTCTAGCCAGATGTCTGACAACTTGTTCGGCTCATTATCTGTAACCAGTGCCGGGTGGAATTAGCAAGCTAGCCAATAATGTTAACATTAGCCAGCGGCCGCACGGGGGGCTGTTAGGTCCTTCCACTTCTTTGCCGAGACGCAGCGTTGACAGCCCCGAAGATGGAAACTTTGTTGAGCCATCTCCCGGTGTCCGGTGCTGTCTCGGCAGGGAGTGAAAGAGACGGACCGAATGCTCTGTGCTCCACTGCTGATCCGCTGTTTTGTTTTATCATAGCAACGGTTTCCTAGCCTGGTCCTACCAGACTCTCGTACATTTCATTTGTACAGAGAGTCTGGCCACTCTCCATTGACAAGTGTTAACTTCCTTGAAGTTTAAAACTATTGGATCTGCCCAGAGCCATTCTGGATATTCGGCAGCGTTGCCACAACGGACCGAATGGCTTCGCCCGCATCTTTCACCGCCACCATTATGGAACTACAACTCAAACTAGCGCACGACCTCAACATAATCGATCTCAGCCACTTCCTCTGTTCGCTGATTGGACAGGTAAAGATTGGCCGTAGAAAACCTGCGAATATACCGCAAACCCAGACGACGTCTACTGAAGGAAAATGAAAATTGAGAGGAAGTACATAGGAGGGCGGAGCCAGGCTAACGGTTTTCACAGTGCTGATGATAATTTCCGGGTCAGAAACCACCGTAGCCGAGTGGGAATGGGGCAGACATAACCTATGGAGCATGTGCAAACGTATAACATGCATGCATACCCCTGTTACTAAAGGACTTATCTAGCTCTGTTAAAGGTGCTGTAGGTAGGATTGTGAAGATCCAGGACTTAGCCAACAAATTTGAACATCGACAACTTCTCAGTCTTTCCCCCCTTTCTGCTAAAGCCCAAAACGATCTCCTAAGCCCCTCCCCCCACAACGGAGAAGGAATGTGTGTGCATGATGAGCAGTGATTCACATGCAGTTAGACACCCCCCCCCCCCCGTCCCTGATTGGTGCATCTGAACAGGGAGTGGTGGATTTTTGCAAATCGCACTACAGGCTGTAGGTGGTGCCAGAGGAGCCAGATTTTGTTTAATTACCTGCTTCATGTAGTTTTACTCGAACATAAGGTCAGTTTCAGCAAACATGACAGCAAGTTAGTTTTATAAGTCTTACCTACTGCATCTTTAACCAGGGTATGAGAACTCCAATTTTAACCCTGGTAAGGTGTTTACATGATGTTTGAGAACCTGGGTTATTGCTTCAACTCGAATATAATTGTTTTTTTTAAGCACTGACGGGTGTTAGTTACAGTAGATAGGTGGGCAGCCCCCAGTTTGGAGAAGCAGGCAGGAGAACTGACACTGAGGCTAAGCAATGTCCTGTTGTGGACGGGGGCAGCAGTCTTGTACCTAACCCTAACCCTGCACTGACTATAGAAGTGCCTCATACGATCACACTACTAAACATCTGACAGTGATGGAGTTGGTGAGGCTAGTCTCAGATGGCCAGACCTTCCTCCACAGAGCTGCAAAGGAAGGTCTGGTGGAATCCTGGAAATGAAACTTTGTTGACTACGGTGAGGCTGACAGGAAAGAGGAGGATCAAACTGATCAGTTTCTTCCCCAAAATACAGTGAACACTTTACACGTCTCATGTATATCACTGTAAAATCTACAACAAGTAGATCTTACTTAAATCGATTGCCCTGAAAAAGTTAAGTAAATATAACTGGTAGTCTTAATTTATGTTTACTTTATAACTTCTTGTTAAGTTTACTTAAATTTTAGTTGTACTTTGTGACATTGTTCCAACTTAAAAAATAGCAAGTGAAATTAGGTTGTTCTTTCTAAGTGTGGTGTGTTGGATCAGACATTGCATTGCAGACTGGATTCAACATATATATTTAATAACATAAATCACAAATTACAAACACAAAATATACTAAATATAGGCTATATAAATGATTATCCATGGTCTGTTGTATGTGATAGGCTGATTCCGCCCTCGAGTGTTTTTTTTCTTTGGTTTAAGTAAGAGTGTAAGAGGAGTATTTTGACAATGAATAGGGTCAGGGTACTAAAGTATAATCCGTTTTTTGTTTTAAACCAAAAACGAAAAAACGAAAAAACGGGTCGATATTTCGTTTTTTTGTTTCAAACCAAAAACGAAAAAACGGAAATATGAGCTCCGTTTTTCCGTTTTTTCAATTTCCATGCAATTTGAAAATTAAGTGGAAAATTGCTCGTTTTTCAACTGTTGTTTTCTTGTTTTTCATGTTTCCGTTTTAACCCAACAACGAGAATACGGGCTCATTTTTTGTAATGTGCATAATCACTGAAAATCCGACGGAACACAAGTCTCGTTCTTGTTTTGTATGGGCTTATGTGTTGAAGATCGAAAGTCGCTCATATCAATGCAGCGCTGGACCGGAAGTAACATTAACGTGTCAAAATAAAAGTACAAGAACTGTAATAACTGCCAGAGGACCGAGATACTTTAGCTTTTGCCTGTAGCTTGTCAGATTAGGCTAAAATTAATTATTTAGGGTTATATAAAGTATTTAATAATTGAATAATAATATTAAAATTACATTTTAAATAAAATGTACACTCCTCTGTTATTAGCCTATGTGTGGCGTTATTGACTACTTACTCTAATCTTACACCAGCCAGTAAAAAGACATCTAACCCTTGTTGTTGTCTTCGGGTTAAATGTGTCGTGTTTTCAAAGTTTCTTATAAGAAATATGGGTTTCTTTCAACCAAATTAACCAAAGATAATATGCATTGTTCCTCGCAAGTAAAATTCATATTCACAACTTTCATAGAATTTTGGGTGTTTTATTCAACTTTATAGCATGTATGGTCTTCCCAGGTGCATTTTGACCACAGGTAGTGCAATAGGGCACTATTGTGCTTTACAGAAGATAAACACACACACATGCACACACATGCATGCACATGCCCAGACACACAAACACCCGCATACACACATTCACCCCGCCACACACACGGACACACGCGCATATGTACAAGTATGTGCATACACACACACACACACACACACACACATACACACACACACACACACACACACGTGAGCGCACACACATCTTCAAAGCTACAGCTTTGTAAACTTTTCCTTATAACACCTTCAATGTGTCTTTTCCTAAATGGAGACAATACATTTCTTCATGAAATAGTTTTGTCCTTTTTGTTGGCTCTCTGTTGTTGGTGAATAAAATTGCATCAGTTAATTTTGATCTGGGTATATCCTGGCTAATATTTGCCATATACCAGTCTGTTATAATCCAAAACAACTAATCATATATCCTCATTTTACTCAGAAATTAGGTATAATTCATGTAAATGAGGTCTGTTGACCATAAATGCAAAACTAAGTGTAAAACTAATGAGTGGAATGAAGTTGGATAAAAGGCTTAACACAGAATTGAGTGATAAATTACTTCATGCTTTATGAACTGGTCAATTTTGTTATGCTTGCAACATCTATGACCGGGGAGGACAAGTGCATGGTCGACAGGAAGACAACACAAGGGCTAAACCACTAAACCACTTAGTTTTTATGATGCATGCCTTTGGTGTGGGATATCTGGGTTCAATTCCTACTGCGATACATCAACCAATGTGTCCCTGAGCAAGGCACTTAACTCCTAATTGCTCCAGAGGCGTGTGACCTCTGACATATGTAGCAATTGTAAGTCGCTTTGGATAAAAGCGTCAGCTAAATGACATGTAATGAAAAAAAGAAGACAGAGACAGAATTGTCCTGGTACTCGTCTTCCTCTCCCTCGTGTAGGCATTTTTCTTACTTTCTTTGTGTTCATCTTTATTGTTCCTTTTCCACACAAAATCAGCCCAAATATGTCCTCCTTTACTGTATGTATTACAGTAACATATGGTCATGTGATTGAAAGAACTTCAACACCTGAGTGTGTTTCCTAGAGGGGAATCAGCTGTGATTGATCTATTTGCATAGCTTCAATCAGCTGTTTCTCAGTAGCAATGGAATAAAATGCAGGGGATTTATTTGTGTTTCAATTTACAATATGAACAGTTGTTCACTGTGACTTTAGCCTATACATTAGGTTTAGAACATGATGTTATCTGTTCTGACTTACAGTGTGAAAGCATTTGCAAATTGGTCAGTAAAAATCCATTGTTTTGGTCTTGGTTGAGCTTGTGTGTAAAAGAAGTTCAATCATTTTAAATGTGTACAATTGGGCCACATTGCAAAACTCTCATCATATTAGTGAGGTAGCTGCCATGTTGCTTCTCATCCTGGTCTCATTCTGTAACCAAAACTGAGAAAGAGATATATATATATATATATATATATATATATATATATATATATATATATATATATATATATATATATATATATATATATATATATATATATTGTTATTAGTTATTTAGTTCTTTGAGTTTTATGTTGTTTTGGTGTTATGTTCTAAGCCGTATGTGCTTTAGTTCACTTGTTCATTCCATTCCATTAAATGACACGTCATTTAGCTGCCGCTTATATCCAAAGCGACTTACAATTAAGTGAAAGGCAGGGCAACATGTTTTCTTTTAGTGGAGAGGGAAACCAGAGCACCTGGAGAAAACCCCATGCAGACACGGGAAGAACATGCAGAAAGGCCCCGGGCCAGCAGGGTCCAACCCAGTACCTTCTTGCTGTGAGGCCACAGTGCTTACCATTGACCATTCCTTATTGTAATTCAACCACACAATATCCATTATGTATTATATTGTATTATCCAATATTGGTCAACTAGTGTTTCAAGGGCTTAGTATGAGCAGTGAACATCTAACGAGCTGGGTGATCCAGGCCCAGGCCCTGCAGTGAGGAGGTCTACCATGCTCACCATGAACTCTGGTCCAGTCTGCAGGGCCTGAGGAGACCAGACCAGAATGACAGAGTCTCCAACACTTTACATTGTTAATTTATGTTCCTCATCACATTGACATGTTCAATGGCAGCTGATGTGGTCAACCATGTCACATACAATATTCTGCATAGCAATTTAAAAAAGCCCTTATATTTGTTTGCCTTTTTTTTACTGGCTGGTGTAAGATTAGAGTAAAAGTAGTCAATAATGCCACACATAATACTAGGGAAATGCAGATATTATTTAAAATGTGATTTAAAAATTATTATAATCCTATTTCTAATTTAAAACAATATCCATTCTTACTCCCTTTGTGGCTATTAATTAATGTTACTCAATTAAATACTTTATATAACCCTAAATAATTAGTTGTAGCCTAATCTGACAAGCTACAGGCAACAGCTAAAGTATTTTGTTCTTCTGGCTGTTATTATAGTTCTCGTACTTTTATTTTGACACGCTAATGTTACTTCCGGTCCAGCGCTGCATTGATATGAGCGACTTTCGATCTTCAACACGTACGCTCATACAAAACAAGAACAAGACTTGTGTTCCGTCGGATTTTCAGTGATTATGCACATTACAAAAAATGAGCCCGTATTCTCGTTGTTGGGTTGAAACGGAAAGATGAAAAACAAAATAACAACATTTGAAAAACGAGCAATTTTCCACTTAATTTTCAAATTGCATGGACATTGGAAAAACGGGAAAACGGAGCTGATATTTCCGTTTTTTCGTTTTTGGTTTGAAACGAAAAACGAAATATCGACCCGTTTTTTCGTTTTTTCGTTTTTGGTTTAAAACAAAAAACTGATTATACTTTAGTACCCTGACCGAATAGCAAGCAAGTGTGCACATATAAATTTAAAAGCATTTTTGCCCCTGGGATAAGGCTTTTATTGTGAATATTTCTAGGCGGAAGTGGTTTTCTTGCTGCTGCTGGCGGATCTGTGACTTGACTGTGGTCCTCTGGAGCAGCAGCGGGACTGAGAGAGGAGCCAGTGCTGGATCTCACTGATCCGTTCCCCCGGTGTATCCCTCGGTGCTGCACAGTCTACCGCCCGGCACGGCACGGCCCGCCGCTATTCGACGCTCCGCCCGCCGCTTGATCCCCTCGATCCTGTTTGTGTCGGAGCCTGTGCTGGAGGGTGCGACGGGCCCGCGGTGCTCTGCGCACTGTGCAAACATCGATCAGCTGGAGCGTCAACAACCTGAATCAATCGAACTAATCGAATCATATGTACACTAGTAGGTCTATCATTATTATTATTATTATTATTATATAAGTCAGAGGGAATAAGAGGGGTCGTGCAGGCAGCGTCGGTGTCGGACACCCATCCATCCTCTCTCTGCCAGGTATGAAACAATAGAGTCCTGATGTGTTAGACAGAAACATCTGGAAGGCTGTGCTCGGCTCTACACTGTTTGCATGTTCAAAGCTGCTGGGAGCATATATTATGGTCTGTGTTGGGCTCAGCCTGCAGACCACTGGACACATGGCTCCATCACTGCTCTGTCCATCACAGCTCCACCTGCACGGCTGCACCCACTACACCACCCCAGCTCTCAACATCTGGAAACACTGTAGGATACATTCAAGTATTTAAAATAAAGTCACTTATTATAGTTAATAACATAATAATTGACATCATGGACAGAGTTAATATTCTGATAGACATGGAAACTACATATACACTCAATGGCCACTTTATTAGGTACACCAGTTTGCAACTCAAGCATACAGCTCTGCCATAAATTCTTCCATTACCAAGTTTATTGTTGAGTTTGAACATTGTTAGAGAGGTGTATGTTCAGTCAGAAGTATAGGCTATTATTGAATGGAGGTGTTACACAGCACTAACTATGATCTCAAACATCACGCAACATGAATAACTGTTGGGTTGCATTTAGTCTATATCCTTCTCATCCACTTCTGGGATTGCTCCAGTGCTGCAGGAAATTCTGCCGGATGCATGTATTTTCCGTTTCCTTCCGCTTTCTTTGTGTTGGAATTTTAAAGCAACACTAAAGCACTTTTCCCGCTTCGGTCCCCCTACAGGTTGGAAGCGGAATTATCCATTGCCGCTGTCGTAATGCCTCATTATGTCTCCTTCGAACTTCAGATCTGCTACCCGATCTAGTAAACTTGCATAATGTAATACAATGGACAATTCTGCTTCCAACCTGTAGGGGGAACGAAGTGGGAAAAGTGCTTTAGTGTTGCTTTAAATTCGGTGGATTTCTGAGGACTATGGTTAACTGCTCCTCAGATCTCTGCAGGGTAAATCCAGACAGCTAGCTAGACTATCTGTCCAATCTGAGTTTTCATCGCCCATGACGATTCTGATTGGTTTAAAGAAATGCCTATAAACCAGAGCACATTTTCCTCCCATCCCTGAATGCTATGTGGAATAGCCAGACCGTCCTTCAGCGCACTTTGGAGGAGGGTCTGGCAAAGCGAGACTAGGTTGCATTTGACTGTACAAGTGTCCCTAATAAAGTGGCCACTGAGTGTATTTAACATGCAGATAAACGATGATCAGAATAGGAACAATAAAATGAAAACAAATAAAGATATAATCAAATAAGAAAGTTATTCATTGTGCCCGTGTTTCTAATACATGTTTTGTGTTTACTCGTGGATTATCATCCTCCTATTTCTCTCATATTTCCATACATGTTTTCACTCCAGACCTTTCCTCTGCTGCTCCTGTTAGCATCCACTGCTGCATTTCAGCTTCAGGAGAAACAAAGAAAGGCGTGATGATGGATCCTTATATGGCATGGATGGTTACTATGGTGACAGTGATTCACCAGCTGACATGAATATATCCAAAAGAGCTTTAATCTGTGGCGGTGTCCTCAGTGTTCCTCTATAAAGACATAATCCCGTGAAGCTGCTGTGACAGCACACTTTCACTGTCACTGAGCTATTCTCTGCACCTTGATGCTTAAAGCACACTGCTTTACTCACCTCACAGAGGGAGGAAGCTGGGAAATGGACAAAGTCAACAGTCCCAGCACTTACCTGACACCTACACCTGGCATGAACAGAGCCAAGGTTCAGTAGCTACATGTCCCAGTCAATCAGATTTCTCTTCTCTTGCAAATATTTGATCGATTTCCACATGACTTCTCCAGATATGTCTGTGTGAACTTACAGTAGGTTGGAGGTTATCTATGGGATAACCTTCAATGGGAAGGTTGGGGGTTCGATCCCTGGCCCTGCAGTCCCATGTCAAAGTGTCCTTGGGCAAGACACTGCACCCAGAGTTAGTCCCGATGCTGCGCCGCTGGTGTGTGAATGTTTATCTGATGAGCAGGTTACACCTTGTATGGCAGCCTAACCAGTGTGTGTGAATGATTCCTGTACTGTGTGAAAGCACTTTGAGTAGTCTTTAAGACTAGAAAAGCGCTTGCAGTCCATTTACCATTGGCAATTTTAGACCCTAAATTTGATCTCAGCTCCCCTAAAAATTCAATTTCAATTCATAATTATTTTTTTCAATCAATTGTGCTTCAAATTAGAGTTTGCGAACTTGTCTGTTAGTGACAGAAGACAAACAATTACAGGTTCAAAGGGCTTGAAACAGGTGTAATATCCTGTGTCGCTGTCGCCAATGCTATGTACCTGTAACCCCGTCAAGGAAAGGGTTAACAGAAACATAGTGTTGGCCAATCGGAGGTGGTTCTGCAAGACTCCCGCGTTTGGCTGAGTATCTAATCTGTCAGATGGAGAGCAGGAGTGCGGTTGTAAAGTTTAACATTGGTAGTCTGAATCTTTATTAACCTAGACATAATTTAGCACACTGTAAAGATAAATGGTCTGAAACGTATATGTGCTTCCTTGGCCGGTGCAGACAAGCCACTGAACGCAAACAGAAAGCATGTTTCCAGTAACTGAAACAAACAATGTATGGCACATGGTTGCTTCACCTTACCTCTAGAGCGATGTATCCAGTCAGATAGGGTTGAGCAGCCTGTAGCTCCACTGAAACACTACAGCAACAGTGTGTGGCTGACACTGTGTGGGAGGCCAATCACCATATGTGAGAGATTTAAACATCTGATAATGATATATTGTCAGGAACTCATGATATTACAGAAAAACATAACTAAACATCTTTGATAAGACGCACACAGACGCACGCCTGCACGCACACACTTGCTGTATATCTTGTAGCAGTTGTTGCTTTTTGGTTTGTTGCATGCTTTTGACTGTTGATCCAGAACTCTTTTAGTTTTGTGACCAAGATATGTAGGTTTTGGATCATTTCACATTGAACGATACACGTGTCAGGTTTTTGTTGCTCTACGACCTCAAACATATTAACATTTCTTGTTTCTTCTTCTTTATCAGCTGACATAATAGTGATAGTCCGAACATATCTGTGATAAGCTAATATCAGCTTTCAGCCAAGATAAAACAAAAGCTCAGACATAGCTCACAAAACAGAGGAGGGACAAACATATAAAAGTTGATACTGCCGCCTTCTGAACCATTTCTCTCTGTGTGCTCTCTCTCTTTATACTCTCCCTGATTATGAGGCGTCCTCCTCTGATGAGAATGAGACTATTTAGGTTGGGTTGGGTTGATGAGTACTGAGCTGTGTGTTCTCTCGTCCTCCTTGTCCTCAGCCCTGTGTGTTGGTGTGATGGCTGTGTCCCCGGTGCTTCCCCTGTCCCTGCTTCTCCTGTCCCTCCACACTCCCAGCACAGCATCTCCGTCCTGCCCTGTGGGCTGTCGCTGCTACAGCCTCACTGTGGAGTGTGGTTCCACCGGCCTTAGGGACATCCCTAAACACGTCCCTCCGTCCACACAGGTACGTCCATTACACGTTCCTACTCACACAGGTATGCCCATCACACGTCCCTCCGTCCACACCGGTACGTCCATTACACGTCCCTCCATCCACACAGGTACGCCCATTACACGTCCACACAGGTACGCCCATTATATGTCCCTCCGTCCACACATGTATGTCCATTACACATCCCTCAGTCCACACAGGTACACCCATTACACGTCCCCCCGTCCACACAGGTACGCCCATTACACGTCCCTCCGTCCACACAGGTACATCAATTGACAGACATCAAAATGAAAGAACCGAAGATAAACAGTTCACCACCAAGTCAGACTTCTTTGAAACAATCACTGGTGCCGACCAACACTCTGCCTTTGTCCGTCTTCATTGTGTCTTCTCTCTGTCCAGACCGTCTTCCTCCAGGACAATGTGATTGGTCAGATCCGTCGACATGACTTCACTCTGCTGAGGCACCTGCACTACCTGTACCTGCAGGTAACACACACGCACGCATGCATGCATGCACACACATTCACACAAGACTTTTTTTTTTCCTGAAATCAAACTGTAAAGATGAAAAGTTTGTAATTCGTGTATTAGTGTTTGATGCTAGTGTTTTTACTCTCAGTGTGTTCTGAGTGACAGTGTGTGTTATCTCAGTGAGGATTGTTCATAGTGTTTGACTGCACTGAGCTGAGTTTTGAGACGTGTGTGAAGAGTTGTGTTGTTGAGTTTTGCAGGTTATGTGAACCGTTTAACTGTTGGTAATGCAGATTGTAGTTAGAGGTTTGCACGTGGCTGTAGTTGTGACCACTGTCGTTGAGCAATCGAAAAAACTGTAACACGTGGGGTTTACAAATGTTTTGTGGTTTTCTGTTTGAGCGTCTACTGTAACAAGCATTTCCTCATTCATTGGAATCTTAACATCTCTTAACCGCTTGTCTAGTCTCGAACAAAATAAAAAACTAACACAGAAAAACAAAAAGATATACAGCAGTCTTTCTAGTCTGAGTGCAGCAGCAACTCCACCGATGACAGATGGAGACTACCAGTTTCCACCATAGTGCCTGGTTCTCATCTGTTTAACCTTGGAAACAGAAATCAAAATCACTGGTAGCTACAGCATGTGATGTTTAGATCGACGAACTGTGGATGAAAAATTAATTTTGACCAAGATGGAACCCAATCAGGAACAAAACAGAAGAAACGGTATCAAAGCAGTAAAGTTACTGGTTTTAATGAACCGATCAGCAGTATCAGCAGCAGAAGCATTTAGCCTGCTGTTCCTCTGTCTCCAGAACAACAGCATCTCAGCAGTGGAGCCGGGCTCCTTCCAGAACCAGGGCCAGCTGTTGGAGCTGGCTCTGAATGGGAACCGGGTCCACCTGGTGACAGCTGACATGTTCCAGGGACTCGAACATCTCCGCATTCTTTACCTGGCAGGAAATGACATCACACGTCTGCTGGACTACACTTTCCGTGGCTTACAGGTAAGAGCACATGTATGTCCATTCCATTTCACTTTCACACATTTCAACAATAAACTCAATATAGAGCTATGCTCAGCACAGCAGTTCTTCCTTCCTGTATGAGGCTTCATCAGTGATATGTGGTGTTCCATCTGTTAGCCTCTGCTAACCATGCTAACCCTGTGCAGCGCCTGCAGGAGCTCCATTTGCAGCACAACAGTTTAGAGATGTTAGCAGACCAGGCTCTCATTGGTTTGACTTCTCTGGCTCTGCTGGACCTGAGCAGGAATAATCTTCACACCATTGGCCCTGCGTCCCTGCGCCCTTTGGTCAGCCTGCAGGTGCTGCGCATCACAGGTGAGACTGGACTACATGTTACCTGGTTTGTCTTTCTACTTTTCTTAAAACTGCTGTTTTTGGATTGAGTGTTCTACCAATTTAAGGGTTAAATTAAAGTAATGTGGTTGATGTAGACTGAACCAGGCAGGCAGACCCCTCTCTACTCAACAAGGGTTATTTCTTTTTTCTAAATACATTTTATTGAATCCTTTATATTTCACATTCTTCCTGCAGTTATTCCTCATACAGTCAATGCATTCCTCTCTTTTTATGGTTACTCCCAAACCCTTACGGTAAAGATTCCTGGTTTTCCATAGGTCAGTCCAAAACCATTCATAGCCCTCCTGTCAAATACATATACATACCTTATGATCACCTTATGTACTCATCACAGTACTCTGAAAAGTCTTCTTCCAGTGACTGGAAGCTGGACTGGCTCAGCATCGAGGCCTCCTGTCTGACTTCCTGTCCTCTCTCTGACAGACAACCCGTGGCGCTGTGACTGTGCTCTGCACTGGCTGCGGAGCTGGATCGATGAGGAGGGCCAGCGGCTGCTCAGCTCTGCAGAGCGTCGCCTGGTCTGCACCGAGCCACCGCGCCTCTCCCACCTCAGCCTGGTGGAGGTCCCCCTCAATAGCCTGGTGTGTATCCCTCCACTGGTGCAGCTGGAGCCCAGGAGGCTCGCTGTGCGCCTGGGAGAGAGCCTTAGGGTGTCCTGCCATGCCTCGGGCTACCCTCGGCCACAGGTAGAGATACGTAGAGTCAATAAGGAGAACTTCCAGCAGTTTCCACAACACTGGTTCAGCCTCCAAAATAGTCCAGCAGCAGTTTGCATGTCATTGCCTGAAGAATACTCACTTGGTCAGGATGCGATGGGTGCAAAATAACTCTTATTTCAGAAATTCTGAACTTAGGGGCGCTGTCGAAGCTTCTTGCTTCTGAATACTGAAAATGAAATAAAGAAAACGAAAGGACTTGCATCAGTATCATCCAAACTTTTGACTGAACATTTTGACTTTCCAACAAGAGATCAACACACACTCGGGCTTAAAGCATTGGTCCTGTTTGAGTTGGTCTAAAAACAAAAGTCAGATGCCCTTATGAACACGAAAACACATTTTTTGTTGTTGTTGCTGTTGTTGTTGTTACCATTTCTTCTGTTCACACTTAATCCAAAGTCATCGTTCTGTTCAGAAATATACTTCAAAGCTTATCTGAAGTGTTACCATCCCTCCACTGGAGCTCAGCAAGGAAAGACAAATTGTTTTGTAAAATACGAGATCGTATTCCGAACGAGCCGCCATTATATTCTGGCTTTGAAATTCGGGAGAAGCCAGACCCACGTGACGCGTTCGTCCAATCAGCTGTCGGTTTTCATTTTTTGGTCGACAATACAGATTAGCGCCGCCTGCTGTGATGGAGACGTATTACGTCTGCCTTTTCTGCCGAAGGTCGGCCGTCGAGTTGGTGTGTCAGAGCCTTTAGACTACTGAGTTTTTACACAGAACAAGGACTGTGAATTTTGTCTCATTGTAAGTGCATATGGAGGATTATTAATAGTCAGTATGGACAGAAGGAATGATTATAGTAAGCCAACACTGTTTCAATGTTCATATGGCCACTGACAGAACCTGTCCATTAGGAGCGTCCTGACCCTGATGCCCAGGCGGCCCAGTAATTCAGTAATCAGTAATCAGCCTATACTGTGTAAAGTGTTTCATCAAAAAAACATTTTAGTTCTCTTTATTTTAGTGAACAAAATGAAAGTAGATTCAACAGTAAAACCATGATGGTATGTTTAATCAGGTTGGTAGCAGATGTCTGTCATGTCTACTTCTTTATGTGATGAGAAGCTGACAGCTGATCATGAAACTCTGAATGCTCGTCCAGGTGACGTGGAGAAAGGCGTCCCAGGGGAAGGTGGTGCTTTCTCCCAGAGGCCTGGTGCAGGAACTGGGTGCTGGAGGAGGGGCAGTGGGGGGGGCAGAGGAGCCGTCAGAGGAAGGCCGGGTCAGTCTGCAGAAGGCTGCCGGCGAGCGCTTCGACCCCGACACCGGCAGTGGCATGCTGTTCCTCAGCAACGTGACTGTGGCTCACGCAGGTTTCTACGAGTGTGAAGCCTGGAACGCAGGCGGTGTGGCCAGAGTGACCTTTCAGCTCGCCATCAACTCTTCCACTTCTTCTTCCTCCTCTTCCTCCTCCATCTGGGCCTCGTGGTCCCAGGTGTCGTCTCCATACTCGCCAGTCTGGCCCCGGCTAAGGAGCCACGGCCCCGCTGTGGGCTCCGATGTGAGCCGCGAGCCGCTCTACGCTCTGGGTAGCATGGCCTTCAGCGCTCTGGGAGCAGCCACGCAGACGGCCATCGCTGTGGGGATCTCACTGCTCGCCCTGACCGCTCTGCTGCTGCTCGCCATGATCTACAGCCGCCAGCAGCAGCCAGACAAGGACGCTGATGGAGCCGAGAAGGTGTGTGTCAAGTCTGGACTAAAGTAAATGGTACTTTTTTAATAATTAGCAACAGTGTTTTATTGTCCAACCTGGTAAACAAGAGGAACTGCTTGAGGTAGATTTATTTTTGGAACAACACAGAATTTGATACACGACAAATTGTTTTCTGACGCGGTACACAGATGAAAGCAGGTTAGGCAAGTTAAAACTCTAAACCTTTCCTTTGGAACTGATGTATTAATTATTATCTGATAATAAACTGCTGTAAATTAGAAGTCCCTAAAGTAAAAAACAGTCAGTAATATGGAGCCTTTAGTAGCATGTGATGGCAGTGAGTAGAAGCTACAACAATATTAGTCATAATATATGTCCACCTTGCAGACTTATAAGTAGATCTGGAAAAGTCTGCTCAACCTCTGTTGAGAAGCAGCAGTTCTAACATTTAATTAGCCAGAGAGCGACATGACAGGAGCACCGTTTAAAATCCCTTTCACAGTTTAAGCAGCACTCCGGCACATTTCCCCTGTCAGCGTCTCCGTCAAATCCCATAAACAGCTGCTGCTCCTTCCTTTGAGTTTGACAAGTTACTTGTCAGATGTTCAAACGTTCCTCCCTGGTGAATATAATCAGAGAGGGAGAGCAGAAAAGTACCAGAGAGCACCACACAGAGGCTGCCATCCACAGCACCATCTTGCTCCACGAATTACACTGATTACATTGAAAATGTGTGCCATTCAGTGCAGTTGTAAGGTATTAAAACCTCTAATTCTTCCATTGTATTGTATATTGCTGTACTGTAAAGGTGATCAAGGTGAACTGTAACCTGCAGGAGGAGAGCATCCTGTACGTGAATGACTACTCGGACGGCCCCACCACCTTCGCCCAGCTGGAGGAGTACCGGGACGAGCGCGGCCATGAGATGTACGTCCTCAACAGGGCCAAGCCCGTGCTGCCTCCTGCCCCCCCCACAGCTGTCTCCACCACTAACCTGGGCTGCTCAGCTCCATCTGACACCTCCAGCCACACCCTATCCTCGGGGCCGGGCCAGACCACCAGCCCCACTCTGGCCCCCAATAAAAAGCTGCAGCAGCAGCAGCAGGAGGGCGATATACGGACCATGAGGAGAATGGCGGGGGAGGGAGGGGAAGCTGAGCCTGTGATTACTTCAGAGGCAGAAGGGATGTTTCTTAATCACACAGGTCTGTTCATGGACTCTCAGATCGCCTACGAGATCCACTGCTGAAGCGGAGAGAATCCACTGCCACACAGAGGCTTTGTGTGTGAATCCTTTCTATTACTCCTCCACATTGACGGACTCTTATTGGAGAAGGGTTACACACCTGGCACAGCTCACAATCGGGTTTACTACATCAACAGCACTTTTTTGAATGAACATACTGTGACCTTGCACGCTAAAACAGCAGTGGTCAGCAGGCTGGTGGGTAGACTGCTATGTCCTACAGTCAAAGAGCCATTTATCTGGGCTCAGGTAGAAGCTGAGCTGCACACAACAGAACTGTACATGAATGAACATCTGGCTCAGCATTTATCAGAGCTACTTTCACACCAGAAACCTTTCAGCATCATTGCTGTGCAAGAGTTAACATCTGTCCTCTCAAGAACTCTGAAGGCTCCAGGTTGCAGGGTGAGTATAACGAAAGGGGGGCATCATGGAATCTTCCATTTCATGAGCATGTAGGAACCAAAGTGTGTTTTACAACTGTTATTGTTAATGTCTGGACGGGCTGTTGAGCATCTGAAGGCAGTACAGTGGGGGTGGGACAGCAACAGCTTTGTAATTATTTATTTAAATGTTTGGGGAATGGGTTAAATCACCACAAAGAATGGAACTTTCTGAAAAAAAATTTTTTTCTTCATGTCAAAATCATGAAACTGTTAACACATTGGGACTGTTGCAGCACAGTCAACAGTATAGAATATAGTCCCACACCTGAAAAAGATAAGAAACTGTAGAAAGAAATAGCATTTAAATATTCAAAGTGAGGCCAATATAAATTGTTGGCATGACTACATAGTACGGTGGCTCCGAGAGCTCAACATTCTGCAAATTAAAGCTAGAATGCAGAACGTCTGTCTCCTTCCTCTGGCAGTGAGATTAAATACACAATCACAGTTGACCTGCTTAAGAAAAGCAGTGGGATCAATAATAACCCCAGACCTGCCTGTCAAGGTATTGGGTAGTACAGGTAGACTGAAGTACCGTGTAACCAATCAGAGAGCCAGAGTAAGCAGCTGAGCTGTGAAAAACTGTGGAATACCTGCTTTGATCTGCGGGATCAGACTTTGCTCCTCATGTGAAGAGACAGGCAGCCAAGCGCTCTGCAAATAAACATCAGACGCTGCAAGCGTGGTAACCATGAAGACGCTTCTGTGCACCACTTCCTGTACAACTGTGTTTTCTTTATAGCCTAGTTCACGTAAAAACTACAGGTAATGTTAACTGATACATACAGTCTTGCCCTCTTGTTTAGTACTCGTTCTGAGTACAGATACACTGCATCGGCATTCTTCCAGCAGCATGGGAATGTAGCCACAGATACCACACACTACAACTCCGGTCTACTGAGAAACACAGACAGCTTTCCTTGGCAGCGATGGGCTTCATCAGCATCGTGTGAACTAGTTTCGCCATGGCTTGAAAGTAACGGACGGTCATTGCTACGTAGTTCTGCACTCTAGCTTTAAGAAATCAAAAAAACTAATTTAAGAAACACACTGCAAATACAGAAACACAAATGAATACAGAAATCACACTGCAAATACAGAAAACACAACTAAATACGGGAAACACACTGCAAATACAGAAAACACAACCAAATACAGACACACTGCAAATACAGAAACACACTGCAAATACAGAAATGTAATGCAAGTAGTTGAGAATTTCCCATCCAGCGCCCACGTCGTTTAAATAGCAAATGCACCTGCGCCCATGGGCGTCTGGTCTTACAGGGAGGTGTGTTCAGGTACATTCTTAGCGTATTGCTATCTTGAGGCAGCGGGAAGTGATCGCGCCATTGGCCAACAAATTGTTATTTTAACAGCAAATTAGTAAAATGTGCCCGGGCTTACCAACTATGCTTGTTACACACACACACACACAGGGAAGCACAGCAGCACACAAACATGCAAAAGATTACAAATAAAAATATTACGGTGCAAATCCGCCGTCATAACAGAAATGCGCCAAGGTACAAACGCTCCTGGCTTTTAAAGGGAATGGGAGATGACACTCTGATTGGTTTATATTACATTTATATTTAGCTGACGCTTTTATCCAAAGCAACATACAATTGCTATATATAGTATGTCAGAGGTTGTACGCCTCTGGAGGAACTAAGGGTTAAGTGTCTTGCTCAGGGACACATTTGCAATGCATTTGTATTGCAGTGGGAATCGAACCCAGATTTCCCACACCATAGGCATGTGTCATATCCAATAGAACCTAAAACCTTTTGTAATATCTGAATTATGCAATCACTTAAAACAAACCAAACAATGTAACTAAATTTCAGCTAATTTCCCAATACTACTGACAGATTCCAGCCATGTGCATCACATGTGTGCTACTTGCAGTGTGTTTCTGTTATGGTTGTGTTTTCTGTATTTGGAGTTTTTTTTAAAATGCTGTGCAAGTGTAGTCAAACTGGTGAAGATGTTTTTTTTTTTATTTGTAGTGCTCTCAGTGCCACCGTAGGACTTATTAAATACTCAGCAACATGATCGGGTTTCTTGTGTGTCTAACTATAGAAGAATAGAAGAAAAATGAATGCCTAATAAGGTATATCTGACTGAACTGCAATAACAAATCACTGTGAGTGCATGGATGTTTTTTTCCAATAAAAAAGGCTATATCGGGCAGAGGTTTCATTCAAAATCCCATACAAATATTCAGTATTTATATTCTAAATGTTGCCCTTCCCTTAACTACCAGGTTAGCTTTTGTCCCTGTCAGGATCCTGAATGATGACTCAACTTTACTAGAACTTTATATTTTCTCAGATTATACCAGGGATATGGTTGTCAAGTAATTTATTTATATATACAGTATATATATATACACATTGTTTCAATTAAACTAACTAATTAAACTATGTGCATATACCATATTTAACTAAAATATATTACTTTTCCTTTGTATTTTTATCCCATTTCAGACAGCCATTGACAAAAGTGTCCAAAGTTCAGATTGGAGTTAGTCCATTTCTTTTTGTGTATGTGACATTTTCCCATTTTTAAACCAATTGTACAAAGAAAATAAAATCTTTGTCCATCTCATTGTCTAAGAAGGATGTCTTTTTTTCCTTCAAATGGATCCTTTTCTCAGTCTTCCTCCTTAAATAATATCTGTTGTCTATCCAGGATATTTTTGTGTAAGTACATTCCACATAAATCACAATGATATCAATATCCAGTCCAAACCCCTCCAGCACATGTTTTACTGAGTGTATCAGGTGCAAAATCCTAAAGACACCTTCTTTACCTTATTATTAAACAATCTCTCCCTAGGGGAAGTGCCACACCCCTGTACTATATTTCTGATGTATTACAGTTTATTTCTCCAAAGAACATTCTATTGCAGAGATCTTCAACAGGGGGTCCGGAACCCCTAGGGGGTCCTCAGAGTTAGTGCAGGGAGGCCTCTGAATTATTGTTAATTCTTTGAAAGATTAAAAAAGAAAAGAAAATGTGAATCCAACATATATTATTAGCAAATATAAATCAGCCTATTTGTGAAGATAATAGACTTACTGGCCTATAGGTACGGTAGTCACTACGACAGCCATCCACAGATACAGTTCACCCTAAAGATTCACTGGGCCACATGCATGTTTAACATTAAAACATGATTTGGAAACAATTATTATTTTAACAGCTTAATATTCTATACATAAAAAAGTATGTATAATTCTTTAGGCTGCCCTACATTTTATTGTAGGTTTAATATGCAACTTTTATACAGTATATGTAGCAGGGGGTCCCTGCTCCGTCTCTCTTCAGACCCCTGATCTAATTGTCAAGTGCATCTACAGATGAAACATCAGTTGAAGAATGTCTAAAAATATTGCAGTACACCTCTTGGCAAAGAATCAAAACCACTGCATACTCTTTTGGTGTATGAGTCTATGATCTTAAAGTGCTCATATTATGCTTTTTGGCTTTTCCCCTTTCCTTTTATTTGTGCACGTTATAGGTTTACAAAGTGAAAAAGCCCAAAGTCCCCCCCAAAGGGACTTACCATCTCCAACAGAAAACACTGTTCACAAACTGCTCCAAACAGCTCTGTTGTAGTCCAGCCTTTACTTCAGAGACAAACGTGGTCACTTTAACACACGTTATGGCTGCTAGCATGGCACGCCCTCATACTCTGCTTCTGACTGGCTAGTAGTCCTTAACTAGCTACTGCGCATGTGCAACTCCCAACAAAGATGGAACAGAAGTGAGATGCCTCACTGCAGCTAAAACAGAGAGCTCAACACACAGGGTGAAAAGAGGAGCTGCAGCAATGTGTAGTACAACAAAAATATTGAAAATGAAACCATGTAAACCTATTCTGATATAATCTCTAAATTCAATTATGAACCTGAAAATGAGCATAATATGAGCACTTTAACATGTTCTGGAGCCGTGCAGCATAGACAGGGGTGTAGCACAACATTCTGGACCCTGCACAGGCCCCTCCACACATTCACAGCTATTCACTTTTAACACATAAGGGCCCTGTATAATTAGTCCCCCTTTTACCCCCAGTCCGCTGCCCCTGAGCTTAGGGTAACATTACCTGGTTACCATGGTGATCTACCCCAGTTTAAAGTGAGCCAACGTCATGATATCAGAAAACCTGAGTTAAGATCAAAGGTGAGCTGGCTATAACACTAATCTTGCACCGGGAAGTCCCTGTTACTGTCAGATGTGGACATTTTTCAAATGCACAGGATTGGATGTTGCAGTCTTTTGTTACATAATAATACATTAGCACCTATCAGACTAAAGGAATGATTGACTATAGACGACGTCAGGCTCCACTTCACACTTTTGCCCCACTTCCGCTGCATGGTACGGCTTGGTTTTGAAACAAGCAAAAGTTGTGGTCCTTTTTTTGGTATCACCTCGGTCGAGGTTCCAAGTGGGCTGAGCCGATACTAGAAGGTGGAGTTCACTGCAGACAACTGATTGGTCAGAGAGAACTGTCACTAGCACCACACAGGACAGATAAACAAGAATGTTTTCAGCCCTGATTTAAAAGAGCAGGCCTCGGGGATTCAGGGAGTTTGTTCCACAGGTGAGGGGCAGAATAAGTAAATGCTGCTTGTTTATTTCTGAGCTGCGCATGAACAGAGCTGATAGCTGCAATCTCCCTAATGCAGGGGTCGTCAACGTTTTTTAAGCCAAGGACCCCTTAACTGAAAGAGAGACAGATCAGGGACCCCCCCCCCCCCCCCACACACACACACACACACACACGATGTATATTGTATAAAATAAGTTGCATATTAAACTGGGCCTAAAATAAAATGTAGGGCCGCCTAAAGTCTTTATACATACCTTTTTAGTGGATAGAATACTTAGCTATTAAAATAATAATTGTTGGCATGATTTTATAAATCATCTTTTAATGTTACACATACATATAGCCCAGTGAATCTTTAGGATGAACTGTATCTGTGGATGACTACCTTAGTTACTACCGTACCTATAGGCCAGTAGGCCTAGCATCAGTGGGGGTTTTTTTCTAACATACAGACATGTTCACCAGTGGTTCCACAGTCTGGAAGAAAATCTGACAGAACTGCGTAGAGGGTTAGCCAAAACAGTGATTAAGTAATTTTCTGACTCACACTACACTACACATAAATCTAAACATCAGGTAACGTAAAACAGCAGAGCAGGTAGGTACCCCGACACTGACTAACATATGGCTTGCACTGGAGCTTCTTGGAGCTCTCAGCAGCAGCCTCATGCTGTCATTATAAGCCACTATGAGTTTTCTAATGCTGCCTTGCTTATAACGACACCACAGGTAGGCAGTATACAAAGGTGTACAATACACTCTAAAAGAGTGAGATCTTCACAGGTACAGAGCACATGCTAAACTTACGACGCAGCATGTTCACTTGAGCATACAGCTTCCGACGCTGCCTATAGATATCCTTATCATCAGACAGGTCATTTGCAATAATATGGCCCAAATATGTAATCTCACTGCACACCCTAAGTGCAGTGCCAGACAGATATAAGTCAGGGAAGGTTGACTGCCTGTCTTCTCTACTTCTGATAATCATGATCTACTCTTTCTAGCATTGTATTTTATATCAAAATCAGCACCATACTGTGTGCATATTCTCAGAAGCTGTTGGAGACCAGCACTGTATGGGCTAAAAATTACCAAATCATCTGCGTACATAAGGTGATTAATTAATGAGTCACCAACCATACAACCTGTACCACATGCATTTAAAATCAAAGACAAATCATTCATATACATATTAAAAAGAAAAGGAGACAGAATTACGCCCTGGTGAACACCACTGGACACTTGGAAGGGAACAGATGTTACATTCCCCCATCTCACTCTCATCGTCTGACACGAGTACCAATAAACCAAGATTCTAATTAAAAAACCAGGGACCCCACTTTTGGACAATTTAAAAAATAATGTATCATGATTAACACGATCGAATGCTTCAGAAGCATCAATGAAGCACACAAACATTGTGGAATTTTGCCTATTATATTTATCTAAAATTCCCTTTAGTGCAAAAATACATAGATCAGTGCAATGCTTTTGTTTAAAATCAGTAGACAGGACATACTTCTCAAGTCTACACAATAGAACTGTCTCCAGCACTTTGGACATAACACTGGCCAGAGCTATTGGCCTGTTATTATCTGAGCTGTTCAGCTTCCCCACTTTATCTTTAATAACTGGTACTAGCACAACAGAGAGCATAGAATCAGGTAACCCTCCATGAACAAAAAAAGACCTGTGTAGCCACCAGAGGGCACAGTTTCTTACTGGCAAGTTTAAGATGTTCAGCTGTAATATTATCCAGGCCACAGGCCTTATTATCTCTTACAGTAACTTCAATATTGCTTCATGGACTTCAGCAGAAGTGACAACAACATCATCATTATACATTACATTATCCACTACAAACAGATTACTATTTACACAGTTTAACAGTTTATAATATTGTTTCCGCCATAACTGTGAAATTTCATCAGGACCACTCACGCCATCTATATTAGATGGAAGAGATGTTTTGCAATAACTAATAGTTTTTATTTCTTTCCAGAAGTCATTAACATTATTTTTTTGCAGCTTCCATGCCAATGAATCTGACCTCATAGTGTTTTCATTTCTTTTAATATAGCTAAGTGCATATTTAAATCTAGCATTAGTGCACTTATTTTCAAACAAGGGGCCATGCCTGCTTTTGCCTGACTCTTTAAAAGCATTTCGGGCCTCTGCATGGAGCTCTTCTACATGATCCTTCCAACCTGGTAGCATTATACACCGTTTGTTGAAATAGGGCTTATCATGGTCTCCCCTAGCTGTAGATAGGTGGGCCAACGCATTTTTTGTGCATGCATTGTTTTAGTCCGGTGCAACACCGGCAGCGCCGCCGCCAGTTAGCTTAGCGTAGTGAATGGAATCCTATGTTGCCAGTTAGCATGTTGTGAGTAAAAGTAAGCCAACAAAAGACAAAAAAAACAACCTAATTACTTGCACTGAGACAACAAATGCGTTGGCCCACCTATCTACAGCTAGGGGAGACCGTGATAAGCCCTATTTCAACAAATGGTGGCGTATTCCTTTAATATTACCCAGCAAAGCATCAGAATGATCGACATATTTATTACGATGTTTCTTAGACAATTTTGACCAATTTATTTTCCCTACATCAATGCCATTATACACAGACAACAACACCGGTAAATTGCCTGTGTTCAACACTACTAAGCATTATTGTCCATTTGTCATTAAATGGTTCATTATAAGTTGTTTATATGTGGTTTATATGTACATTATAAATAATGCCATCTGAGCAATATTCACACTTAATCAAACATGACACTTCCTTGATGACATGTGATGACACGTGTCTGTAGTGTGGGTACTGGGATTGACCCTGGATCTTTTCCACGTGATTAGACATTTTCAAACATCTGTTCTTCATGGTAGCGTGGGTCTCTGCCGCTGTGTGAGGAACACTGCTATCTGCTGGTGACTGCTAGTTCTTTAATTAGGAGCACAGACCAAAAGACGTATTGATAAGAGGAAGATAAAACGTACACTGTGTGACATGTAACATTTTACTCTGAGCAGCTTTTCCTCACACTGACCAATCACACACATTTGAACAGTGGATGAGTCCATGTAGGTACTCTGGGGGTTGTTGACAGTGGTGTCAATGTCTTTTAACCCCGGCTCTTTTCCTAACCTTTGCCTTGACAAAACAAACTCGCCTCAAGGTATGATGATGATTGTTTTTGTCAAAAAATTAACTTTGAAAGTCAACTTAACCAGGTAGTTTAGTTGGGTAACACTTTACTTGAAGGTATCTACATAAGAGTGACATGACACTGTCATGAACACATGACACTGTCATGACACAGTCATGACACATGAACCCTAACTCTAACCCTAACTCTAACCATAACCATAATCATAAGTTGTCATGACAAAAACCGAATGACACTTAAAATAAGCGTTATAGCATAAACATTATGACTTGTTTATAATGTTTATGACGGAACATTTATTACCTTCCAGCAAATGGTACAGCATTACTCAATTCCACAGTCACATTTTTTTTAGGTATTTAGAGGTTAGCGACCATGTTACTTTTCTTCGTTCCCAGCACCACCAGTTCATGATTGGATTGACGAGTGCCTTGATTATAACCCATCTGGGAGAGGGTTAGTTTCTAGATTATATCATACAACACAAGCAACCACATTAAAGAGCAGTGGCAAGAAGAATTAGGAAGAGTAATCCTGGATGTGGACTGGCAATATGCTATACAGAGGATACACTCCTCCTCCATATGTATCAGACATGGGGTACTGCAGTTTAAGATCTGCCATAGACTTCACCTATCAAGGGCAACTTGCTAAGATATATCCTGGTTCTGATCCAACATGCCTTAGGTGCCATCAGGAACCAGGAACGCTGTATCATAGGTTCTGGGCTTGCTCTAAGCTCCGTCCATTTTGGTCTGCAATTTTTGATACATACACACAGGCACTGATGGGCAGTAACGCGTTAGAAGTTAACGCGTTACTGTAATCCGATTACTTTTTTCAAGTAACGAGTAAAGTAAGGGATTACAATTGCAAAACAGTAATTAGATTACTGTTACTTCCCCGTAAGCAGGCTGCGTTACTGCGTTACTTAACCGTGATTTTGTTTGGTGCGTTTAATGCTTGGAAGTACCGACATTACTTTGAGTTTGACTTGGTTAAATGTGACAAAAACATCAGCGTCCGCTGTACACTCTGCGTGGGAAGAAAACTTTTATCTACAGCAAAAAATTTCACCTCAAATCTGAGCAAGCACCTAGCAAGCTGGCACAGGAATGTGAAACTCTCTGAAAAAACCCTGAACCCCCAACTGACATGACGGCTGGGACTACATCCAATTCCACCAGGCGAACCTCCGAGGGCCCCCCCCCCTGCTAAACAGGTGAAAATAGACTTAAAAGCGACAGGACTTAGTGCCGCTGAACTGAAGAAGCTCGTCACTGGCTATATTGTCGAGGACATGCTGCCAATTTCCACTGTTAACTCTGAATCGTTCCGACGCATCGTAGAAAAAATACCGACCAAACACGGTGTCAAGCTGCCGCAGAGAAAGTCATTTGCAGGAAACCTTGAGAGAGAATACGACATAATGGACGCTAATTTGAAGGCTGCACTCGGAGATGTAGACTTTGTTTCCACCACTGCTGATATCTGGACGGTGAATAACAAAAGTTTTATGGGTGTAACAGTTCACAGGTCGTGCATCATGTTTTTGAAAAGTAACTTAGTAAAGTAACTAATTACTTTTAAAAATAAGTAATCAGTAAAGTAACTGGATTACTTTCTTGGAGAAGTAATCAGTAATCAGTAACTAATTACTATTTCCAAGTAACTTGACCAACACTGCACACAGGTTTTCAATAAAGATGTTGGACACTGATCCTATGATTGGTATTTTTGGGATAGCACCTTTAGGCTCTGAACTCACAACTGCTCAGTTGTAAGTTCTAGCCTTTTCATCTCTGCTGGCTAGACGACTCATCCTTTTGCAATGGAAATCAGCTAACCCACCGTCACTTGGACACTGGGTGACCGATGTTATGGCACATCTTAAATTAGAAAGAATGATATGCTTCCTTGGTGGCTCAGATAAGAAATAAAAAAAAGTGTGGCAGCCCTTTGTAGAATATATAGAAAACAATTTCAGACCTAGCATATAAATGTATATCTATGCCTTGCATCCCTCCTCCCTCTCTTCTCCCTCCCCCTTTTTTGTTTTCCTCTCTCAATATACTTTATTTTATTATTTCTTTGGTGTCATGCATTTTATTTTTACTATCTATTTTAATGTATATTGCAACACATGTCAATATTGGTTTTCCATTACTTAAAATGTTGACATTGTAAAAATTGCTTGGAAACCTGTGCAAAAACACAATAAAGATATAATGTTTATGATACGTTCATGACAGTGTCATGTCACTCTTACGTCGATACCTTCAAGTAAAGTGTAACCTTTAGTTGCCTTAACCAAACCAAACCTTAACCATAAACATAGCAGATGGTAGAACATATGGTCACTTTGAAAGACACTAACAAGTAACTGTTTTTATCATTTAGGTGTGAAGGCTTTTTGTTTTGACCTGCTGATCCTTGCCGTCTGCTTACTTTCCTAAATATATTTTTGTGTGTGTAAAGATCCAGGTTCATATTAGTTTTGGCCAAAGGCCTGCACGCAAAATCAAATGTTTAACAAAATGGACATTGATAAGGCAGTCGCCAAAATCAACATCAAAGTCCTCAAAGGATGCCATGGGTGAAGATCTTTCAGGGTCACTAACAGCTGCATTCAACCCTCTCAGAGTTCCTGCCTTTCTCAATACAAATATTTCTGATGTATTACAGTTTATTTCTCCAAAGAACATTCTATTGCAAACATCTTCAACAGGGTGTCCGGGACCCCTAGGGGGTCCTCAGAGTTAGTGCAGGGGGGCCACCAAATTATTGTTAATTCTTTGAAAGATAAAAAAAAAAGTGAATCCAACATATATTATTAGCAAATATAAATCAGCCTATTTGTGAAGATAATAGACTTACTGGCCTATAGGTACGGTAGTCACTACGACAGCCATCCACAGATACAGTTCACCCTAAAGATTCACTGGGCCACATGCATGTTTAACATTAAAACATGATTTGGAAACAATTATTATTTTAACAGCCTAGTATTCTATGCATAAAAAAAGTATGTATAAAGGCTTTAGGCCGCCCTACATCTTATTATAGGCCCAGTTTAATATGCAACTTTTATACAGTATATGTAGCAGGGGGTCCCTGCTCCATCTCTCTTCAGTTAAGGGGGTCCTTGGCTTAAAAAACTTTGAAGACCCCTGATCTATTGTCAAGTGCATCTACAGCTGAAACGTCAGTTGAATAATTTCTAAAAATATTGCAGTATACCTCTTGGCATATTCTTTTGGTGTATGATTCTATGATCTTAACATGTTCTGGAGCCGTTTTAGCCAAAGACCTGCACGCAAAATCAAATGTTTAACAAAATGGACCTTAATAAGGCGGCCGCCAAAATCAACATCAAAGTCCTCAAAGGATGCCATGGGTCCATGTCCCAGAAGATCTTTCAGGGTCACTAACAACAACACCCTCCAGCACTATAAAGACAACATTTTAAAAGTCTGCTCAGAGTTTCTGCCTGTCTCAATACAAATATAATATAAAGTATTAACTTCCTTCAGGTTCAACATAAACCCAGTGTCTTTATCACTGCAGACGTGCTGGCTGGCAGTGTGCTGCTGCTGCTGTCTGTTCTCTGTTGACATGTGCCTAATCTGTAACCCCTTACCCAGACACACTAACCAGGGTTTTCTGCTTACATGGACATTTCAAAAAATAAATAACTGCTAAGATTACTATATGTACATGTGCCCCCACTGTGTGGGTTAGTGTGTTGGTGTAGGTTGTGTGTAGTGTGAACACACTGGCTACATGCCATCAACTTGATTAGAGTTAACTAGGCAGTCCTATAGACCTGGACCCATATCTCAGCCTCCTGCGCTGCTCCATCGCTGTGTGAATGTGAGTGATGTTTATCTGATGTATGGCAGCCTTGGCCTCCAGTGTGTGAATGGTACCTGTACGGCTCTGAGTAGTCGTTAAGACTAGAAAAGCACTATGCAGTTGTCTTCCTGTCAGTTGCTGCCATTCACATACACTGCAACAGGAAATCAACTTGGGTCCATTTAGAATGTTTATGTTTACATCTGTGAAAAGGTCTATGCAGTGCTCTTGAGACATTTTTACTCTCAGTCCAATCAGAGGAGCTCTAACTGACTTTGGCAGGAATCATCTTGGAGGAGGGAAAACCGCATGGCAGCAGTTACAGGGTAATGGTTAAGAAAATTGGCCATTTTGTTTAAAGGTCCAATGTGTGGGAATTTCTCCCATCTAGTATTGAGATCATATATCGCAATCAACTATCACTCACCATGCAGTTCAAAGTACGTATTACAGCTACGGTAGCCTTCACGCTTTCTTCTAATGATGCCGGTCTCTTGCTCTTTTCTATATCCTCTTTCTTTTTCTGGGCGAAGAAGAAGACTCCTGTTCTCCATGTATATGCGTTGCGTTTTTTTGCAAGTGGTACATGCTTGTATGCGGTCGGTGATGCGGAGAACCTAGGGAAAAACACGGTTGGTCGAACCATTCGCAAGGTGGTCCTCGCACTGCAGGGGTACATAGATAGCTTCATTGTGTTCCCTGGACATTTATTGACCATGTCCATAAAAGAGGAATTTTATAAAATTGCCGGTAAGATATATTGATAGGGTGACATGAACAAATTTAACCTTTCACAATCAGGTTTTTTGTTTCTTCAAAAAGCAGCTTACACTTAGAGCACTTAAGTATTATACAATAGTCTACAGTAGCTACATGTTAAGAATGGTTTTTAATATATATATATATATATATATATGTGATGATTTTTATTTGCAATTTTAATAAATCTTTAAATGAATAGTAACTAACAGATTTCATATGCAGATGACTTGTGATCATGAATGCATTACATTTTTAATATGATTAGCCTATATTCATAATTTTACATTAATGGCCTATAGAATGTGTTTCTTTAACTTGCGCATTAATGCAATCAACAATCTTCCTCCAAGATTGTTCTCTTGCTTTGGCAGCAGAAGCGGTATTACTGCGTACTTGATATTATATTATATATTTCTGAAGAATAATTTCTTGCTCCTCCGCGGAAAAATATATTGCTCTTGCTCTATCCATATCGAACGTGATTGGTTGTTCGGTGGCGACGTCACTCTTTTGTGTGCACGCGCGCGCGGAGTAATCAGAGTTTAAGATCAAAGCCTGAGTTGACAGAGAAAGTTGATGAGCTGCTTCATGGTACCAATAAAGCCTGATTGCATCGGTTTGGTTTTGTCAACTCTAAACCAATCCTGCAACCCTGAGTTTGTTCAACTACCATCATGGTACAGGCCCCTGGTGCATTTCAAACACTGCTGACTGCAATGGCTTCTTGTTTTAGACTTATTAGTGAACACATACTGTATATACAATATAAAGGAAGGCTTTTCTTTCTTATAGAAAATATTGATTAGTGTAAAGTCACTTAAATTATACAAACTGTAAAGATGAAAAGTTTGTATGTTCTGTATTAGTGTTTGACGCTAGTGTTTTTACTCTCAGTGACAGTGTGTGTTATCTAGATGAGGATTGTCCTGAGTGTTTGGCTGCACTGAGCCTGTTTTGAGACGTGTGTGAAGTGTTGCTTGGAATGAGTTTTGCAGGTGATGTGAACTGTTTAACTCAGGTGACTTGGTAATGCAGACTGTGGTTGGAGTTTTGCACATGTGGCTTCAGTTGTGACCACTGTTGATTAGCGTTTATCAACTTGTTTATCGAAAAAATTGATAATGAAGCTGCAACCTGAAGAAAACACTGGTGGTCAGCCAGTCGGGATGGTTAAGGATGTAATAGAGACCCTTACAAGATATAACATATATACCAGGAACCCTCTCATGCATGTGCCTTGGAATAATGTGACGTAGCCTCACACACCAACCGTCGGCAGAAAAGGCGGACTGATCAGTCTCCCCGAGCTGGTCAAAAAAATGCCTCGGAACACACCGAAGCGACGCCGACTTGAGCGTACGTTACGCAGGGCCGCCGATTGCTATAGGAGACCTAGGCAATTGCCTAGGGCGTCAAATGTGTTGGGGGCGACATGTCGCCCTTAGGTCTACTTCCCATTAATAATACAATTAGAACGACAAGCAAAATAAAACATGTTTATTAAACATGATCATCCTAGGGCGCCCCCTCAGCCACACGTTTACTTGTCAACCTGATTATTAGATTGAATTGATGATTATTGTCGATCATTTCTTAATTGGGGGAAAACTTAAAAACTCAATCTCGCCTAGGGCAACCAAAAGGCTAGAGCCAGCCCTGGTGAGACGTAATATGTCCCCATAACAGCAGGCGGCGCTAATCTGTATTGTCGCCCAAAAAACAAAAACCGGCAGCTGATTGGACGAACGCGTCACGTGGGTCTCCCGAATTTTCCAACCGAGCATACGATCTCATATTTTAGTTTACCAAAACTTGTTTCTGAAAACATTTTAAGCAAGAAAAAGGCCATGCAGTTGCTGAATCTGTCTTCATTTCAGATCGACAAAGGTCAGTTTAAAAGATTTTCGTCAGATATTGAGAGGCGTTTGCCATGCTCATCCCACTCGTCATTTCCGGTAACTGTTGTAACATTTGATTCGCTAGTCAGGGGCTAGCACTCCACCAATCAGATTGGCCATTGAGTCCGACTGCCCACCCACCGATTCACCAAGTCAAATCGGCCCAAATGAAGGCTGACGGCTCCTCTGACTGACGACGGAACAGAACACACCGAACAGACTTGAGTCACCGACCTCGCCAGACTGTCTGACAGACGATTATCGAGTTTGTGTGTCAGCGCCTTTAGTTACGTGAAAGAACAACACAAGAGAAATGGCTTAGAAAGATATTTTACAGTTTCTAAGATGTAGTCTATGAGCTATTACACATTAAAAATAATAATATGTATTTGTTCAACTATAAAGCCTTTTGTAAAAGAAGTCACTTTAAATGTTGGTACCTGCTCATGTTTGGACACGAGCAGGGTGGACAGAGACATCCGTAGAATTATATCTTTTTATATCTATCTTTCATTTTTTCAATTTGTTTAAATCTTACAATCTCGTCCCATCATGTCCGAGCCACAATGACTCATTCATTGTAATGATGCTCTTATGTAGACCATGTTCATGAAATGAAGCTGGGATGCAGCTGACATTTCCTTTAATTAAGCTTCCTATCTGTAGAGTGCCAGAAAAATGTTGACAGGATAAAAAGTGTTTTTCAGATGCACTGGTCTGGTTAAAGTCTCTGTTTGTTCTTTACTTTGGCAGCTCTGTGGTTCTGTCCTCATGCTACGCCTCTTCAGTTTATCCCTCCTCTTGTTTTGCACCCCAGCTCAACACCCCCCCCCACACTCCCTCTCTGGTGTGTTACACTGTCTAGGTCTATATAACCGTGTCCCCATCCTCTGCCTCTCTATTCTGCACCATGAAGGGATTGCACATCGTGGTGCTGCTGTCCTCGGCCGTGCTGCTGGTCAGCGCTGCTCCGGCTCTGGAGCTGGTGACATGCAGCGAGGAGAGTGGAGCTGCGGCTGCACGGCTGGCTATGCATCGCATCAACGAGAACCATGCCCACGGCTACAAGTTCAGACTCCACGAGATCCAAGGCAACAAAGTGGAAAAGGTATGGGAACCAGAAAAGAGCAAGTGACTGAGCACATTTTCTCTGCTAATTAGTCCAACTGAGTATTTCCATTTTGAAAGACTTTATTCATATTCTTAAAATACAGCTCACAGGGAAATATTTGTGTGTGTGAATTAGGGCTGTCAAAATTGCTCAAAAATTACGTTCGAATATTCCCTCTAAAAAAACACATAATATTCGAACTATTCGAACATCTGGTTGCGCATGCGCATTTTGTCAATGACGTCAATAACAGGACAAATTAATACAAAGAGACAAAACTACTTGTATAGGTAGTCTATTAAAGTTTAAACATATTTGACAACGTATTACCTACACGAGACCGCAGACCTCACGCTCGCTCGCTCACTCACTCGAGCACTTTCTCTCTCTCGCCCTCACGCTCTCTACGCAAATTAATGCTGTGCGCATAACGGTTTAAAATGAACAATAAACACATTTTGAGTGCTGATCAAGAGTTTTGTGCAAGCAATTTAAGGTCGCGACTATTGTCCCAAATATAGCAGGCTTCATTCAGTGATTGAAACAAATATTATTAACATTAATTGAAGTTTCACAGTAGCCTATGTAGAACCGACATAACGCTCCGAGCGTTGCTGTGCTGTGGTAAACATGCAGCTTTTCCTTGACATGAAACGGTAAATAATCAAACCAGTGGAAGCAGTGCATTTAACCTTTATTCATGCATATGGCTTACCTTAAGCTCTTTTGTTTTTAGCACATTGTTAAGCATTTCCCAGTCATCATTAATCCAATGGACCGTTGCTGTAACATAGGATGCTGTCACTAGGGATGTCCACCCGTCCGTGGTAAGAGCCACGTACATCTTGATTGATTGATTCCTTTATTTTGTCTGAGGTGCTGTTATACACTTCTACAATTATATTGGTGACTGTTCCACGGCTTGGGATACGGTACCTCGGTTCCATTGCTTGACAGTTCATCCCTGAAGCCTGCCCCATCCATGACACTGATCGGTCCTTGTCCTTACAAATTAACGAAATTAATTTCTCCGTTATGACCTCTTGTCGTGTTGCAGACAAGAGCTTGTGGCAGGCAGTGCAAAATACGTGTCAACGTGACTGTTTAGCTGATGCGGTCGAGTTGGGCTCTGCACTTTCTGCCATCTTCCATGCAAGACAAGTCAACTTTCAGCAGTGACGCTGTGCCAGACAGTGCGACTCCTGTGACCTGTCCCTGAACCCTCAGGCGCGCTAGCGCGCCCACTAGCAAAGCAGACAGCCAGACAGCCTCTGCTACCGCAAGAGTTTTTTTCCCCTTTTTTTTTATTCGAATATTAATTTTCACCTTCGAAATTCGTTTTTTAAAAACTATTTGAATATATATTCGAATTTACAACCCCAAATCAGAAAAAGTTGGGACAGTATGGAAAACACAAATAAAAAAAGAAAGTAGTGATTTCTAGATGTACTTTGACTTGTATTTCATTGCAGACAATACAACAGCACATCATTTAATGTGTTCCTCGTGATATTTATTGTTTTTGTTTCAAAAAAACAAAATTCCTATTTTGGTTCTTGCAACACATTTCAAAAAAAGTTGGAACAGTAAAGCATTTACCACTTTGTAATGTTGCCATTCCTTTTCACAACACTTAAAAGACGTTTAGGGACTGAAGACACCAAGTGATGAAGTGTTTCAGGTGTAATTTTGTCCCATTCTTGCTGCAAACAAGTCTTAAGGTGGGCAACAGTACGGGGTCTTCGTTGTCGCATTTTGCGCTTCAAAATGCACTACACATTCTCTGTTGGAGACAGGTCGGGACTGCAGGCAGGCCAGTCAAGTACCCGATCCTCTTCCTCCACAGCCAGGACTTTGTAATGTGTGCAGAATGTGGTTTTGCATTATCTTGTTGAAATATGCATGGACGTCCCTGGAAAAGATGTCTTCTTGAAGGCAGCATATTTTGCTCCAAAATCTCTATGTACTTTTCAGCATTAATGGTGCCATCACAGAAGTGCAAGTTACCTTTGCCAAGGGCACTGACACAACCCATACCATGACAGACCATGGTTTTTGGACTTGTTGCTGGTAACAGTCTGAATCCTTTTCTTCTTTGGTCCGGAGCACACAGCGTCCATTTCTCCCAAAAAATACCTGAAATAATGATTCATCTGACCACAGTACACGTTTCCACTGTGTGATGGTCCATCCCAGATGCCTCCATGCCCAGAGAAGTCGACGGCGCTTCTGGACACTGTTAACATAGGGCTTCCTTTTGGCACAGTACAGTTTTAACTGGCATTTGTGGCTGTAACTACGTATTGTGGTACTTGACAAAGGTTTGCAAAAGTAGTCCTGAGCCCATGTGGTGATATCTCTTATAGATGAATGACGATTCTTGATGCAGTGCCGCCTGAGGGATCGGCTTAAGCTTGCGCCCTTGTCCTTTACGCACTGAAATTCCTCCACATTCCTTGAATCTTTCAATTATGTTATGCACTGTTGAAGGTGAAATAAGCAAATGTCTTCCTATCTTTCTTTGAGGAACATTGTTTTTAAACATTTCAATAATTTTCTCACGTATTTGTTGGCAAACTGGCGATCCTCGGCCCATCTTTGCTCCTAAAGGACTAGACCTTTCTTGGATGCTGCTTTTGTACCAAATCATAATTACAACCAAATGTCAAATTAAATATAGTACATTATGAATATAGTATGAGTATAATTGTATAATGATGAACAATGATAAAAAATAGTATAATATATAACAAATATATAATTGAAATGGGTAATCAAAAAACAACCAGAAAACAAGTCATATCTCTGTTTGTCTTATTTTTCTTTTGTACTGTTTGTCCGCCGTGCACATGTACAGCCTGGACTGCACGCTGAGACAAAGCAAAGTTCTTTAAGCAAATTTGAAATAAAGGTAAATTCTAAGGAATTTGAACAAACATGTAGCAAAAGTGCCGTTAATCAGAGATAAAACCAGGTTCAGGTTCATTAGTGATGACAGAAAAATAGACATTTCAATGAAACCGCAGGTGAAATATTTTGCCCTCACCGATGTGTTTTAAGCAGGGCGTTTAGACACTTATCCTGCCATGCATACAAATGCAGATTTTCCCAATTTGTAATTTTATCAACAATGTAACCCTCATGTTGTCTTCCCCATTGAAGTTTCTGTCAATATTTTTCTGTGCTTTTTTGACATTTTTTTGATGTTTTTTTCACTTTTTTCTCATGTTTTTCAACGTTCTATTATCAGTTTTTCATTACATGCTATAAAATTGAATAAAACACCCAAATTCAATGAAAAGTATTGAACTGATCATTTATTTAACTTGTGAAGAGCGTTGTAGGAACCATCCATGTTATTTGGTTTTAAAATGTGGTTGAAAGAAACCCAAATTTCTGATATAGAACCTTTTTGAAAATGGGTCAAATCTGACCCGAGGACAACAGGAGGGTTAAGAGGAGAGAAATGCTTGCAGCTTTATTAGTTAATACCTGTAACCATGATTTTCCACTAGGCGCGTCTGTGCTGCGTTCCGGTTTTGTTCCGTCCTCCCGCCACACGCCATACCACCCCGGGAGCATCTCTGAAGCGGAGCGTCTTACTAACCAACTTGCAGATTATATTGTCTCTACAAGAACTTTACAGAACAATCAGATGTTTATTAAGCTAGTATCTATCTTTCACTCCAAGCACTCCTACTCTTTTGGTAAATTGACTGGATATCGCCATCCTTATTTTACTCACCGCTACCTGCAGACGCCATGATCACGGTCAAAAAACAGTATGCTTCCTCTAGCACACAACACACCTGGCCACAGCAGCCTTCCTGTAGAAATGCAGCCCTGTTACAGGTGACTGCCACCCAGTGTACAAAAAGCATATTACATCTGAATAAACACAAAGGCAATCGGATATAGCAATGTAGTCAGGCTTTACTGCTAATACAGGTTTCTTTTCAGTAAACAGTTGTCAGCATTTAAATGTAATAAAGTCATTTCCAGATGCCTCATTTTTTTATCTGGTCTTAAATCTGGCAGAAGAACCATATGTTTACATGATTTCAGCTTTTCCTGACAGGACAGATGCTTGCAGCAGGGAGGTGTGGGGAAATTAAAACAGGCTAATCATAATGCCTCAATAATTGTGATTACGCTTTTACTCTGTTGTTTGCAGGTGGACGAAGGCTGTAACCTTGAGCTGCAGTTGAACCTTCGGGAGACAGTGTGCCACGACGTCAACCCCAAACCCTTTGAGGACTGTCAGATCCGTGGAGAGGCTGAGCGGGTAAATGCTAAACAAACGTTTGCTTAATCCAGTTCCTTTATACAGTCAGAGCCCATTACTTTGCCGAAGTTGTTATACACTGCTGACATGATAAAACTGAGCTTTTATGAAGACAAAAGTGGATACAGACGTGAGGAATCAGCAGACAATGGGGAGACACTAAGCTTACGATATGTCTACCATTACGTGTTTTAGTTTGGCTTACAGACATATAGTTAGCCTAAAACTGACATTGGGATATTTTTTTATTTTTTTTTAAGTTTATGTTTTGGGCATTTTTAGGCCTTTATTGACAGAACAGCTGAATAAATGAAAGGGGAGAGAGAGGGGGGAATGACATACAGCAAAGGGCCGCAGGTCAGAGTCAAACCCGAGCCCGCTGCGTTGAGGAGTAAACCTCTATATACAGGTATGGGTATGGCCCGCTCTACCAACTGAGCTATCCGGGCACCTGATGTTGGGGTATTTGACTTGGTAAGAACATGCTTGCTGCAAACGTAACGTCGGATATAACGTTAGATTGGTGTCAGGATCCCCCAGTCTCCCCATTGTTCTGATTCCACACGTCTGTTTCCACTTTTGTCTTCATAAAAGCTCAGTTTTTCGGGTCAGCAGCTTATAAAAAACTTTAAACTGTAGGTTTTGCATCCCACCATACAGCAGCTTTTAGGGATATTTCTGTTGTTTGCTAGCAGACAGAATTGCCGCCCGGTGGGCGTGGCATTCAGAGTATGACGTGATGTGCTCTGTCTCTAGCAGCCCTGTGTCACATTCATCTACAGCCAGATGGTGGACAAACTGGATTTTGACATCTTGTCTGTAAGGGAGAAGAAGTGAGGTATCTACTGTACAGTGAAATGTCGTCTGTCTGTGTTTCTCTGTAGGCGGTGATGGCTAACTGCACCGTAAAGATGAGTATTACAAAAATTGACGCCAACGTCACCAAGTACGAGTGTGACACGCGACAAGGTGGGCTTCTCTGTCATGTATCAGACCTTGACATTGATAATGGACACTTTTGCAGAAACCCTAGACCTTGGATGGGGTTTTTCTTTTTGTCACATCCAGTGTACCTTTTTATATATACACTGTATATATATATATATATATATATATATATATCTATATATATATATATATATATATATATATATATATGCTCTGGGGTACAGTGAGAGCAATGTTCTGTACCGGGATGTCATGATTTAAATAATTATCACTAAACTTTGGAAGCGTCACAGAGCAGGCTCTCTCATAACAAGAAGTGTGTGTGTGTGTGTGTGTGTGTGTGTGTGTGTGTGTGTGTGTGTGTGTGTGTGTGTGTGTGTGTGTGTGTGTGTGTGTGTGTGTGTGTGTGTAGTAAAAACCGACCTGGACGGTCCCGTGCTGGTCCCACTGAACAGCACTGAAGGTCTCAAGTCTGTTAATGAAGCTGTGAGCAAATTCAACCAGAACACCACCAACCAGCACTACTACATCCTGAAGGAAGTGGGACGGATCAGACTTGGGGTAGAGAGAATCTCTCTCACACACACACACACACACACACACACACACACACACACACACACACACACACACACACACACACACACACACACACACACTCTCTCTCTCTCTCTCTCTTCGATTTTGTGTCACTATATAGCAGAGAGACGGGTTCTAGCAGCCTAAACATAACCAAATAAATGTTTGTATTAGGGCTGTCAATCGAGAAAAGAAAAGTTAATTAAATCATGGGCTGTGATTAATGGGAAGTAGTTGGGGTCAAACTTGATCAAATTAGTTTGTATATATGTTTGTGAATTAATGCTGCTCAGTAATGTCTGTAATCTCGCATCTCACCTTCTCTTTCTCGTCCTGGCTCAGTCTGGGCTGTCCTACTATGCTGAGTTTGCCCTTGTGGAGACTCATTGTCCAGTGGGAAGCAGAATCAGTCTTGAGGCATGCAAACCCCTCTGCCCCGACAGAGCTGTAAGTACAACACACACACACACACACACACACACACACACACACACACATTGGAAAAATTCACAGCCACATTTTGACATGTTATGTACCGAATTTAAAAAAAAACTTATTTAAGGCTGTTTGACTCTCTGTGATCTGTAAATGAAGAATCATACAGATGTTGGTAGAGGCGAAAATGTTGAAATTAAATGTACTGACTGCGGAGCTGTGTGTATGACGGCAAGAAAAAGATCAGAACTTTCACATGTGATACCAGAGACCTTTGAACAGAGACAGAGGTGACCATCTCCAACCATTATCATGTCACCTACTGTATACTTTCGTCATGTGAACTCTCCATCAGCTGATGAAGATCATGATGTGTGATTGAAATCTCTCTGTCAAAGTACTATTCACAATTTCACAAATAGACATTGACAATCATGTTTTTTCTTACTTAACATTTACCATATTATTTGTCGTTCCAAAGTCTGACTGATCTGTACAGTAGTATGAGTCCTGGATCAGAGCTAGGTAGTCTATTGTTTTGAAGGACAGGTAACAATATGACTGAGTTTCTCTCTCTCCTCTCTTCAAAGCATCATGCTTTCTGCAAGTCATCTTACTCCAGTGCAAACGGACTCCAGTCAGTTGAGTGTGAATTCTATCCCCCATCGGTGAGTCCACATCCTAAACATATGCATTTACATAATCTACTTCATGCTGAGACCGATGTAGTTATCTTTCCAAAACTCCAGTTCTTCTTTTGGAATGTCTTGCTACACTTCACATTGTTCATTAGTCCTGTACCCATATTTTCGAAATATGCAGTTATATACAGATATACCATGAATAAATACACTTCAACTAACTCTGTTGGCTCTGTTCTGAACAGAACACGACTGCCCTTGGCCCTGGTGAGCAAGAGCCCATATGCAGGCATCATGTGGGTGGCCATCCTCCCCATGCAGGCGGTGGCAGACCTCCCATTGGATGCGTATTGCCTCCCCATGGTGGCGATGGCCATCCTCCCCATGTTGGCGGTGGCAGACCTCCCATTGGATGCGTATTGCCTCCCCATGGTGGCGATGGCCATCCTCCCCATGCAGGCGGTGGCAGACCTCCCATTGGATGCGTATTGCCTCCCCTTGGTGGCGATGGCCATCCTCCCCATGTTGGCGGTGGCAGACCTCCCATTGGATGCGTATTTCCTCCCCATGGTGGCGATGGCCATCCTCCCCATACAGGCAGTGGCAGACCTCCCCTTGGTCCCCGTGGTGGTGATGGCCATCCTCCCCATGTAGGCGGTGGCCATGGTGGCCCTCCTCCCCATGCTGGTGATGGCCACGGTGGCCGCCATCATGCCGACGATGGCCATCCTGACCACGAAAAGCAGCATCATAGGCCCCCATTTGGTTCAAAACACCACTTCCATGCCTTCCATCGCTTCCATCGCTGCCATGGATCGGACCCAGCTCTCCACCCCATTTGCCCCTGGCCTCGTTCTTGGCACCGCCCCAGCCCCAGAGGCGAGGACTGAGATACACCACACAACGCCTAGGCAACCATAACTGTTTGACAGTCTACCAGAATACTTCTGTAACAGTCTCTAATGTATACGAGAAATAGAACATATTACTAAACGTCATTACTAAAATGTCAAATAAACAGTCATGGTGTAAATTTCTGTGATCAAACTTCTTTCATTGACCTGCCTTGTGCAGACATCATGGCTCAGAATGGCTTGAATTTACATATATACATAAAGCTTTCTTAATATATTTTTTTAAAGCAGCATTTGTGTAGAGTAAGTTCTCTTTTAAGGTAAAATCCACACTAAACAATGTACAATGAACGTTGAAACCAGCTAGTTTGACATTAAAGCTGTATCAATGTTTGGTTGCACCACAGAGACGTGAGGTTCATCTTAGTTACAGTGGCATAAAGTCAACTAACCAGAATATTGTCAGGAGTCCAATCCGTAAAACGCACAATTCTTGATGTAGTGTTTATTATTATCATCATTATTATGTGAATTGCTACAAGGCTAAAGCTAAGCTGGGCTCGTATAACAAAGACACATAGCTACTAAAGGCTAACCTAGCTCATTAATGGTATTGTCTCTTTTCCCTGCATGTTGCATAATGTGAGACCTAAACAGGCCTGGATGAGTGTATGTCTTTCCCACTTCTAGAGGGGTTGTGCTTTGTTAAACTGACTCATCCAGCCGCTGTTTTTTTAGCATCTGACGATGTCTGCTTGCTTCGGTGATCACACCGTTTTGAGCGACCTCCGCTCTAGGTCCGCTGCTCCTTGTACTCCGACGGCATCCTCGTCGGGCCAACATTAAAACTAGTCCAAGTTTGAACGTACACACAGCTGGTGCAACATAGTGCTGGAATGTACCATGGAAGTATTATACTTTTTGCTATGTTAAAGCGTAAAAAAAACTATAAACTGATAAATTAATTCAGCATTAAAACTAACAAAAATAATATTAAATTATACAAATTGTGGTTGTAGTCATGATTGTAGTCAATGGAATTGTACTTGTTATTCCACATACCTGTGTCTCTATCAGTGTTGGGCAAGTTACTTCCAAAATGTAATACATTATAGATTACTAGTTACTGTCATTTGAGAGTAATTAGTTATATTACAATATTATTGTGTCTCAATTGTAATGCGTTACACTACTTTTCATTACTTTTGAGTTATTTTCACCAAAAAAACTTGACTTGGCAGCTAGCTTGTGAATTTCACCACTGGATCAATAAAGTCTCCTCTTTATCCACTTTAATAAATCATAGATTATTCATAATATTTTGTATAATTAATATGAATATGCAAAGTAACTAAAGCTATGAAAATAGATAAGTAAAACGTACAATAGGCAAGTAGGAGAAAATGAAAATACTCAATTAAAGGTACCTTACAGTTGTATTGAAGTACGGCATTGTTGTAAAATGTTTGTTTAAAGCAGTCTAAAGGAAATTGTCAATTATAGTGTGATTAAAACTCACTATTTACATTACTTACAGTACTTGATTTACAGCTGATATGTGAAAAGGTACACAACCTTATTGGTTACCAGTAATTTAGTGTTACTGCGAACCGTCACAGGAAGTGCTTTTATTTTGAAGTGGCCTACACGGAAGTTGTCTGTTGTGTACTTTTGCTAGCTTACCAATGTGGCTTACTGAGATGAACGTGAGACAAAGGTTAAGGGTTCCTATTAGCTCTTATCTTCTGTTTACCTTATTTGTAGGCAAGGCCGCTTTAATGCACGGGCTTACCTGGGCTGAAGCCCAGGGGCCTCCCAAGTTCAGGGGCCTCCCATATTCACGTTAGTGATGAACTAAAAAGGTCATATAGTTTTCTAACTTGTCAGGTTTTCTGTCAATCACTCTAGTCGCAGGTTACATGGCTGCTGATTGATCCAAATTAGGAGTGACCCACGTGGTAAAAAGACAGTTAACCACACGTTCCCGTTAATCTTATGATGGACAAGTGTTGTGATATTTAAACAAACAATCCGTCAACGGCGAAATAAAAGCCTCTTATTTACGAGATCGGTCTGACAGACCGGCAACTTACATCGGGGCGTCCCAGCATGACAGACCGGCCAGCGAGCGAGCGATCCGGGCCACCGTTCTCTTAATGCATCCATGGGGCCACCACCAGCTGAGCTTCTCAACTCCGAAAACTTTGAAGCAAATTGTCAATTCGGCAACGATTTTCGGATGACTGCCTATATTCAAAATCTAAACAGTTCATTTCTCGCCTAAAACGTTGTCAGAAATGACTTTAATGATGAATAAGACGGTGAAAAAATTGTTAAAAATATCCCGCTGTTGCTCTCAAGCGCAAACCAGTACAGAAGACATCACTCAGTCATAGAGGGACACACCCCAAAACTAACTATAGACATGCTGATAGGTAAGCTCACGGGCCATAGGTGATGGGGCCACGTGGGTCACTCCTAATTTGGATCAATCAGCAGCCATGTAACCTGCGACTAGAGTGATTGACAGAAAACCTGACAAGTTAGAAAACTATATGACCTTTTTAGCTCATCACTAACGTGAATATGGGAGGCCCCTGAACTTGGGAGGCCCCTGGGCTTCAGCCCAGGTAAGCCTGTGCATTAAAGCGGCCTTGTTGACATCGCACGGACCGCTACAAGAAATCATTCCTACCACAGGCAATTAAACGTTTTAACACTTCATCTCTGAGTGTTAGATAAGACTCATAGACATCACAACTGCACTAAGTGCACCTTGCACAATAGGTTTATCTACATCTTTATCAATACTAGTGAAACAGTTGTACATTTTTATTCCCAACTTGTATATATTTTAAATTATTTGTTCTTATATTTATCCTATTATTATTTCATGTATATTGTATCCTATTATTTCATGTATATTCTGTATGTGTACTGTGTGTCTGATATTTTGCTGCTGCAACACTGGAATTTCCCATTTTTTGGGATGAATAAAAATCTATCTATCTATCTATCTATCTATCTATCTATCTACACTGAAAAAAATGTTGAGTGTTATTTACTTGGGAAAAACTAGGAAAGTTTTTGCACTTAGAAATTGTAAGTAAATTCTACAAGGACGATCATCAAGTAAACTTTACTTGCAGATATAAGTTTCTTTTACTAGCAAACCTAAGGTAATTTACTGATGTTTATTAATATGGTTATTGAGTTTTACTCTCCCATTCTTTGTAACTTTTACTTAAACTCTGACGGCTTCAAACTGAAAAATCTCACCTAAAACCAATGGCTTTTCAAGGTAATTTTTAAATACTTTTTCTAACTTATTTATGGACTATATTTAAGTAACATTTACACAACATTTTACATATTTTTTCTGAAGTTTAAATTGCCTAAATTTGTTCTTAATGTTTTTGTTTATTGAAACAATGACTTAAAAAAAATGAGACAACTGTTTATTTTTCAGGTATTTTTACTTTACTTTACTATTTATTTTTGTGCCGACTTTTTACTTTTACTCCTTACATTTTTAACACAAATACCGGTACTTTCTACTCCTTACGTTTTACAAAAGTGGCTCGTTACTTACCCACTTACAAAAGCGCGATGATACGTAACAACATTGTTTGTGACAGAACGTTCTCATTTTCATTCATAAATTCACCCCGTCTGTGTTGGGAAGCTCTGACATTTGGACCTTCGGGGCTTCCGTGGCGCTGGATCTGACGTGAGGTCACTTAACGTTACTAAGCAACAACAAGTTGCATTCTTTGCGCGGTCTTTCCTTTCTCGCAACTAGTTAGTTACCTAGAGTTTGAACTAAGTTTTATAAGTAACGAGATATGAAACGTGACTAAACAGACCTAAATAACACTACGTCAGTCTGTCCCTGAAGCTGCTGCCACGTCGGGTGACGCTGCAGCTGCCACCAACGTTAGCCTACTGTTACCTGGTAAGTGAGAGTAGCCTAGCTTATATGTGTGTGTGTGTGTGTGCGTGTGTGTGTGTGCGTGCGTGCGTGTGTGTACATGCGTGTGTGTGTGTGTGTGCGCGCCTGTGTGTGTTGTGGAATATAATACTGTACATCTACTTCAGCCTTATTGATTGTTGCTCTCACACAAGTTGCATGCACACTTATCTCTTTTCTTTATTTGTAACAGGACGCAGCAACAGGGCCTGCGCTCAATGAGTTACCAGGGAGTAAGCCCAGCTGTATAGATAGGAGAATCTAACTGCCTGCTATAGAGAAGCAGAACAATAGGCATTGTCTATACATCCGGGGACTGGTTTGAACTAGGTTAACGAATATATTGATTCTATAGACACGAGCCTCATCATGAGAATGTTATGCAATGATGGGCGTAACCTTTAATGTATGTGTGTATGCTTGAATCTCAATAAAAGGGGCTGTAAGGGGAAGAGAGAGCAGGACACACATGGTCAGTGCAGGCTGCGAAGTCTGTAGTGTGTCCTCCTTCAGCTGAAGCCTATTGTTTGATCAAACTTACTGTGTCTGTGAAGTTATTACTATGTATTGCAGAGAAGAAGTCCTCGCCTGGGAGTGCACCTTGGAAGCACAACAAATGGGGGCTCGTCCGGGATTAACTGGAAAAAAGAGGATTCTTCAAAAGATTGGTGATTGTTCGGTCCAAGGGTGAAAAGTTACGTTGAACATCTGGCGCCATAAAATAAGGTAAGCAGACCATTCTTCTGCATTGAATACTTCTAAAAATAACGGTGTTGTTCAACGTCCTAGTAACCCACAGACCGCTAAAAAATAAATTAATACATAGTAATAACATTTTTCTATTGTTAATAAAAAGTGTTTGAAACTAAAGTGAAGAGGTCAGGGACCTCAGGAGGTCAGGGACCTCAGGAGGTCAGGGACCTCAGGAGGTCAGGGACCTCGAGGTCTGGGACCTCAACTAGTCTGAGCTTTGGCAGGCTCCCCCTGTTATCTGACGAGGTGCAGGTTGCGCTGGGTTGGAAAACCCTAAGAAATAGGGCTACTTTAAAATAGAGGTCTGGGACCTCAAAGAAAGGTTAGCTTTCTGGCTAAGGGTTAAAATCCCAAAGGTTAAAAGTCCTTTGAAAGAGGTCTGGGACCTCAGGAGGTCAGGGACCTCAGAGATCAGTGATCTCTAGTGAATACGATTGTGTTTGGTGAAGCAGGGGATTATTGAAACATTCTGCAATTTTTAGGTGGAATGTGCAGGTAATCCAACCTTCACGTGTGTATATTTTATGAAAATGTTGATACTTGATTGCTGAACCGCGGGACAATCAAGTTGAAAAACAGAACAAAGTTTGGGGTAATGAATGTATGATTAATGTGTATGAGTGCTAAATAGAATCAATTGAAGCAGCAGTACTGCCTGAAACCTGACGGTGTTAACGTAAAGCAGTAGCCTGTTGAAGTAGAGAGGAGGTCGTACAAATCCTAACTGACCAAGACAAAACAACTAAGTGCCAGGATCCTCTGTCTGAGATATTCTGGGCACAGGAGAAAAAAGCAAGCCAGGAACAGCACAAGGCCAGTGAGATAGAAGAGAAAGGTAACCTTTTCCAGAGAGGTAAAGCTAAAAAGACAAAGGAAAAAGCAAGTCAGGATAGAAAGAAATGGGCTCAATGGGCCCTAATGCGGCAGGGAGTAAAGCATTTAATGATGGAAAACGAAGGGAGAAAGAATGAGAAAGAGACAGAGAGAAGAGTGAAGGAGTAACCAGAAGGAAAGCCTAGATAGAGAAGATAATGTGTGGGTGTACTCACGTCTGTGTGACCAAAGTACAGTTAGAGAAGAGAGAGAGGAGAAATCTCAGGGGCAAGACAGGAGAGAAAGAGATTTGAGGAAAAAAGGTGAAGAAAGTGATGAAAAGAAAGAGAGAAGAAGGTGAAAGGTGAATGATGAACAGTTGATGACATGTGTGATTTCCTCGGGAGCCCAAAAAGACAGTGACTGATCATCCTGAAAATAAAAAGATTTTCAGCCTTATACCTCAATTGAAAGAGAGAGAGAGGGCTGTTGACTGGTCTCTGGGGTAACATCACATGTGCCATCCTATAAAGTTGAACTATTAATTTGGTTGTTGAGGAATTTATAATGATTGGAGGCTATGAGGAATAAAAAAATTAGAAATATGATAATTATATGGAGTTTGCTGAGGTTCTTTATTATTATATAGGTTCACGTCATTGTGAGAGAAAATAAGAGATATTTGTGAAAATAGAATAAGCGGAAAATTAAGAATTCTGAGGGAAAATCAGACTGATCTGGTTTGAATGTGATTTTAGAAACTATTAGGGATAAGAAGCAAATGATGGTTAATTAATGAATAAGGTTATAAGTTCAGTTGAAATGATTAGCTATTTAAATACATAATGGATAGAACTGCTGTGATTGTCAGTTCCAAAAGAAGGTGAAGACTTTCTATGAGGTTATAATGGGGTGTTGAAAGGAGGAAAATATTAGTTGATGATGATCTAGTGTGTTGACAGATTAATACAGAGGGATTAGTGGTATAGATTATACTAAATTACTATATGAGGTTAATATTATAGCAGGATGGCTGAGTAATACAGTTTTGATTACTTTGAAGTTGAGGACTTTCCTCATCTGAGGTGGTAAGATTACCACTTAACGATAATTTGGGGGAAAAAGAGAGAGAAATATGGATTAATAATAACATTGAAGCTAATAATAATAAAGAGAAGCTACATAGCTAGTTAAAAAAAACAGTTTAAGCTGACAATAATAATAATTCATAACTAGAAATTGCTGAAGCTAAATAGGATGAATAGCTTATATCCTTTAGGAGAAGCTGAAGTAGTGAATATAGGGGAAGCATGAATGGACAGGAGTTTCATTAAAGAGTTGAATAACACTACTGAAGTATAAAAGATGGGGAATGTTTAGAGGTTTTTGGAAAGCTGATGCTAAACTGAATTGTTGGCTAGGGAAATCCAATGATGTCAAATGAGTTAGAACATTGTGAGATCTGAATTATTGTTCTAAAATGAGATTATGAATAAGTATGGAAGACTTACAAATGATGTGAGAAACATACATAAATGAAAATGTAAAGAGGTGAAAGCAATAGGAAAACTATATTTTACACATAGGGATTCAGAGAAAAAGACAGTTATATGAGGAGGACATGTATTCTCAGCTTCTAGTGACCAGCTAGTAGGACAATTACTGCATTATAGATGGAAGATGATTAATCAGTAGGGAGAGAATCAAGTGAACTAAAATAAGTATGATTTAACGTGAAAATAATGCTTCTTGCGAGAGTGTGTTTTGTGTTTATTTAAGTGCCTCGATGGATGTCAGAGCAAAGGGATCATCCCACTTCCAACAAGCTGGTGACAAACTGCAGGACAGACAAGCTGCAGAAAAGATGCAGGACTGGTGATAAGCTGAATCACAATCCAGATTGTTGTCAGGACATGACCAGAGCCAAGAAGTGCTTTGGGGACACAGTTGCAGAACTGAAGGAGGAGAAGTTCAGCCTGACGATGTCTGAACTCAGAAGATACTGACATTAAGAAAAGCAGTGGATGAACGACCAGCAGAAGGATCATGGAAGAAGAAGAGAAGTGAAAAGACGGCTCTGAACTCATCGACGCAGACCGGATGAGGAGGAAGGACAAGCAGGTACTGCGTTTGAACAGTACTCATTTTTGAAAATATACATACTCTAAAGAAGTGATTACTTTTACTTTAAGAATAAGAACACGCCTGTGTGATGACAACTATATAAGATTAGGGCGAATAGATGCTTTAGATTGGAGGAAAATTACAGTTAAAGTTCATTTTATTGTTCTATTAGTACACCAACAACGTAGATAACTTGAATATTTAGTGCTGATCAGATAATTTAGGAAGTGATTTCCTATGCACATTGAGATTTGATAAATATGGAGTTCTGATGAGTAAATAAATTGAGGGTGACTATTAAAGGACATAGCTTGACATTAACATCAGTGAACTAAGTTGGAGGAAGCTATAAATTTGACTTTAGGAAAAAAAAAAGATAGGGTGTATCATAGAGTTCCAAGCTATTAGAGAAATGAACAAATCCACAATAATGACATCAAGATTTCAAACTAAAGCAAGAACAGTGGGAGACAATTTTACTCTTTGATATAATGCTGCTTTGGTTTTCGAGACTTTATGAAGTCTCGTAGGGGAGGAGTTTGGAATAGAAATATTACTTTTAGGAATATGGAGGAATAGGAAAATAGGAAGATTATTTCTCTTTCTTTTTGGTTTATGTGATTTTGTTGATTTGTTTTACAAAAGATACTGGCAGGTGTTTCCCTCTCTTCCAGTGTATAAGGAGGGTAGGAGCAGAGAGATGCTTGATTAAGGACAATAAAGACAGGACTGAAGGACTCTGAACGAGGACACAGTGAGGAGATGTTCAGAACCAGACATCATCAAATGCTGCTGAGAAGCTACAGAGGAACCGACAACCGACTTGTCTTATGTTTGGATATATGTTGGCATTGAAAAAGATTTCATGTTGTGTTTATGTTAATTGTATGAAGAATGATGTCTTCTGTTATGTGAGGAATGTATGAAGATAACCTCAGGTTTTCTTTTGTTTTTGACGTTTTAGGGACAGAAGGTCTAGGAAGGGTAAGGTCCTTTTCAGAGTCCGATGGGTCGACCAGCTTCTGAATTGGACATTTTTGATTTTATTTATGTCCTGGGGTTTTTTACATTTATTCATTCTCTAATTAGTTTTCACAGTAATTTGTTCAAATCATAGCTTCAAACAAAATGATAAAGATTTACTTTAATTGATCTGAAGTACCATGAGTGGTGACCGCTTGGGCAGAGGGTTGTGAAGTTCTTTTCCCGTCTTGAAGGTTTGAAGGTCATTTGGAAAGATAAGCTGCTCAGATGGGTTTTTCGACTTCACACTTCAGAACAGTGAAAGTTTTTAGAAACACACTTTATGATGCAATCATTTTCAAAGAAGAGTCAGGAATAGAGTTACGATGTAGATAAGGTTGATGTTGTTGACTCACTTAGGTGAGTCAAAAAGGGGGTGTGTAAACTTTTTCTCAGGTTGTTATATGTTCTATTGAAACAAGTGTTTTAATATGTTGACCTTACTCTCACTAGAAGTGATGTGTGAAACCTTATTTTCTATCTTGTTTCTTTGATCTCCTTCCTCTTGGTATGTTGAACTCTAGTAGAGTTCAAAAGGGGGAATTGTGGAATATAATACTGTACATCTACTTCAGCCTTATTGATTGTTGCTCTCACACAAGTTGCATGCACACTTATCTCTTTTCTTTATTTGTAACAGGACGCAGCAACAGGGCCTGCGCTCAATGAGTTACCAGGGAGTAAGCCCAGCTGTATAGATAGGAGAATCTAACTGCCTGCTATAGAGAAGCAGAACAATAGGCATTGTCTATACATCCGGGGACTGGTTTGAACTAGGTTAACGAATATATTGATTCTATAGACACGAGCCTCATCATGAGAATGTTATGCAATGATGGGCGTAACCTTTAATGTATGTGTGTATGCTTGAATCTCAATAAAAGGGGCTGTAAGGGGAAGAGAGAGCAGGACACACATGGTCAGTGCAGGCTGCGAAGTCTGTAGTGTGTCCTCCTTCAGCTGAAGCCTATTGTTTGATCAAACTTACTGTGTCTGTGAAGTTATTACTATGTATTGCAGAGAAGAAGTCCTCGCCTGGGAGTGCACCTTGGAAGCACAACAGTGTGTGTGTCTGTGTGTCTATGTGTGTGTGTACCTGTGTGTCTGAGGTCATAGTCAATGACTATGCAATATTAGAGTAAATTCTTAAATCTTAAATATGCATTGCTTTACACAATTAAATGACTATATGGTAATGTTAGTTAGCAATGGTCAGATAATTAACTAAAATAGAAAGAGTGGAACTTTTTTCTCCTTCCGTCTGCTTTTTATGCATTTGTTAGCCATGGTGTTGAAGATTGTAAACAGTTTATTAAATACTTTTGAGTAAATCTAGGCCCTTATCAGCAGATTTTACTGCTAATCGATACAAAAGTTGTATGATGATGCTAATTATTAGTCATGGTTTTGTGTGGCAGTGGGGTGATGTCGGTTAAATGGCTTATTTGTGTGATGTGATGTCCTGTTGCGTTCAGGTTCGGTTGCGTTTCTCAAAAAGTTAAATCTGTCTCATCTTTTCTCAACTCTAAGTGTTGTTTTTCCAGGACTTTAAATAAATGCCATCAATACTTAAACGTCTGTTGCCCGTGTACAGTTCGTATTCAGAAACGTCACAGTACTGACTGTCTGGGGTGTCGCTCTGGGACAGTAATCACAGTATACTCACTACAAAAAAATAGACTACACCACTGGTTAGTTCTACTCTAAAAGTATGCAGAACTTACATGTAGATTCATTTAAATGTTGATTAAAAATGGAACTGGATCTGTGAATTATTACAGAATCACAATTGAATTCATATCTTGCTACTCTTAATTAATCTTATTAACCTGGAGTCCCAGTCTCTGTCACAATAATCATATGTGATGTTTTAGGCCTTTTGGCAGACATCCATTTAAAATGTAGACAATGGCATATACATAAAGAGCCTTTTCTCCATGTCTACTGAAGTTTCTCAGCTTGCACTCTAGTAACATTTGTGGTCCAGGTAGCTTTGCATAAAAAATGGTTGTCATTCGCAAGGCTACTTTTACTTTTATACTTTAAGTACATTTCCAAGCCTGTACTTTGTTACTTTTACTTAAGTAAATAAGTTAAATCAGTACTTCTACTTTTACCAGAGTATTTTTTAACACAAGTATCTGTACTTCTACTTAAGTATTAAGTGAGTACTTTTCCCATCTCTGAATATTAATGATGGAATGACAAAGCAAGTACTTGTTACAATGATGAACTCAAAAAGAGAGACACCAATATGGCTTCCAATTTTAAATTGTTGTTACTGCCCAATAGAGCAGGTATAATATTTAAGGGTTTATAGATTCACCTACCTCAGCCTCACAAAACAAAGCAGGCCATCTCTCTCTGAAGTCTTCAGCAGGACCTGTCACTGATATCACAACACACTGCTGTACTGTTCTGTTACCTGTTGAGAGAAACAAATTGTGCCTTTTAATACAGCATTGAGTTTGTGACGAGTTTGCACCTTGGCGTGGCAACGAGGCGGAGGGGCTTGCTGCCCATCGCATTCAAAGTTAACCGTTCCTGCTTCAGCTCCTAGACCGAGATGCACCAGGCTGAAGCTACTGATGTTAACTTTGGGCTAACTGTTATCCCAACTGCTCCCTTACTTTAGCTGTGAAAGGCTGTGGTCTAATGTTAGGTTTTAAAAACATTACATTTTATTTTCATTAAAAAGGTGACCGGACCTTTATACCGCTAGCTCACTAAAATAAAATGGTTGACATCATGACACCAGCTAACATTAAATTACTCTGAAGTTAACCAGACTGGGTGACTACTTCTACAAGAATGCGGCTAACTACATTTAATCTCCTCTTCTTTTGGCTAATCACCAGTCTCAACTTTATAGAAGTGGATAATGGCAGCACTTTAACGTTATTGTGATTAAAACTCACGTTCAGTTAATTTTGAACCATAACGTCTATACAATAATCAAACCATCAAAATGAACACATAGTTGTTATCACAAATCTAAAATATAAAAGTAAAAACTTACCGAAAATAAGTCAGCCATGTAACAGCGACATCCCAAACCGACCGTCTCTGACACGACCGAACAAGCGTAATTTTGATGAAAAATGTACAAAACGTGCATGCGCGGATTCAAACACACTTCGCTTTTCAGATTAAAATTGACTTAGGTTAATGTGCTGTGACTATAAAACATTAAAGCAACACTATGTAACTTTTAGCCCTACAGGTTGTCTCGTTGGAACTACAGCTGCAGCTAAAAGTTACATAGTGTTGCTTTAAATAGTATTTGTAAATATATGATCAAATTTACCCTTTCTTCTCAGTTATTACATTAATAAATTGTGTACATTTTACTTAAGATATTCTAGTTCCCACTTAATCTTGATTTTACAATGTATAAATTACATGAATTCATTTAATAGATTTGACCATTATTTTCAGAGTACCTGCCCATGTTTGGACAGAAACCTCCGTAGAATTTGCCACAGTATTTTAAACAAATTAAAATATCTTTAATTTTTTCAATTTGTTTAAATCTTACAATCTCGTCCCATCATGTCCGAGCCACAATGACTCATTCATTGTAATGGTGCTCTTATGTAGACCATGTTCATGAAATGAAGCTGGGATGCAGCTGACATTTCCTTTAATTAAGCTTCCTATCTGTAGAGTGCCAGGCAAATGTTGACAGGATAACAAGTGTTTTTCAGATGCACTGGTCTGGTTAAAGTCTCTGTTTGTTCTTTACTTTGGCAGCTCTGCGGTTCTGTCCTCATGCTACGCCTCTTCAGTCTCTTATCACTTTTACCCTTTATCCCTCCTCTTGTTTTGCAACCCCCCCCCCCCTCTCGCCCCTTGCTCCCTCTCTGGTGTGTTACACTGTCTAGGTCTATATAACCGTGTCCCCATCCTCTGCCTCTCTATTCTGCACCATGAAGGGATTGCACATCGTGGTGCTGCTGTCCTCGGCCGTGCTGCTGGTCAGCGCTGCTCCGGCTCTGGAGCTGGTGACATGCAGCGAGGAGAGTGGAGCTGCGGCTGCACGGCTGGCTATGCATCGCATCAACGAGAACCATGCCCACGGCTACAAGTTCAGACTCCACGAGATCCAAGGCAACAAAGTGGAAAAGGTATGGGAACCAGAAAAGAGCAAGTGACTGAGCACATTTTCTCTGCTAATTAGTCCAACTGAGTATTTCCATTTTGAAAGACTTTATTCATATTCTTAAAATACAGCTCACAGGGAAATATTTGTGTGTGTGAATGATGTAAAATGTCAAATTAAATATAGTACATTATGAATATAGTATGAGTATAATATATGATAAAAAATAGTATAATATATAGCAAATATGTAATTTAAATGGGTAATCAAAAAACAACCAGAAAACAAGTCATATCTCTGTTTGTCTTATTTTGCTTTTGTACTTTTTTTCCGCCGTGCACATGCACAGCCTGGACTGCACGCTGAGGCAAAGCAAAGTTCTTTAAGCAAATTTGAAATAAAGGTAAATTCTAAGGAATTTGAACAAACATGTAGCAAAAGTGCCGTTAATCAGAGATAAAACCAGGTTCAGGTTAATTAGTGATGACAGAAAAATAGACATTTCAATGAAACTGCAGGTGAAATATTTTGCCCTCACCGATGTGTTTTAAGCAGGGCGTTTAGACACTTATCCTGCCATGCATACAAATGCAGATTTTCCCAATTTGTAATTGTATCAACAATTTAACCCTCACGTTGTCTTCCCCATCGACCTACAGTACAACTTTTAGTTTTTCTGGGTCAAAATGTAAAAAAAAGTTTCGTCAATATTCTTCTGCACTTTTTTCTCGTTTTTTTAAGCTTTTCCCATGTTTTTGTCACTTTTCTGGACGTTTTTGGAGATTATCCTGACGTTTCGTCACTTTTACCGATGTTTTAGTCACTTTTTTTTATGTTTTTGTCACTTTTTTCTTACGTTTTTCAACGTTCTATTATCAGTTTTTTTTTACATGCTATAAAATTGAATAAAACACCCAAATTCAATGAAAAGTATTGAACTGATCATTTATTTAACTTGTGAAGAGCGTTGTAGGAACCATCCATGTTATTTTGTTTTAAAATTTGGTTGAAAGAAACCCAAATTTCTGATATAGAACCTTTTTGAAAATGGGTCAAATTTGACCCGAGGACAACAGGAGGGTTAAGAGGAGAGAAATGCTTGTGTCCCGAGTTGACTCTTTGATTCGACACATTCATGTTGTACAGCGACATCTAGTCCGACTGACCACTGTCCGCAAAGCAGCTTTATTAGTTAATACCTGTAACCATGATTTTCCACTAGGCGTGTCTGTGCTGCGTTCCGGTTTTGTTCCGTCCTCCCGCCACACGCCATACCACCCCGGGAGCATCTCTGAAGCGGAGCGTCTTGCTAACCAACTTGCAGATTATATTGTCTCCACAAGAACGTTACAGAACAATCAGGTGTTTATTAAGCTAGTATCTATCTTCCACTCCAAGCACTCCTACAGTTAAATTCCATGCCTTCTCTTTTCTGGCGTTGTCTTTATAACGAAGATCTGCAATGTCGTATTATGTTGTCCACCTCCAAGATCAATCTCTCGAAATCCGTGGTGTTGTAGAGGAGATGTATACGATATTTGTGGGGGGTCTTTTGGTAAATTGACTGGATATCGCCATGCCTATTTTAGTCACCGCTACCTGCAGACGCCATGATCACGGTCAAAAAACGGTATGCTTCCTCTAGCACACAACACACCTGGCCACAGCAGCCTTCCTGTAGAAATGCAGCCCTGTTACAGGTGACTGCCACCCAGTGTACAAAAAGCATATTACATCTGAATAAACACAAAGGCAATCGGATATAGCAATGTAGTCAGGCTTTACTGCTAATACAGGTTTCTTTTCAGTAAACAGTTGTCAGCATTTAAATGTAATAAAGTCATTTCCAGATGCCTCATTTTATTATCTGGTCTTAAATCTGGCAGAAGAACCATATGTTTACATGATTTCAGCTTTTCCTGACAGGACAGATGTTTGCAGCAGGGAGGTGTAGGGAAATTAAAACAGGCTAATCATAACGCCTCAATAATTGTGATTACGCTTTTACTCTGTTGTTTGCAGGTGGACGAAGGCTGTAACCTTGAGCTGCAGTTGAACCTTCGGGAGACAGTGTGCCACGACGTCAACCCCAAACCCTTTGAGGACTGTCAGATCCGTGGAGAGATCCATGGAGAGGCTGAGCGGGTAAATGCTAAACAAACGTTTGATTAATCCAGTTCCTTTATACAGTCAGAGCCCATTACTTAAAGTGCTCATATTATGTTTTTTGGCTTTTTCCCTTTCCTTTTTTATGCGTGTTATAGGTTTACAAAGTGAAAAAGTCCCCCCCAAAGGGACTTACCATCTCCAACAAAAAACACTGTTCACAAACTGCTCCAAACAGCTCTGTTGTAGTCCAGCCTTTACTTCAGAGACAAACGTGGTCACTTTGTAATACGTTATAATGCTCGCCTAGCTGCTAGCATGGCACGCCCTCATACTCTGCTTCTGACTGGCTAGTAGTCCTTAACTAGCTACTGCACATGTGCGACTCCCAACAAAGATGGAATAGAAGTGAGATGCCTCACTCGGTTCACACAGGGTGAAAAGAGGAGCTGCAGCAATGTGTAGTACAACGAAATTATAGTGTTTTTTAAAAAAATTAAACCATGTAAACCTATTCTGATATAACCTCTAAATACAATTATGAACCTGAAAATGAGCATAATATGAGCACGTTAAGTTGTTATACGCTGCTGACATGATAAAACTGAGCTTTTATGAAGACAAAAATGGATACAGACGTGAGGAATCAGCAGAGAGAATGGGGAGACACTAAGCTTACAATATGTCTACCATTATGTGTTTTAGTTAGGTTATAGACATTATAGTTAACCTAAAACTGACATTGGGATATTTGACTTAGTAAGAACATGCTTGCTGCAAACGTAACGTCGGACATAACGTTAGATTGGTGTCAGGATCCCCCAGTCTCCCCATTGTCCCTGCTGATTCCTCACATCTGTTTCCACTTTTGTCTCCATAAAAGCTCAGTTTTTCGGGTTGGCAGCTTATAAAAAGGTTCTGGGTCCTTTAAACTGTTGGTATTGCATCCCACCACGCAGCAGCTTTTAGGCATATTTCTGTTGCTTGCTAGCAGACAGAATTGCCGACCGGGGGGCGTGGCGTTCAGAGTATGATGTGATGTGCTCTGTCTCTAGCAGCCCTGTGTCACATTCATCTACAGCCAGATGGTGGACAAACTGGATTTTGACATCTTGTCTGTAAGGGAGAAGAAGTGAGGTATCTACTGTACAGTGAAATGTTGTCTGTCTCTGTTTCACTGTAGGCGGTGATGGCTAACTGCACCGTAAAGATGAGCATTAGAAATAATGACGCCAACGTCACCAAGTACGAGTGTGACACGCGACAAGGTGGGCTTCTCTGTCATGTATCAGACCTTATTGCCAAACAGAACATTGATAATGGACACTTTTGCAGAAACCCTAGACCTTGGATGGGGTTTTTCTTTTTGTCACATCCAGTGTACCTTTTTACAATCATTAATTTCTACGATATCTGCACCTGGCATCTGCAGTAGGCTACGGTTAAGGTTAGGGAAAGATGTTGGCTATGGCAAATGGTTACAGCTTACTTTACTGATGGCCTGGGGAGGACTGCAGACAAAGTGTGATATGATTGCAGCAAAGGGCCGAGCAAAAATCTGAGCAATGTGCTGACAGCTCCCTCCCAGCCAATTTAATTTGATAGAGTAACACCTCGATCTAACAGAGATCTTCATCAGGCATGGTCAAAAATATGGTTGAAGCAGCCAATGACATACTTGGATGTTTTGTTAGATGGAGGCTTTTTAGAATCAATCTGATCTTTTTGTTGAGCTGACAACATGAGTCTATCAAACTAATATTTCCTCTACGCCCGCCCTACTACAAGGGGAAGAAAGCGTGTCTGCTGACATATATATATATATATACATATATATATATAGCAGCAGGCTCTCTCATAACAAGAAGTGTGTGTGTGTGTGTGTGTGTGTGTGTGTGTGTGTGTGTGTGTGTGTGTGTGTGTGTGTGTGTGTGTGTGTGTGTGTGTATGTGTGTGTGTGTGTGTGTATGTGTGTGTGTGTGTGTGTGTGTGTGTGTGTAGTTAAAACCAACCTGGAGATGATGAGAATTTGCCCAGACTGTCCCATGCTGGTCCCACTGAACAGCACTGAAGGTCTCAAGTCTGTTAATGAAGCTGTGAGCAAATTCAACCAGAACACCACCAACCAGCACTACTACATCCTGAAGGAAGTGGGACGGATCAAAGTTGGGGTAGAGAGAATCTCTCACACACACACACACACACACACACACGCACACACACACACACACACACACACTCTCTTCCGTTTGTGTCACTATATTGCAGAGAGATGGGTTCTATAGCAGCCTAAACATGTTAGAGAATGTTTGTAGTAGGGCTGTCAATCGAGAAAAAAAAATGTAATCAAGTTAATCACATCATGGGCTGTGATTAACGGGAAGAGGTTGGGGTCAAACTTGATAAAATTATTACTTTGCATTAAAAAAATAACGCTTTATTTTTTAGATTCAGCGCATGCGTTAATGCGTTGATAGCCCTAGTTTGTATACGTGTTTGTGGATTAATGCTGCTCAGTAATGTCTGTAATCTCGCATCTCACCTTCTCTTTCTCGTCCTGGCTCAGTACATACCAGGTTTAGGGATGTCCTACTATGCTGAATTTGCCCTTGTGGAGACTCATTGTCCAATGGGAAGCAGAATCAATCCTGAGGCATGCAAACCCCTCTGCCCCGACAGAGCTGTAAGTACAACACACACACACACACACACACACACACACACACACACACACACACACACACACACACACACACACAAAAGCTTTGGAAAAATTCACAGCCACATGTTATGTACTGAATTTAAAAGAGACTATGATATGTAAGTTGAGTTTTACTTTCATGGGGAGATTTGATGAGTGAGCTCTGGTTGCCTTTGATTCTCTTGGTCTCTTAAGCCTCAATTATACTCGCCTGGCCACCGTGGCGGGGGCCTCTGTAGATGGTGCACGAACTACGATCATGCACAGAGATGTTTATCCTTAACGCATTGATCATTGCAGTATTCTCCAAAACACCAGGGGGCCTAAAAACAAAATAGTCTGTGAATAAGCAAGAAGTAGTAGAGAAGTAGAGAGCAGAGGTAAAGGAAAGCAGGTTGCCTGGCAACAGGAAGAAAAGCATTCATGATAAAATACCGCCGTACCGTTGTTTATCTCCAAATCTAAACTACTGTCTGCCTCTAACACTGTTAAGAACACTCTTCCCATGAAGACGTTTTTTAGCTCTGACAAAACGATCTCTCATGTCTCAGGTCTCTCTCGGACCACTTATATAAGTTTGACTCTCTGTGATCTGTAAATGAAGAATCATACAGATGTTGGTAGAGGCGAAAATGTTGAAATTAAATGTACTGACTGCGGAGCTGTGTGTATGAAAAGATCAGAACTTTCACATGTGATACCAGAGACCTTTGAACAGAGACAGAGGTGACCATCTCCAACCATTATCATGTCACCTACTGTATACTTTCGTCATGTGAACTCTCCATCAGCTGATGACGATCATGATGTGTGGTTGAAATCTCTGGAAAAAGCTAGAATGTGGACCTTGAGTTGAGTTTTTTTTGTCAAAGTACTACTCACAATTTCACAAATAAACAATCATGTTTTTTCTTACTTAACATTTATCATATTATTTATCGTTCCAAAGTCTGACTGATCTGTACAGTAGTATGAGTCCTGGATCAGAGCTAGGTAGTCTATTGTTTTGAAGGACAGGTAACAATATGACTGAGTTTCTCTCTCTCCTCTCTTCAAAGCATCATGCTTTCTGCAAGTCATCTTACTCCAATGCAAACGGACTCCAGTCAGTTGAGTGTGAATTCTATCCCCCATCGGTGAGTCCACATCCTAAACATATGCATTTACATAATCTACTTCATGCTGAGACCGATGTAGTTATCTTTCCAAAACTCCAGTTATTCTTTTGGAATGTCTTGCTACACTTTACATTGGTCATTAGTCCTGTACCCATATTTTTGAAATATGCAGTTATATACAGACATACCATGAAGAAATACACTTCAACTAACTCTGTTGGCTCTGTTCTGAACAGAACACGACTGCCTTTGGCCCTGGTGAGAAAGAGCCCATATGCAGGCATCATGTGGGTGGCCATCCTCCCCATGCAGGCGGTGGCAGACCTCCCATTGGATGCGTATTGCCTCCCCTTGGTGGCGATGGCCATCCTCCCCATGTTGGCGGGGGCAGACCTCCCATTGGATGCGTATTGCCTCCCCATGGTGGCGATGGTCATCCTCCCCATGATGGCAATGGCCCCCCTGCCCCCGGAACCGATGGCCGTTTATCCAGTGGTGGCAGACCTGCCATTGGATGCGTATTGCCTCCCCATGGCAGCGATGGCCCCCCTCCCCCCGGAGGCGATGGCCATCCATCCCGTCCCTGTGGCCCTACTCCCCGTGGTGGCGATGGCCATCATCCCCGTGTAGGCGGTGGCCAGGGTGGCCCTCCTCCCCATGCTGGCGATGACCACGGTGACCGCCATCATGCCGGCGATGGGCATTCTGACCACAAAAAGCAGCATCATAGGCCCCCATTCGGTTCCAGCCACCACTTCCATGCCTTCCATCGCTGCCATGGATCGGACCCAGCTCTCCACCCCATTTGCCCCTGGCCTCGTCTTTGGCGCCGCCCCAGCCCCAGAGGCGAGGACTGAGATACACCACACAACGCTTAGGCAACCATAACTGTTTGACAGTCTACCAGAATATTTCTGTAACAGTCTCTAATGTATACGAGAAATAGAACATATTACTAAACGTCATTACTAAAATGTCAAATAAACAGTCATGGTGTAAATTTCTGTGATGAAACTTCTTTCATATACCTGCCTTGTGCAGACATCACGGCTCAGAATATATACATAAAGCTTTCTTAATATATATTTTTTAAAGCAGCATTTGTGTACATTAAGGGCCAGATGTACTAACGCTTTTGCGCCCACTTCAGGCGTATTTGTGTCGCAACGTGCGCGTAAAATCATGGCGAGGTATGTACAAACAGGCCGCAATGATGTAAAAGCGCAAACTGCATGTCGTGGGAGCTGAAAAGGGCAAATTGCATTTTTCGTGTCATGCATATTTATTCATGGGAGGGTCGCGGGGAAAGTGGGAGTTTATCGTAAAGAGATGGAAGGGGAAGCGTAAAGAGCGCTTAATTACGTATTCCGTGGTATGTACAAAAACCGCCAGTAATAGCGCGCCTCTATTTTGCGGTGAAAATTCTCCGCCTCTTAAAAGCAGGTGTAAACCTGGAAGCGGGTTTCCTCACATATGCCTCCTGGTGAAATGACAGCAGTAATCCGAGCAAGACGAAGACATAGGCCAAGGAGACGAGCTGAAAGGAGTTTTGCCACAAGGATCACAGATTAAGCAGCCATGCAAGATTACAGTTACTGGAAGAAATCAAAGATGACATCGAATCTCCGACTCAGAGTTCACATTCCAGCAGTTGTTAAACTCCTCGCTACATTACAAATATTGGCATCAGGATAATTTCAAACAGTCATAGCATCAGCAGTGGGAATATCGCAGTCTGCACTCAGCCGTATCATAGCACAAGTACTTACAGTTTACGGTATAGTGGGCGGAGAAAGGCGCTAATTACGGATGACCTGCAGGTTTTTGTAAATATGGCGTAAACTATGGTATCATTGCGTTCGCTATCTGCGGGTGAGCCATGGCGCTGATAACGCTACGTTCGCAAATGTACGTACATCTGGCCCTAAGTTCTGTTTTAAGGTAAAGTCCACACTAAACAATGTATGATGAAGGTTGAAACCAGCTAGTTTGACACTAAATTCAGTCCCTCCAGGATTTCGCAATGTTGTGGTTGCGCCAATTCACGCAAATTCAACCAATCACTAATCACTTTGGTGCGACTCGCAAATTTGACCAATAACCAGAGTTTCCCACGACTTCAACCAATCCCAGCAGTCCCACGTGCCAGACTTTGCATCAGTATGTGACTCTGAGAGCTAATTACCAAGAGGGAGTGAGAATGGATTGACGTCACACATACATTTATCATCAATGTACGCTGTAATGTTTTTTCACTATAAAGTCGCTCTAAGCGGCTGTTGTTTACTGTCGGCTCTCTGCAGCGGTCGGGGCTGCTGCTCGACTGACATGCTCACACACACAAACACACACGGTGGATGCAGGAAAAACCAGAGATGAGATGTACAGGATGATCTAAATTGAGGACAGCTATGCTCGTTATTGTAAGTGCGATGATACTGTAAGTTAAAGTTCAATAAATACTTACCGTATGAATGTGTCCCAGGCCAGGATAGGAAATTAACAAACAATGTAAAGATCAACTAGCCATTGACAGATATGTTCCAATTTGATTCATTCAATAAATTAAATAATTTTTTGCCTTAAATCCACCAGCCATTTTCATATTATACCAACATTTGCAGCATCCTGAGCCTGGTTGGTAAGGTTACTAAGAAATCTCAGCCCAGAGTAGTTTTATTCTCCCCAAAACAAGTTTCCTTTTTATTTTTAAAGAACTATACAAAAAAATTGCAACTTTTTTTGCAACTTTCTCCGTCTCCCGCAACTTAATTGCAACAAACATACAAAAGACATCGCAACTTTTATCGTAATTTTTTACAAAAGCTCCCGAGAAATCAGGCATTTTGGGCCGCAACAATCTCCAAAAAAAGGCCGAGAAATCCTGGAGGGACTGACTAAAGCTGTATCAATGTTTGGTTGCACCACAGAGACGTGAGGTTCATCTTAGTTACAGTGGCGTAAAGTCAACTAACCTCAATATTGTCAGGAATCCAATCCGTAAAAAGCACAATTCTTGATGTAGTGTTTATTATTATCATCATTATTATATGAATTGCTACAAGGCTAAAGCTAAGCTGGGCTCGTATAACAAAGACACATAGCTACTAAAGGCTAACCTAGCTCATTAATGGTATTGTCTCTTTTCCCTGAATGTTGCATTTAATGTGAGACCTAAACAGGCCTGGATGAGTGTATGTCTTTCCTACTTCTAGAGGGGTTGTGCTTTGTTAAACTGACTCATCCAGCCGCTGTTTTGTTAGCGTCTGAAGATGGCTGCTTGCTTCGGTGATCACGTCGTTTTGAGAGACCTCTGCTCCAGATCTGTTGCTCCTTGTCCTCCGACGGCATCCTCGTCTGGCCAACATTAAAACTGGTCCAAGTTTGAACGTACACACAGCTGAGAGCTGGAATGTACCATGGAAGTATTATACTTTTTTCTATGTTAAAGTGTCAATGAAACTATAAACTGATTAATTAAATCAGTATTAAAACTAACAAAAATTATATAAAAGTATACAAATTGTTGGTATTGGTTGTTGGTAGTCATGATTGTAGTCAATAGAATTGTACTTGTTATTCCACATACCTGTATCTCTATCATACATCTCACTGTAGTGATGTTTTTTTTTTAAAGAGCTATCTAAGAACGTGTTTGTGTGTCACCCATAGCCTACCAAAGTAGAGGCAGCATCAGTGACGTCCCCCAGTGGTTTGTGGACTGGGAGACGGGAGTTTGCATTTTGGTCATCTTGGCATTTTGGAGCCAGAATTGAACATATTTGGACGAGAGGATGGAGCTGGGGTGGCCAAGACACTGTTGCATTTGGTTTCAATGGAGCTGCGCTAAGCTAAACGCTAAAAGGGAAAGTTTCTTATTTTCAACCCTTCTGAAGCGAGTCATCCAGCGGAGATACTGGAGGTACTGGAGACAATGCTCTGCATGTACAGCAGAACAGAAAATCTGTAAACTTTAAACTTAAGTTACCAAGTAACCCTAGCGGTATAGCGTCCTGGAGGCGTGTCACTGCGCGATGTGAGTCTCAACGCGATCTGAGTCGCGTCGAGTTGCGCATGCTCAGATTTAAACAATTTACGGCATAACGACAACAACAGAAGATGGGAACAGCAATAATCGAAGATATAGAAGGTGGAAATCATTTCAAAAACGTTTTAGTTATCAAATGCTATCTATGATTGTTTGATTGCTAACGTTAGCTCATAACACCATTCCAGTAAAAGCCGTTGTTGTGTTTGATTGCCAACTTGTAGCCAGCAGTGAACAAACTTGGTCATGTAGGTCCATTTTCACTTACTTTTTTTATTTTTTATTAACTGACATGAGGGATCATGCCGTGAACATGTGATGTGTTACGCTAAATAATACATTACTGCCTGGAGAGATGGCAGCCAATAACCTTCTTAGCAGAGCGGATGATATGACAGCAGCCAAAAACAAGTTGAAGTCTATTTTAATGTCCAGTGATAGCATCGTTAGCAGAGGCAGCGTCAGCTGATTTTGCTGGGGCTTCAGCCCCGAATGTTTTGAGTGTAGCCCCGAATGTATTTTGAAAAGTTGACTTACAAATATGAAACCAGACAATATGTAAACCCCCAAAATCATAAGTTGCCTTATTTCATTGTGCTAGAACTCATGGTAGAACTGTAACTTTGTCCAGTTTATTTTTCCGAGGAGAATAGAACGGGCAGCTACGTTCTTTGGAGAGAAGCTGTAAAGCGACTTTGAGTCTATGAAAAGCGCTATATAAATTCAATTTATTATTATTATAGAAGCTGGAATAGTTGAGCTTGTATTGATTTATTGTTCCTGCTTCAGATTTAGACGAGGAACTTACCACTGTGCACAGAGCGATCATCTATTGATACACAAACATCATTTATATCTTTAAAGACGACACAAGAGTTAACTGTTTTGCCAGCAGCGTGTTAGCATTTCAACAAAGTGCTGTGTGTCCACAGTGTGTGCAGACTGTAGTTACAGTTTTGCCTGAGGCCTCTTGGAGGAGCAACACTTAGGTTTTAGTTTGTGATCTCCTTGCAGGGAAAACGGCCTCTACCATGTTTCGTTTGAGCTTCAACTTTACTCTGCAAACAAGAGTATTGGGAGTTGCACCTGGAATTGCCTCTAGCCTGGAAATAAATAACAAGACCTTTGCTATTAAAATGTGAAAAGGTGAAGTGAAAAGCATGCAGCTTTTACTTGCATCTATTCTGATTACAGTTTTTTATGATTGCTATGAATTTTTTTTCAATACTTTTAACAACTTTCCTAAACTCTTAACACAGTTAGCACAACATCTGTCTGTGTAGGCTATACAATTAACACATTTCTTGTTGCTTTGACACAAATGCATACAGTTAACATAAATTTAAAATGATTGAACTTCTTTTACACACAAGCTCCTATTTCTATAATAGGCGGTGCTAAAAGTTACTATAATCCGTTCAAGGAGTTGATAAGCAGACAGATTAGCGAGCTAGTTGATAAGTTCTCTACTTCCACTTTATAAACAGCATTGCGTCCCTGTTAGCCGTCAGCTAGGTTGAAGGCGGACAGCTGAGGGCTGAGGTGTGTGGGGATGACATCATCGATACGCACAGATGCGGTTTCGCCGTACACACAAAGCCAAACGTGAGCCGGCTTTTTTTTTATTCACCCTGGGACCAGGTTTAAAAAAAGTGCGTTTAAGGGAAGTGCGTTTACAGGATTCGTGTGGACAGTCGGCCCAAACGATGCAAAAGATGTGCGTTTGCATCAAAATACGTCTTCGTCTGGATGGGGCCTAAGAGGAGTACCAGGACAATTCTGTCTCTGTCTCCTTTTTTTCATAAACCGTACATTCTATAAAGCTACTCTGAGATGGGTCATTCATTCACTCATTCATCTTTTGTATTGAATTTCTGCAGCAAAAGAAACAAAATGCATGCATTTACTAAACCCAACAAAAGAAAAATGTAGAGAGGCTTCAAGAGAAACTGCAGTGCAAAACACAATCTATGATCAATACAATCACTATTGTCTATTGTATATGGAGCAGACCTGACACATAAAATACTGCAGTTTCTGTAATTCCATCTGATTGTCATCTATTGTTCTATGACTGACTAAATGTTCCTGGTGGAAGAGAACATGTGTTAGTGTTTTGGAAGAATTATTTGATTTTGAGACATGTTTGCATTGTTTTGGTAGACATAGTGTATTGGATTTCAATCAGGAGAGTTATTATGAATATAAATTATGCAACGTGCAAAGTCTCTGGAGATAAGACTCCATCAAATCCATAAATGCAGGGGGGGTGTAACCCATACATATCCCCCGATGGAGTCTAGACACTGGTGGTGGTGATGAAGGTGGACAGGAACCAATCAAGAGTGCCAAGAGGAAGTCACTCGCCGAAACCCGAAGTACCTGCCGATACTACCGGGGCTTGAAAGGGGAGGAGGCGGGACGCACTCTAATCCTGAAACGACAACTGACAACCGGAAAGGAGAGAGGAGATTTAAACAAGATGTCATGCTGTGATTGGCTTGCAATACATGGCTGTCTCTGATTGGTTTAACTGAAACAGCTGAACCTGATTGACACTGATGAGCGATAGCCTAGGAACAGCTGATTAATTAGGAGTGATGTAAAAGTCTTCCTGAAAGAACTTACGCTGAGCTCCATTTGTGAATTATCGTATTTTGAAAATTAGTGTTGGGGTTTAGTTTACAATGTGTGATTTTGAGCATGAAATTAACTGTTTTGCCAATTGTGTGTTGTAGGTGTGTTGGTGCGTTAAGAGTTTAAGAAAGTTGTTCAAAGTATTGAAAGAATTGTCATAGCAATCGAAAAAAACTGTAAAACCAAAGGATGCAGCCAATGGCCAAGTGACTTTGCTCAAGATGCAAAGGCGTTTATACCGGTGGGATAAATGAGTCTTGCCCCCGACGCAAATCTAAAATGGGTTGGTCTGAAGTAGCTAGGTGCTATTATGACGGCGGTTTTGCCTGGCGCATGCCAGGAGTGGTTTACGGCCGAGGAGACGTTCTTGTCAGGGCTGGAGCAGGAGTCCATGCTCCACCAGGAGCACATTGCGCATTGCCACCCCTGCAACCTCAAGTGTCCAATCCCACCGTAGTTCAACATCACGTCTCCTTAAGTCCTCTAATATTTCCTCATTTATGTCATCAACACATCCATGATTCATGGAAATGTTGTGTAAAACACAACAAGCCACAAAGAATGCTGCGACGTTTTGAGGACTGTACTGTAAAGTTCCTCCTGACCTATCCAAACACCTGAAGCGCATTTTCAGTAATATTTTCCTTGTAATTATGTATGGTTTGCAAAAATGAGAACTGCTGCATCCGTGTAGATGAGAGAAGCAAAGTGTATGCGCGTTGTGCACATGCTATGGCCAAGCATGCGCCCCTAAAATAGCATCTGAATAACGCGCTACTGACTTTAGACTAGCACCACTGACTTTAGACTAGGTTTTTCCTGGTCAGTGGCGGAATTGTTTTCTGAAACTGCAAAATAGCACCAGGGAACGTTTGCGCCTGAACACGCCGCCTCTTTTCTCTGAACTGCCCCCAGGAGCGCAAGTTCACTCCCTAATTTACCAATGTGCGTCTATGGAGGGAAAAGTCTGCTGTGCGTCGGGTGCAAAATAGGAATGATACATGCATTGGTGTACAAAGTAGTGCTGGGCGGTATGACCAAAAATGTATATCACGGTATTTTTTAAGATTCTGGCAGTATCACAGTATATCACGGTATTTTCTTTCTTTGCTTGACTGGGTCTTTATATAGGTTTATAAGGGCTTATTCTACTGTCAGGAGTACATAGAATATCACAAAAACATTTTAATGTCATCATGTTTACTAAAAGTTTTGATTAATAAAGGGTTTGCTTGGCTCTACAACATTATACATATATAACATTACACAATAACGTTATATGAAGGATATGCATCAAACAGTTACAGAATCTAAACTAGTTTTATTGTGCAAACTGCAAAGTAGTAAAATAAACTTAAATCAAATCAATAAACATACAAACAACTTTAACATGGTTTCCCTTTCAAAACAAAATAGTTGTAGGATAGTTGTGTAAACACTGGGCACCTGCACGTAGCTCCGCTGTCAGCCTGCTTTGGTGTTTGAATAATGTTAGTAGGTTGGCAGACGTATTTCAGCGAGGCAAGACATATTAAATCCAGTATTTTAATCATTGCTCTGTCCCGTCTTTCTCTCGTCTTTCTCAACTGTCTGTAGCAGGACCATAGGTGGATATTGCGTTCATAATCTGCATGCTTGAAGTGGCGTCTTTACAACCCGGTCACGGCCGACTAACGTTAGCACGGCGAGTAACGTTAGCTAGCTAGCACAACCAAGTAATGTTTAGCGACGGCCAACCACAGTGGCTAAATTATGCCAGATTTTTTAGAAACAAAAGAAATTCGGAACAACAGACGGCTCCTCTCTTGAGCATACGTTGTTCTGGTGTATCTCCGGTCTTTCTTCATCCTCTAACTTTCTTCTCTGTTCTTGAATGTGCAGTAGTGACCGGAGCCTCTCCCACTTTAACAGACTGTTATGCTACCTGGCTAGCTAGCTAGCAACTATAATGTTACCCGTCATGCCGTTCGGCGGTGTAAATTTGTAAATGTAAAATTATTAGCTAGTGTTTGAAATAGTTTAAGTTACAAATAGTTTTGTGCTATGGTGTTTTATCCTGTAAAAGAGAGTTAGTTGTGGGTTATTAACTGTTGTGTTATGAAGTTACTGCAATGAGTGAGAAGGGTACGTAGTTAACAGGGCTCCAATTCTCAATTTACTCAGAAATTACATTGTCCGTAGCGCCCTCTGCGGCAATTCACCGGTATTATGGTATATGAAAAATTCATATCAAATGGGAAATTAATATCGGTATACGGTACAAAGAACGGTCATTGCACAAAAGAAAAAAGAGTTAAAGCGAGTAAGCCTTTCTGAAAAGATACGTTTTTAGGTGAGATTTGAAAGTGGTTATGGACGTGGAGTGTTGAATGTAGTGGGGCAGGGAGTTCCAGAGGTGGGGGGCTGAGTGACCGAAGGCTCTAGACCCCATGGTAACCAGACGAGCAGGTGGGAGGATGAGCTAGATGGAGGAAGAGGACCTGAGAGAACGGGTGGGTGTCTTGATATGGAGGAGTTCAGTGAGATACTCAGGGGCAAGATTGTTGATGGCTTTAAATGTAAGGAGTAGGATTTTGTAAATGATGCGGTATTTGAAGGGGAGACAATGAAGTTGCCGCAGGACAGGTGTTATGTGACTGATGGAGGGGGTTCTGGTAATGATGCGGGCAGCATCATACACAGCATTTGGACTAGTTGTAGTTTATGGATGGATTTGTCAGGTAAACCATAGAGGAGAGAGTTGCAATAGTCTAGGCGGGAGGTGACCAAGGTGTGAACCAGAATTTCAGCACTGTTGGGGGAGATAGGGAGGTATTATGGTTGTGATCCAGAGATATTATTATATTTTGTGTAACAATATAATATTTCTTAGTCCTTAAGCTGTGACAAGCATAGCCTTTATTTTGATTTACTTATTACATGTCAATAGCTTAGTCAAATTAGCATTCCTTTGAACATTTCTGTAAATGGTAATTGGATGGTTTATCATCACTTCAACCTTATACCCCATTGACTATGTCATTTCATTAACCTTAACATTAAAGTTGTCATTTTATTAATCAGTTTCACTAGTGTGCCTGCTGTCCCAACCAATCAACAGGAGAGCGAGCACACATCTTCCACAGCACCTCATCTTATCTCACCTGGAAAACACAGGAAGCTATGTGAGACTGTTGTTGATTGGCTACAGTTCAGTGTTTAACCCCACAGCTCCCTCCAAGGAGCTTTAAGGGTTTTTTATAGTCGTGCGTAGAATCGACAGCTCAGGGTCCGGCGTAGACGCAGAGGGGTCTGCGTCTACGCCGGACTCTACGCCATAGCCTGACGTGCACCTCTCGAAAAATGTAACTACACGTCACAGCAACGCGCACGTCGCTCGGCCGTGGCTTGGTAGCATTGCATTTCCCCCCCGACTCATTTCCTGGTTCTCCTTCTCCATAAACAACATGAAATCAAGGAGAGGGTTAACTTCTCCTGCTCCAGATTTCCCACCGTGGTCAGAAAGAACAGAGGAGACACTTTGTTTCTCTCACTATGACTCTAGAGTCACTACTCGCTCTGAAGATAATCACCGTCACTCTCTCATTTCCTCCTTGCTCTAAAACACACTCCCCTATCTATTTATCTATCTATCTATCTATCTATCTATCTATCTATCTATCTATCTATCTATCTATCTATCTATCTATCTATCTATCTATCTATCTATCTATCTATCTATTTATCTATCTATCTATCTATCGTCTTAGTTATGTGAAAGAACAACACAAGAGAAATGGCTTAGAAAGATATTAAACATATTTACATATTCTAAGACTTATAGATTTGTTAGATTAGAATGTAGTCTATGAGCTATTATAGATTAATAATATTTATTTGTTGAACTATAACGCCTTTTGTAAAAGAAGTCACTTTAAATGTTGGTACACTCAAAACAATAACTTTTTTTACTTGATAAAATCATTGTAACAATTTACACTTAATGTTTTTAAGTACATTTTACTGCTGTGATATCAAGTACAACTCACTTGCCAGTATCAAGTAAAATGTACTTACCTCTAAATGCAGAGATGGGAAAAGTACTCACTTCTCATACTTAAGTAGAAGTACAGAAACTTGTGTTAAAAAATACTCTGGTAAAAGTAGAAGTACTGATTTAACTTATTTACTTAAGTAAAAGTAACAAAGTACAGGCTTGGAAATGTACTTAAAGTATAAAAGTAAAAGTAGCCTTGCGAATGACAACCATTTTTTATGCAAAGCTACCTGGACCACAAATGTTACTAGTGCAAGCTGAGAAACTTCAGCAGACATGGAGAAAAGGCTCTTTATGTATATATGCCATTGTCTACATTTTAAATGGATGTCTGCCAAAAGGCCTAAAACATCACATATATGAGCGACACGACACCCCAGACAGTCGGTACTGTGACGTTTCTGAATACTAACTGTACACGGGCAACAGACGTTTAAGTATTGATGGCGTTTATTTAAAGTCCTGGAAAAACAACACTTAGAGTTGAGAAAAGATAAGACAGATTTAACTTTTTGAGAAACGCAACCGAACCTGAACGCATCACACAAATAAGCCGTTTAACCGACACCCCCCCACTGTCACACAAAACCATGACTAATAATTAGCATCATCATACAACTTTTGTATCGATTAGCAGTAAAATCTGCTGATAAGGGCCTACATTTACTCAAAAGTATTTAATAAACTGTTTACAATCTTCAGCACCATGGCTAACAAATGCATAAAAAGCAGACGGAAGGAGAAAAAAGCTCCACTCTTTCTATTTTAGTTAATTATCTGACCATTGCTAACTAACATTACCATATAGTCATTTAATTGTGTAAAGCAATGCCTATTTAAGATTTAAGAATTTACTCTAATGTTGCATAGTCATTGACCTTATGAAGGCCAGGAGTTCTCACTGTCTCTCTCATCATCTGAAACAAGGAAATATAAACATTGTATTCTGTTTACTGCTGTACTCAGACACACAGGTACACACCACTGTCTATGGTACACACAGACACACAGACACACACACAGGCGCGCACACACACACACGCATGTACACACACGCACGCGCGCACGCACACACACACGCGCGCGCGCACACGCGGTATCATATAAACTAGGCTACTCTCACTTACCAGGTAACAGTAGGCTAACGTTGGTGGCAGCTGCAGTATCACCCGACGTGGCAGCAGCTTCAGGGACAGACTTTAGAAAACACTGAAGTAGTGTTATTTAGGTCTGTTTAGTAACGTTTCATATCTCGTTACTTATAAAACTTTGTTCGAACTCTTGGTTAACTAGCTAGTTGCGAGAAAGGAAAGACTGTGCAAAGAATGCAACTTGTTGTTGCTTAGTAACGTTAAGTGACCTCACGTCAGATCCAGAGCCACGGAAACCCCGAAGGTCCAAATGTCAGAGCTTCCCAACACAGACGAGGTGAATTTATGAATGAAAATGAGAACGTTCTGTCACAAACAATGTTGTTACGTATCATCGCGCTTTTGTAAGTGGGTAAGTAACGAGCCACTTTTGTAAAACGTAAGGAGTAGAAAGTACCAGTATTTGTGTTAAAAATGTAAGGAGTAAAAGTAAAAAGTCGGCACAAAAATAAATAGTAAAGTAAAAATACCTGAAAAATCTACTTAAGTACAGTAACAAAGTATTTGTACTTCGTTACTTCCCATCTCTGTCTAAATGTAACATTTGTGAAGACATTAAGTAAATGTTACTTCATTATATTTTAACTTAGCAGGTTGCATTTATTAAAAGTAATTAAGTAAAGTTAATTTTAAAAGGAACATCACTGTTGTAACGTGAAAATATCAAGTACATTTTATAAATATATATTTACTGTTATGAAGTAATTGAGATTTTATGTCTGTCCATTTCACATTTTGAATGACTTTGTTGCATGAATTTATATTACTCACTATTATTATGTAAATGTTGCTTTTGTTACCAAATAAATATAATAATTTTCTCTGCATCAAATACTTTTATCACACATCACAATTAAATACAATAAAGTTGAACACTTTATTATGTCAACATTCACAATGAACCATTAAATCAGTATCTTCACATCAACTGATTAAGTCTTGAAACAAGTAGTTAAGGTGCATTCAGTAACCTCTGTGATAATTTACAATAACTGTATAGAATTAACCTTGTATGGTTCGACTAAACCTCAGCAGCCAACAGTGGCATAACTAACATTAATAACGAGCACATGCCTAGTCCAGCTGAAACAGAATGGTCACTTTTCCTCAATGCTCATTCAAGCGTCTGCTGTTCTGTAAAAGCAAAACAAAAAAACAACATAATTTCCCCTAAAGAAAAGGAAAATCCATTCTACTCCATCCAACACAGATCTGGAATGATACTTTTCAAATACCCAATTAGAATCTTACAATTCACTGAAACAATGCATTAAGTAAGGGTTAATGCCCGACGAGGTGTCCATTGTAATGGACTTCGGCGGAGGCAACCGTCCTCCGCACACGCCTCGCCGTCGTCCATTAATACCTGACAATGGACACCTCGAAGGGCATTAACCCGCTTATACCATGGTCACTTGCCAAATAACATATTTTTAAACGTTTATTTCACATTTTAATTAGTTTTACAATCGAAATCTAAAGTTTTTACAAACAATAACTCTGTTTCCCTGGTTACGCCTGGCGGTTTGACTAATACCTGGAACAATCATTCCCATCCATCAGGTTCTAATGCAATGCAAACGTTGATCACTCCTCCAGGAAATAGGAAAACCTTAGATACGACATTGCCACCCTTAGCAACCGGAGATGTTTATAGTCCGCTCAGCTGATAGAATCCTTCAGCTCAGCTACGAGCCAGAAGGCTAACGCTATGCTAGCTGACGCTATGCTAGCTAACGCTATGCTAGCAAGATCCAAAGTCAATAACATTGTGCAGGGCTCTCAAGTGTCACGCATTGAGCGTGACAGTCACTCATTTCGGTCTTTTGTCACGCACTCCCGCCACACATTGTATTTCTCACGCAGAAAAACTATTTATAATATTTTTAATATTCCGCACCGCCCAAAATTTCTCTGGCCGCGCCGCTCTCACTATGGAACCGGGAAAATCAAGCGTCTCCCCTGGAGTTCTTAGTCGAGCCTGCCGCTTATCAATCAGCCAATCAAAAAAAACAAAGAAAGGGGCTACACCAGACGCGCCGACAGCTGATATTGCCGAGGCTTCGGCTCGAATGTTTTGAGTGTAGCCCTGAATGTATTTTGAAAAGTTGACTGACAAATATGAAACGTGGCTTAGTGTCCACTCTCACTGTAAAAACCTGCAGCTTCAGGTTTATGGACGCGGTCTGCTGTGGAGATGCTGCGGCAGATGTGACGCGTTTGAGCTCCGTTAATTCTGTTCTCCACCTCCGACGTAGAGCAGCCTTCAGCCACTTCACTAAACTTTGTCTCATTCAGAGACCCAGACGGGGATCTGGTCTGTCAGAAGGTCTGAGGTCTACCGTATCAGCAGAGCAATCACGTAATGCACAGCAGACTATTGTGCAGGTGGATTATTTTCTGAAATATTGTGACTTTATTCTTGTAATAGCCTATTATCACTTTATTTTTCACAAAATATCACGACTCCTCCTAATCTCAGAGAGCATGGGATGAGTTATATTTTGAATGTGCAAACGTTTTGGACATGAGCAGAAATCTTGCTCAAACACATCTGAAATATTAAAGTCCAGGGGTTTATTAATCCATTAAAATGAATAATGTATAATTGAGGTGAATAATTGTCAAATGCACATTTAAGGAGGTTACTTCCCCAACAAAAGATGCAAAAGAGAAGGTAAGAGTAAATGATGCCTAAGCTACATGTGTGCTGACTCAGATATAATTAGGAAAGTTGATCCAAAGGAGAATAAATAGTTGAAAGCAATACAGAATACCTGAGAGCCTTACTGCAATATATTCCATTATGTTTTTATATTTGAATTGTAATTTGTGTCCCTTTACATAAAGATATTTCCAGCATATTGATTCAGAAAAAGGTACTAATAGGTGGATAGAAATTCACCACAATGCAGGAAATTAAGTGTTTAATGCTCAACATTTTCTGGGGGTGGACCCCCAGAACCCCCCCATCATAAGTCACCAAACAAATCTGGAACCAGAACCCTGTCCTTTTGGCTGCCAGGCCAGCTATGATTATTGGTGCCATCTAACTAACATCTACAAACTGGAAGCTATAATGAACATACACTGGATATTAACAAGCTGTGTGTGTGTGTGGGGGGGGGGGGGGGGGGTGGAATGTCACTCTTGCCTGTCTTCAAAACTTGAGAGCCCTGCATTGTGTACAGTTGGCAATCAGTAATTAAAATAATTTGACAGTATGTTAAACAACAAGACAAGCAAGCTATCCAGCCATGTCATTGTCCCCAAAACAATATAACGACTTTTACGAACAATTTGATCCGCGATGTGTAACGTTACTGTCGGCCGCAGCAGCGCAGCCTGGAGTAGCGACCTGAACAGTGAACGGGATGTGAGATAACGTTATTCTCTGTGAAACAAAGTCAGTCCAGAGGGGAAATATAACTTACTACTTGCAGCGTGTGTGTTAGCGCCATCCTGTGGTGATCAGAGGACGAGTTGGAAATAACAGATCCACATTTCCTTTTTGATTTAATGTAGCGCATTGATTTAGTTATTGATTTAACGGTAAACAGTCCGTTTCACCGGGACACCTTTACTAGGTGTCCTACATCACTTTTTTATGGACACCCAGCAGCCAATCAGAATCGAGTATTCACCCAGACCATGGTATAACAGCATTCAAACAACACTAAGTGCTCTTTCTGCTCTTAAAACCGTAACACATTAAATCATTTTAAAAGTTAAAAGTAGTCACAGTTCTGGATAGTTCTTCCTTTGGCCTTTGTCTCTAATAAACAATAACAGAAAGAGCAGGTGATAAGACAACATCACTAAAGTCTACTACTTTTTTATCTAGTGACTCTTGCATATTAATGTGGTCAAGTGTTCTGAAATGGGTATTTATATTCACACTGACACACAATATCTTCATTCCACAGTGCCCCCTTTTTTTAAAATCTTACACCAGCAATATACATAGTCAACAACAAATGCAACAAGATATCTAACAGGTAGTCGTGGCCAAATTTAACCACATTAAACAAACATTTTGGGGAATCAAAACATAAGGCAGCTCCAAGTCTATGAAATATCCATTAAGCTCTCCTGCACATGGGCGTTGGGTCCAATAGAGCCGAATCTATCTTTTGAAGTTTTTGTTACAATCGTTGAGATGGAGAAGTAAGTTGGGGTGTACCAACAGCCTCGATTGTACAGCACTTGCCAAGTTGATAGCATTTAGGAGAGCAACTTCAACTTTAAAGATTGCACTTTTGGGGACATCTTAACACCATCCAGGTCCAGAAAAAGTTTCTGGAATACCTCAAAAGTGTAGCGCAGTGATGGAGGGTATGCCAGGTTGAGGGCATAAATAAGGCCCATCAGCAGTGGGCAAGCTTTAGCTGTACTGCCACATCCTGGAAACATCTCCCTGCCTTCCAAAAGGATGGACACATCGACTGGATCCTCTCGATCAGCACCATGGACGACCAGTATCTTGAGGATATGTTCAGTGGCATCACTGCGGGTGTCCTCCTGCATACAATTGATAAGAAAGAAAGAACACAATTCTATTGAGAAACAAATACAAAAGAGATTCATTATCAGAGCAGAACCAACATGCTTGCTAAAAATTACTAAACATAACTCACATTATGTTAAATTCAGTATAATGTCTTTTACAGTGAGTCAACATAAGTAAAAAAGTGTTGCGCAAGTCAGCTGCAATTGACAGATTGTACCCATAAAATGAATGTTGATCGAAACCATACATTGTGTGCCTCTGAACCTTTACAGTGCCAGGAAACCCGATGACTTTGTAACATCCAGACTACTTTTAATTTGTGACTGCACATAATTTGGACCATTGTTGAGTAGAAAATCTGCATCTGTTTGTGTCTTACTTTTTCACTTGCGCTTAAAAATGATTTTTATGACACATAAAAAGAAAATCATGCAATCTTCAAATAGCTCTTCTTCTTTCTCACCGAGGTGCAGGATAAGGCTGCGGATGACAGTTTCACGTCTCATCTCAATGCTTTGGTTCTGTGAACAGATTGATAATGTGTCAATACTGTGTGCATTACAAACAGCAGGAGTTGTCCTGCATATATACCTGCATGCAGTTTTTGTGTGGGCAGTTTTCTGCAGATTTTAACCTGTTAAATTTAAGAGTTTTTAAAAACCATTAGATATATATTTATTTATTTCCCAATCCAATACAGTTTTAAGATTTGTCAAAAACACATGCATTTACTTATCTATTTGTGGATTTTAGACTTTACATTTTTTTAAAGATTCCCTGGTGTGTAAGTGTGAGAGTGTGTGTGACAGAGAAGAGAGCGTGAGAGAGACTTTCTCCCTGCATGACTATTTTAAATAAGCCTACCCGGCTCAGTCTGTCCAGAAATGGCCTCAGCTTGGTCCCGATGACACCTCCCTTGGTCATCATCAGGGCAATAAGTTTTGTTGTGTAGTGGTCAGTTTGTACATAAAGCTCTGCTCCAGTGAAACTCTAGTTATTCTGCTGAATTCCTCCTTGATCTGAATTGACAAAAAGATACAAAAGTACAAAATTAGGAACTGGGCCAAATAGTCTGATGCCGAGTTTTAAATCCTGTAGATATTAATGATGGAATGACAAAGCAAGTACTTGTTACAATGATGAACTCAAAAAGAGAGACACCAATATGGCTTCCAATTTTAAATTATTGTTTGTTTATTGTTGTTACTGCCCAATAGAGCAGGTATAATATTTAAGGGTTTATAGATTCACCTACCTCAGCCTCACAAAACAAAGCAGGCCATCTCTCTCTGAAGTCTTCAGCAGGACCTGTCACTGATATCACAACACACTGCTGTACTGTTCTGTTACCTGTTGAGAGAAACAAACTTTGCCTTTTAATACAGCATTGAGTTTGTGACGAGTTTGCACCTTGGCGTGGCAACGAGGCGAAGGGGCTTGCCGCCCATCGCATTCAAAGTTAACCGTTCCTGCTTCAGCTCCTAGACCGAGATGCACCAGGCTGAAGCTACTGATGTTAACTTTGGGCTAACTGTTATCCCAACTGCTCCCTCACTTTAGCTGTGAAAGGCTGTGGTCTAATGTTATACATCAAATGAGCAGTAGGCTCATTTTCTCAGACTTCTATAGAAACAGACCTTTTTTATGGAGCCAGTAGAGTCGCCCCCTAGTGGAAGGTACAGAGAATGCAGCTTTAAAGGAGCTTCAACATTGGATTCACTTCTCAAGCCGCATTCACACAGCCTGCGTTAGCCACCGAGGGTCTGGCAAAAACGCAGGTCTTCTCATGCATTTTGAATGGGGGTAGTGTGTTTAGGCTTTGGCGGGGTGCAAAAAGTTAAGACAGACTCAACATTTGGAGAAACGCAACCCCACGTCATGCTGCGGTGGCCAATCATGTAACCAGAGATCAGACTTCTTCTGTCGGTATTTTGAGCCAGAGTCCGGTACAGGAAACAGAAACATCACTGCCTCTATTGCTGCCACAAGAAAGTTTTAAAACACCAAACACAAGCACTGAACTGCCTGGTAGTTTGTGGAACAGGTGAGTTTCCTGTAACAAAGCACTCCTTATGTGTGGGAAGTTGTCGCCACCTAAAGATGCAATCAAGCCCCACCCACAGAGCAGCAGCAGGAGCTCTGACTGGTCAAAGGAGTCTGGCCAATCACAGCCCCTGTAGCTGCTCTATGTGTGGGGCTCCATTTAATTTTGAGCACAGCACGAATATTCACATTTTACACATTTTCAATATTTGATGGGGACTTGAAGGGAGACGAAATAAATTAAACGTAGAGATACAGATGGGATGGACAAGCTGTTTATTAAAGACTACACTTCATAACTGACATACAGACAAAAAGAATATAAACAGTAACAAACTTAAGATACTATTGTTTTAATATGAAGACTTTGACACATTCCCCATGATCACTGGAATCCAGCATACAGAAGGTTTTAACAGCATTTCCTGTACGCATGTATTAAAACATACTGTATACATAAAGACAAGTGAGTTCTGAACAGAAGACATGACGTGGATGGGGAGGTCTTCCGTTCTGCTCATGCAGAGAAGTAAGCAGACGCTACGGAGGGCTTCGTTGGCTGAGGGAACTCTGAAAAGGAAAATTAAGTTGTTTATTTCCATAAAGACTTCCAAATTATTACAACACTTTTTGCATTTCTTAAAAACAATCACAATGGTCTTGGGCGATGCTAAGCTCCGGACGCATGTCTCAGGAAGGAATTGTTTTGGTGGAACATTTGCACTCCGCAAAAGAAACACCACATAAAATATGAAATGAAGTTAACTGTTGACAAAATACATTAACGTTAGCTGGACACATGGTTAAACCTCATTAGTTCTTACATTGTCATGTCATTGTGTACTTTTCATTTATGCTTAAACAGAGATTATCTCAGTACAGCACATATAGTTATTTTGTTTCCATTTCAGCACCGGCGAAATCTGGTCAAATGCATACGAGACCTCTCTGTGAAACAGATAGGCCAACAATGTCACGGTAACCCATCTTCTAGCTTAGCAGTTGTTCCCAGTGCATCTTTGTGACCTAGGGGTGATAGTGGGTCAAAACAAGGGACACATAGGCTCCAGGGTGTCACTTATGATTTAGATTGTATGCTGATTCACAGATATTCCTGTGTAACAGAATGCAAAGTCGTGTTTAGAATAGGCCATGTGTAAGCACACATGGCCCTCCCTCTCCCTTCACTCCCTCTGTTATCCATATAAGCTCAGTGCTTTTGTTTACTCATTGAAGATCCTTTTCCACAACTGTGCTGTGTGCCTCTTGTGAAATCGTGTTCCTCCTATTTTGCAAAATATATACTTTAATAAAATACAAAAAAACCTCGTTCAGTCTAGGACTATTTTCTTTGTTTCATCCTCATTGTACTATTTTCCTCCAAATCATCCTACACCTGCTGCACCAGAATTATTTCCCACCACATGCCCTAAACATATTCTTTGCAAATCTGTAGTCATTCCCTTAAAGAACCAAGCAGGCCTGTCTTGTTGCACCATCCAAATTTCATCTAAAACTTGACATTTTCAGCGTGTAGCTTACAAGCTCGAAGCTTGTCGTTTCCCGAAGAGAACAAAGTTTGAGAACGGAAACACAGAGAGAGGAAGGATGTCAGGCTTTATCCTGGAAACGTACTTCCGTTGATCCCGACTACACATGCACCAACATAGACAGGAACATTATATAATTGACCAAAACAAAGAACAGAGACGCTCGAATTACAACACACACAGAGGAAGTGGGACTTCATTCTCTGCTCAGAGCGCCATTACTTCACTATATGTTTACAGAGCTTATATTAGTTTGCTGCTATATTAATGTCTGAATTTCAAGTACAGAACCCTTTAAGAGGCTTCTTAAAGAAGTGTTACAATTGCGACCAAATTTAGTGTGGTGTGCCATTACCTTGTAGGGTTGTACTTTATTAAATAGGGAAACTACTTTAGTTGTACTGTATAGTGCACTTGGAAATAGTCTTACAGACCAACATGAAACAGAATCATGAAAAGGTCATGGATCTAGTCCTGCCTGAAAGAATGATCTTTCTGTGGCCGGGTTGGCTCAGTGGTTAGAGCAGGCGTATATGTACTTGGAGGTTTATGCCTCGACGCAGTGGTCCAGGGTTCGAGTCCGACCTGTGACGATTTCCTGCATGTCTTCCCCCTCCCTCTCACCTAGCTGTCCTGTTGATTAAAGGCGGAAAAAGCCCCAAAAATAATCTAAAAACAATAAAGATAAAAGATCTTTCTGCCAAATGGCCGACCTCTGCTCTCACACCAAACACTTTGGAATACTGACGCTGGAAGACATGATTTTCTCTGACACAACAGCCAAATCAAACCAGCCTTCACTGTTTGATGGATATCGTAATGATGTTACCTTTGCTAAGCAGATTAGACGACAGACCATAGATTGGGATGCTATCATCTCTCCTCTCAAAGTACTTTGAATCCAGACCTGCAGAGCCTCCCCTGAGGACAGAACACACACACACACACACACACACACACACACACACACACACACACACACACACACACACACACACACACACACACACAGTTAGGTAAAAGTGTTTCTGAATCTGACACGACAACTGGCTGCCCGTCAAGAACTAAACTCACGTGTGTCTGGCGGGCGGCTGTGCTGATCTCTGTTCAGCAGGAGTCCCATCAAGTCTGGCTGTCTGAGGATAGAACTGGACCTGGGGAAAACACACACATCTGTAATTGGCCTCAGCATTAACACATTTCTATGTCGTTTTTCATGTGAGGCACGTGGCTTTAACATTATAACTGATGTAAGTTGTATAATGTGTGTTTGGTTGCGTTTCTCCTACCCTCAGGCCAGTTGTTGTGGACAGAAGTGAAGGATTGTCTAAAGATTCAGGAGACTTCCTGGACAGCTGCTTCTCATTCAGCTGCTTGTTAAGCCAGTTGATAACTGTGGTTAAAGACAAACGCAACAGAAGATGAGTCGTGGTCAAAAACTGACCAGGTCCTTTGATCTTCAAACTAGTACACTCGCATAGATTATGGATTTTTATTGATGGAAGAGATGTACGTAATTTTGCAATTTCACCAAAGTAATTTGTGTAAAAAAAACAACTATGAGACAAACTGTTATTCAAGTGAGTATTTTCATGCGTCTTCAGGAGTGCAGGAGAACATGTCAGGAGTGGCTCTTCTCCCTGTCTCCCCTGGAATAATAACTAATCAGCATGCAGTGAGGCAGTGAATGCTCCGCCCTCATTGGTCCGATCACAGCGGCCTCGACAGAGAAAGCAGGGGGACACTAACAGCTGGATGAAGGTTGCGTTTGCAAGCATCAAAACGTCAGCCTGAACTCCGGTGGAGTGGACGTTGTTATGGAGCATCTGTGAATATGTTAGCATCAGCAGGCTAACTGATAGGTGTGCTATGTTGCACCCGAGTTAACATTGCACATCTGTTCATGTGCGCAGCAAGAGTCAAGAGTACAGTAGTAGTAGTAGTAGTCAAGAGTACAGTAACTTGTAATATAGTTTTATCTCAATTTTAACTGTGTACCAGTTTTCACTGAGACTGTGCAGTTGCTCAGATCTGATTGGGTAAAGACAAGTATGTGGAGCTGCAGTCTGAGTGGAAGTAGGTCAAGCTGTGGTTCACCCTCACACCAGATGGCAGCACAGCCACAGTATTCTGTCTGTCTACAGGGGGGGGATTGCTGTGCATTTCATTTTGGATTTCAGGTTTATGGTTTATTTTTAACTTATTAATATACAACATGCATTGTAAAGTGCCCATATTATGAAAAAAAAAATCACTTTTTCTGGGATTTGGGGTGTTATTTTGTGTCTCTGGTGCTTCCACACACACATACAAACTTGGAAATAAATCTATCCATGTTGTTTTGAGTGAGAGTCTCCGGGTGAGCTGCTCAAAATCTGCACGGATTTTTACGTCACTAGCCGAAACGAGCTGGCTAACCACAACCGTTAGCATGCTAGCGCTAACATGCTACCTCGTTCTCAATTGCAAAGCACCGCTACAACACACACAAGTTCACCATAATCTACAAAATAACTACTTACATGTGCGCCCTCGTTTAGAAGAAGTCTCCCGGCTAATCCTGCCTTGTAACTGACCAAAGTTGGAGAAACAACCTTTCTTTTACTGTTTTTTTAGTGTTCTTTTAGTGTTTTTTGAAAATTAAACCATGTAAACCTATTCTGGTACAACCTTAAAATACAATTATGAATCTGAAAATGAGCATAATATGAGATCTTTAAATTTGTATGTATACCATTTCAGAACCACACCCAGCCATACATCTAGGGCTGCAGCTATCGATTCTTTTTGTAATCGGTTAATCTAGAAATTAATCGATCGATTAATCGGATATTTTATTTTGCGTTTTGAAACAGCCAAAACAAATAATGTATAACGAAAATGATGTGGCTGTAAAATGATCAAGCATTTGGCTTTTATTTATTCCAACTCCAACATTTGGCAATTTAATTTAATTAAGTTTCATGCTGTAATCTAGCCCTGACATCAAAGTAAATATCTGTTTTATGTAGATTTCTACACCTGCAGCATTTACCATTAGGCTACTAACAAATAATATATAATTTCAGGGGTGAGCCTATTTGCTATGGTAACCTAGCAACCTGTGTGTGTGTGTGTGCACGCGGCAGAGTTAGAGACGAGGGTGTATGTGTGTGTAGGTTTTTTTTTTTTTTTAGGCTATACTCTCGCAATTGAACATGAATAAGTTTACTAGTTAAAAACATCAAAGCTAAACATCATATCTAATCAACCCGCATCACGACATCGCTACAAATCCAGTATGTGATTAAAATCAGCGGCTGCTTAGGCTACGTTACCTTGTTTCAGCGACGCTCGGTGAAACGGCGTGGAGCGGATGTTTTCGGTTCAGATGCTGAATCATTGAAGTCGTACCGCTGTGGTATGCCAGGTCAGTAGACACATTGCACCTTGTTCTCTTCCCAAACTTTAGACATTCTCTGCCGTTTCTGGACATCTTTACTCTCCGCCATCACGCTAACTAAATTCAAAATGTATCGCGCGCTAGTGGTGTGTTTCCTGAACAACGGTCCGTGTGGAACAATCAGATCCCTGCGTGTATAGTGCGCGTCATAGGAATTTAACGAGGCTTCGAGGCAGAGTTTTTGCCTCAAGGAATTTTTGTAATCGAGTTACTCGAGTAACTCGATGAATCGTTTCAGCCCTACATACATCCACATTGTGTTGGGGGAACTGAGTGTGTGTTTACCGTAATAAAAACTAAAGGCTGATTTATGCTTCTGCGTCGAATCGACGGCGTTTCCCTGCAGACCCTTTTGCGTCGCCGCGAACCCCCCTCCGAGCCCTCCGCCTCAGCTCGACGTACACCTCCAAAAATGTGTAACTTTGCATCGAGGTGACGCAGACCGCCAGGACTGTGATTGGTCAACTCATCCTGTGTGTTGATTAGGGCTGAAACGATTCATCGAGTTACTCGAATAACTATTACAAAAATTGCTCGAGGCAGAGTCGAAGCCTCGTTAAATTCCTATGACGTGCACTATACGCGCATGGATCTGATTGTTCCACACGGACCGTTGTTCAGGAAGCACACCACTAGCGCGTGATACATTTTGAATTTAGTTGCCGCGATGGCGGAGAGTAAAGATGTCCAGAAACGGCAGAGAATGTCTAAAGTTTGGGATCATTACATACTAAAAAAGGAAGAGAACAAGGTGCAATGTGTCTACTGCAAAGTAGACCTGGCATACCACAGCAGTACGACTTCAATGATTCAGCATCTGAACCGAAAACATCCACTCCACGCTGTTTCACCAAGCGTCTCTGAAACAAGGTAACGTAGCCTAAGCAGCCGTACACCCTCGTCTCTCTCACTCTTACTCATGCACGGCCTGGCACGGCACACACACACACACACACACACTGCTAGGTTACCATAACAAATGGGCTCACCCCAGAAATTACCTGTTTGGCTTGATATTTTATATTCATTTTTTGTCCTCAGGTGGGTAATTTGCAGAAGGTGCAATCCTTTTTTTGTAATGTTATATTAAGAAGACAAAACTAAGGCCAAGTGGCCTTTACTATTTAAGTTTGTATTCATAGTTTTACATGTTATACATTAATTGTTGGCACTTCTAAACACTAAATGGGTAAATTGCAATAAACGGGCTTAGTTTTGGAGCCAAATGTTGGAGTTGGAATAAATACCTCTGTTTTTTTGAGAAATAAAAGCCAAATGCTTGATCATTTTACAGCCACATAATTTTCGTTATGAATTACTTGTTTTGGTTGTTTAAAAATGCAAAAAAAAAATAAAAATGTATCCGATTAATCGATCGATAAAGTGCTAGATTAATCGATTACAAAAAGAATCGACAGCTGCAGCCCTAGTGTTGATAGTCGGTGTTTGAAGCAGCCTACTGTGGGGAGTAGCAACATGCTAGTTCACTGACATAAGCTCTGCAAATAAACTCAGACATATTTGGGTTACAATGACAAAGTTTTGTAAAGTGTCTATATGTCAGCAACGTTTTGAAATTAGCACTACTTTGTGGGCAGTTGTGCTAAAGTTTGCTCGCAAATAACCTCAGACTTATCACACCCTATGGCGGTGAAATGCACCGCAATGCAAAGCAACCCCGGCAAAGAACTCCAAAAGGGTCACAACACCGTAGCTTCGGTGTGGAGTTGACGCAGAAGCATAAAACAGCCTTAAAGATAGTGACTTGAGTTTGGTCGTTATGGGACCCCTGCAGAGGACCCGGATTCAGTTATTAGTTCTACTCACCATTCTCATTGGTTTTTAACACCTCCCTGCTTTCATTTAGCTTCTGTACAGTCGTCTCCAACTGCTCCTTCAGCCTGGACACCTGCAACACACAAACTACGTTTTCATCCACTTCATATCAAATCAGTTATGTTGTGCTCATGTGTGCTGGTGTTAGCAGGTGCAGGACAAGACGCGTCAAGCTAGGTATATGGTAGCTGTGGTGTTCGCGGCACGCGCCATAAAATTACGTCACCACGGCTGTCGTTTCCAGCGTGAAGGCCCTGCGAGCTGTCGTGGCGCGTGGTTGTGCACCTACAAATTTTTGTAACTACGCGCCCACTGCAGGCGCTGCGCTTTCAGTTCAACACGGTCGGCTGGGAAGAACAGGTTAGCCTGTACAAACATCTGTATGATAGCTGAGGCCGATACGATAAAACTGATAATAGTAATGTAAACAAAGGCTTTAGTTTGACTTGGACACTTATTTTTCTAACACTACACTTCTTGTTGTGCGTTCGGAAATCCTTCACCATCTCTAGAATAAAGTATCCCATTTTCAAAGTCTCTATATCAAAAATGTGGGTTTCTTTCAACAAATTGTCCAAAATAAATAACATGGATGGTTCCATACAACGTTCTTTAGTGTAGAATAAATGATCAGTTCAATACTTTCAATTTATTTGGGTATTTTATTTTATAGCATTTGAAAAAAAAAAAATGATAGAAGGTTGAAAAAAGTGACTTGCTACTAAAACGTGCAAAAAAATGTGACAAATAAAGTCAGAAAAGCTTCAAAAACCTGATAAAAAAAAGAGAAAAAAGTGTCGAAAAACACGACCAAAACGTTGGGGGGGGGGGAAAGGTTTTCATTTTGACCCAGAAAAGCTGCGTGATTGACGGGAAGGTAAGACACAGGTAAAATATGTATTAAGACTTATTAGAGCAGACCTTATGTTCTTTTTGACAGCGTGAGTGAGTGAGTGAGTGAGTGTCTAACATTCTAACGCTGGGTTTTACAGGCAGCTTTTTTCTTTGGAGAACTGGCGGGGGGTTTTCTATGCTAATTTCGAGGCTGCTGCTCTGCACTTGTGTACCGATATCGTGAGATAATTTTTACCTCGTTTATCCACATTTAATCTCATGAGGTCTCGTGGGGACGAGGTGTGTATATGTGAAGTGTGTGTGAAGACCTACCTGCTCCTCCTTGGTGCTGAGCTGCTGCCGAGCGCTCTGCAGATCCTTTTCAACATTCTCCAGTTTTTCAGACGTTTCTTGGAGGACCTTCTCCTGGGACACGGTCACCGTGTTCTTGACTTTGATTTTTCCAACCAGGCCTCGAACCTCGCCCTGCAGCTTCTTAATGATGCCGTTAGCCTGGGCACAAAACAAACAGGAGGAGGAAGAAACAGAAGGTGCATCAATTTATTAGGTATATGATAATTATATTATTAATCTATGAAGTGATCCACATAGCAGGTGTGTTTGGGGTGGAGATGGACTGAGAAACGTGGTCTGATCCTGATATTGTGTATTTACATGTATATGTATACATATATGTATACTGTAGCAGAGGGGCAGCCTGCATGCAGCTTCACAAACCTTTATCAGCTCCTCAGACAGGGATTTCACCGTGGCCTCGAGCTTTTTTATCTGACCATCTTTACTTTCAGCATTTTCTTCCATTGATTCCTAAAGACAAAAGATAAAAGGTTAAGATTAGACTGAATAACTTTAACAATACTCCTCTCCTCTCCCCTCCTCCTTCTTTCTTCTCCCTTCGATGGATGATGTATCACTTCCTTGTTGTTGACCGTATCACAATGATACAGAACTCATGATCACAGATTAGTGTAACACAGTATAGGTGTGCAAGCAACAGCCGACAAAGAGCCCGTCAGCCATTGTAAATGCTTTCAATCAAACTTTCCATCAGGTCACAAAGCCTCCAGAGTGCCTTGGATGATTTTTGGAGGAGACATGCATGTGAGAGCAGATTCTAGCCGTGCAGTGAGCTCTTCACAAGATGGAAGACGCACAGCACACCTAAATAATAATAATGAAAACACCTGGGGTCCGTTTCAGGTAGAGGGTTTAGTGGAAACTGAGTTTGTTATGCCTGAGATGAGGAAAACTCCGGGTTTTCTGTTTCAGAAAGAGAGGTAACTTAACCTCAGAGTCAGTTACTATGGTAACTGAGCCTGGTTATTAACTGTTAGGCAGACTTTAAAACATTGTTTTTTCTCAAAACATGGCTTTTCCTTTTGTTGACGATCCCGTTGATGAAGAAACTGTATTACTTTGCAGGGAGTTAAACATATGTCGGAAGATGATATTGAGGCCCCGACACATTTTAATTTCCAGATAACTTCCTATTTGAGCGGTAGGCTAGGCCTATCGTTTTTCTTCCCAATCTATCAATTATGTATCCTACATAACCTTATCTGTCCTCATATCACTAATGTCACCCATCATGGACATGCTCTAGCCTACATCCCAGCACATTTCATTCATTTCATTTTTTCTTTACAACCTTGGTGATGCGGAGCATTTTAGTAAAGCCACTGTAGCAAAGCGCCGTCAGAAGAGATCACTCTGAAACGTGCTTTAAACATTTTTAGCGTTCCCTGGACACAAACCAGTACGAGCCATTAAAAAGGAGTTCCACAGGATTGCAGGTGAATGACGTAAACCCTTTGAAATAAAAGATTATGAATTATAATTCTGTTAATGATGGTGCTGCAGCCTCAGAATGGGATTAGTAGGCCTAAGACTTCCCCCCCCCCCGCAGGATTGCACCTAAATGAAATAGATTATAGGTTCAATACCATTTCACCAGTAATATTAGGCTATACTTATGATTAAATATGATATAGGCCTACATTATATTGGAATATATCGGCCTACGCATTTACTCTAGCAGCAATTTTCTCCCATGCAAATTCTCTCTCTTTTACAGGAGACATTGTGTTGCTTTTTTAACAAAATACATGTTCAAACTCGCGGTATGTGCGCATGAGTATTTCCGCCGACCCGTTTGTTTGTGGTTGTTGCCATGGTGAATCGTAGTATCATGGCTCCATTCATGCTGCCTTTTTAAAGTGCTGGTGAACGCGCGTAACCCTGAGTCAACCTACTCTGAGTTGATTGAACCAACTCAAATCAGCTGTTGTGAAACCAAAAACTCAGTTTTATTTTATATAGTTTATAGAATCTAATCTAAGGCTGCTGGCTAAAAATAAAAATAACAGTAAATACAGTAAGATCATACTCCACGTAGGTGGCAATGATACCCGATTATGTAAATCGGAGATCACTAAAATGAATGTTGAGTCACTTTGTGCATATGCAAAGACAATGTCGGACTCAGTAGTCTTCTCTGGACCCCTGCCAAACCTGATCAGCGATGAAAAATACAGCCACATGTCATCTTTCCAGCGCTGGTTGAAGGAATGGTGCCCAGCTAATGTGGGCTACATAGATAACTGGGGGGCGTTCTGGGGAAAGCCTGGTTTGATTAAGAGGGACGGCATTCATCCCACTTGGGACGGAGCCGCTCTCATATCTAAAAATGTGACCGAATTTATTATCGGCCATAAACCATGACAACCCAAGGTAGATATTAGTAATCAGAGGTGCAGTGCAACACGTTCCTCTGTGCCTCCGTTAGAGCAGCCGCCCTCTAACCACGGTGTCTGTGGTATAAATAAACATAATTAACATTATAAGACATATAAACGACAAGCTATTTACATTTCTCCATAAAAGGCCCAAATGTATCCAAAAAATCAAAACAGTGAGGCTCCCTTCTATGTAGAACGGGTTACAAAGCGAATAGACGATCTTTGTAGTCAAAGAACACCTTTTGTTCACTTCGTTGCATCGTTGCTGGCTTGCAGTGAGCCATCACAGCCATTCCCTATCGTAGAAGATCTCTGCTCTCGAAAGACCGGTTTCCATTGGTTTGCAGACAATAACAAAGCCCCAATGCATTCTGGGAAACCAGAGCATGGAAGCAAACGCCGATCAGCGGAGAAATACGGCCGAAAAATCATAAATTATGGACGTAACGTTTATCGATCTTGGATGTAAGAGTTTGGATTTATTGCTCAACCACCCCGAAAAAAGGCACAAGTTCCAGGCTGGATACAAAACCTCCCGTGAAGGCTAGAAGGACAGCAAAGAGACGCTCGTTAGCGTTAGCTTGTTAGCTACTAGGAGCCGAAAGAGGTAAGACGATCGATCTTATGGTTATTAAATGATTAAAATATGATTAAAAGGTTCCGTTGCGTGGTCGTCCACGATGCCGTAGGTATCTGAGGGTTTTAATAAATGAATTGATATCAGATAATCAAATTGATCTATTCTGTCTTACCGAAACCTGGCTGTGCAATGAAGAATATGTTAGTTTAAATGAAGCCACTCCTCCCAGTCATAATAATACTCAAACTCCTAGAGGCTCAGGCCGAGGAGGGGGAGTTGCAGCCATATTTGATTCAAGCCTTTTAATTAATCCTAAACCTAAACTAAATTATAACTCGTTCGAAAGCCTTGTTTTTAATCTTCAACATCCAACATGGAAAACAGTACAGCCAATTATATTTGTCGTTGTTTACCGAGCTCCAGGTCCGTATTCAGAATTTTTATCTGAATTCTCAGAGTTTTTATCAGGTATAGTCCTAAAATCAGACAAAGTACTTATTGTAGGTGACTTTAATATTCACATGGACGTTGACAACAACAGCCTTAGTATTGCTTTCAACTCACTATTAGATTCAATTGGTTTCAGTCAGAGTGTGCATAAGGCCACTCGCTGTTTTAACCACACCCTCGACCTTGTGCTGGCATATGGCATTGAAATTGAAGATTTAATAGTATTTCCGCAGAATCGTTTATTATCAGACCATTTTTTAATAACTTTTGAATTCTTACTACCCGACTACATGAAATCAGATAAAAGCTTTTACACTAGATGCCTATCTGACTAAAGCTAAATTTAAGGAAGATATTCCAACAGCATTTAACTCAATGCCATGCTTTAATATAACAGAGGACCTTTTTGTTAACTTCAGTCCCTCCCAAATTGATAATTTTGTAGACAGTGCTACGGCCTGCCTACGACTTTAGACTCTGTTGCTCCCCTCAAAAAGAAGACGAGGAAGCAAAGGAAACTAGCACCTTGGTATAACTCCCAAACTCGCAAACTAAAACAAATCTCGCGAAAACTGGAAAGTAAATGGCGTTCCACCAAACTGGAAGAATCTCGTTTAATAATAATAATAATAATAATAAATTGAATTTATATATGTGCTTTTCATAGACTCAAAGTCGCTTTACAGGGAAGAATTACAAGTAAGGAAAATACAGCATAACATGAGGAAAGGGGAGGAGACACCTCGGCAGTAAGCATATACAACACGATTCAACACATGATTTTCAACAGGGGAGGGAAATGGGGGGGAATGGGGGGTGGAGGTAACCCAGACATAGGCAAGCACAGAGCCATAGAGATAGTGTCTTTCTCTATCACTCTGGGCAAGCAGCCATCAGAGCAGGCAGAGAAGCGGCGAATAAACAGCGCCAGCGTCCTCTCAGTCCGACCGAATGGCGCTGGTCAAAGACCAGCTTGTCAGACTGGGGCGAAGGCGTGGGACGGGGGTATTAGGGGGGAGGGGGGCCTGGTGAGAGTCGCTTAGCCTGGCACCCATTGGGGCCTCAGTCTGCAGGATGTCATAGCGTTAACACAGCAAGTTGCCATGGAGACAACCTTGAATAGGTCCCTAGCAGAGTCAACAATCAGCAGGTGTCTGAGGGAAGTTGGGGAAGAACGCAAGAGTGTCTCTCTGCAATGCTCTTCGAGGGGGATGTGAAGTTCCAGCAGCGGCCTTGGCCGAGGCCAGTGCTGGATAAGGGGGCCGAAAGTTGATAAGATTGGAGTTATTTTGTCTCGGCGCGAGTAGCTGCATTCCTTTACACAGCCACTCTGTTAGTCAATTTCTGGTCAATCTGTCTTTGTAAAAGCAGTTTAGATTGGCAAGACAGTCTGAAAACCTATAGGAAGGCCCTCAGAAATGCCAGATCAGACTATTACTCATCAATAATAGAAGAAAATAAGAACAACCCAAGGTTTCTTTTCAGCACTGTAGCCAGGCTGACAGTCACAGCTCTACTGAGCCATCTATTCCTATAGCTCTGAGTAGTGACGACTTTGATGATAAAATTATAACAATTAGAGATAAAATTAATCACCTCTTGCCCTCAACTTCTAACAGTTCACCTTCAAACGCAGGACTGCTAGAAGGAACAACAAGACCTGACATATACTTAGACTGCTTTTACCCTATAAACCTTCAACAATTAATGTTAAAGGTATCTTCAGCTAAGCCATCTACCTGTCTCTTAGACCCCATCCCAACAAGGCTACTTAAAGAAGCGCTACCACTGGCTAACATTTCATTATTAGATATGATTAATATGTCCTTATTAACAGGTTATGTACCAGAGTCATTTAAAGTAGCTGTGATTAAACCTATTCTGAAAAAACCCACCCTAGATCCTGAGGTCTTAGCCAACTATAGACCTATATCTAATCTTCGCTTCCTCTCCAAAATCCTTGAGAAGGTAGTTGCTAATCAGTTATGTGATTTCCTACATAGCAATAGTTTATTTGATGACTTTCAGTCAGGATTTAGACAGCATCATAGTACAGAGACGGCACTGGTGAAAATTACTAACGACCTTCTAACTGCTTCAGACAAAGGACTTGTCTCCATACATGTCTTACTAGATCTTAGTGCTGCCTGTGACACTATTGACCATACCATCCTGTTACAGACTGGAACACTTAGTAGGTATTAAAGGAATCGCACTAAGCTGGTTTAAGTCCTATTTCTCTGATCAATCTCAATTTTTTAATGTTAATGACAAATCCTCCAAGTACGCTAAAGTTAACCATGGCGTTCCACAAGGCTGAGTGCTTGGACCAATTCTATTCTCCTTATATATGCTTCCTCTAGGCAATATTATTAGGAAACACTCAATTAACTTTCACTGTTATGCAGATGACACCCAATTATACTTATCAATCAAACCAGATGAAATCAGTCAATTGGCTAAACTTCAAGCATGTATTAAAGATATAAAAGCATGGATGACCCACAACTTTCTGATGCTAAACTAAAGCAAAACTGAGGTGGTTGTGCTGGGTCCTAAACACCTCCAAACCTCATTATCCAAAGATATAGCTACCTTGGATGGTATTGCCCTGGGCTCCAGCACTACTGTCAGAAATCTAGGAGTTATTTTTGACCAGGATATATCCTTTAATGCCCACTTAAAACAAACCTCAAGAACAGTCTTTTTTCATCTTCGTAACATTGCCAAAATAAGGAGCATCCTGTCTCAGAACGATGCTGAAAAACTAGTCCATGCATTTGTTTCTTCCAGGCTGGACTATTGTAATTCCTTACTATCAGGAAGCTCAAACAAGTCACTTAAGACTCTCCAGCTGATCCAGAATGCTGCAGCTCGTGTACTGACAAGAACTAAGAAAAGAGATCATATCTCTCCCGTATTAGCTTCTCTGCATTGCTCCCTGTAAAATCCAGGATTGAATTTAAAATCCTCCTCATGACCTACAAAGCTCTAAATGGTCAAGCACCATCATATCTTGAAGAGCTCATATTATTATTATTATTATTTATTTCAGACACATCAATAATGGTCCATAGTACAGAATTAATATTTTAAAAAAAAAACACACGAACACACAAGAACAATACATTTATCTCCTGGATAGGCTCATAAGCCAGTGAGTCCAAATACCAGAGGAGTATCGCACCGAGCTTAGTCCAGGATTGGTCAATGCAGTGATGATACTGTTCGCCGAGCTCGAAAGCCTGCACATGCACCTGTACATAAGATTTCGTAGTACAGCAGGGCAATTTGGCAAACCCACGTTCACAAACATTTGGCTTGCACTACTCCAGCGTGGGACCCTCAGTAACATCCGCAAGGCATCATTATACGCTACGGTTAGCTTTCGCATACTACTCTTTTTGTAGCGTCTCCACAAGTGTGCAGTATACATGGTAGTGCAATACGCCTTGAAGAGTCTGATTTTTACAGGTATTGAGCACATTCCAAACCGGCGGATCAGCATGTTAGCCTGTCCATAAAGCATGCCACAATGTCTGTGAATGTCTCTGTCATCAGACAAGTCTGCAGTCACATAGTGCCCCAAATATTTACATTCATTAGTGACCTTAAGTCTGTTACCTGACAAGAAGAAATCAGGGAATGTCATTTTGGAGTCCTCCCTGCTCCGTGCTATCATAATATTACTTTTCTTTGAGTTGTATTTTATATCAAAATTTATTCCATACTGAGAGCACACGTGCAACAGCTCTTGTAGCCCTGCGCTATACGGACTAAAAATAACGAGGTCATCAGCGTACATTAAGTGGTTAATGGTACTGTTGCCAACCCTACAGCCCGTTCCACATTCATTTAAAAACCTTGACAATTCGTCCATATAAACATTAAATAAAAACGGAGACAAGATGCTGCCCTGTCTTACTCCATTTGACACACAAAAAGATGGAGATGAGCATAGTATCTATAGTATCTTACTGTCCCACTAGAGCACTGCGCTCCCAGAATGCCGAGTTTCTTGTGATTCCTAGAGTCTCTAAAAGTAGAATGGGAGCCAGAGGCTTTAGCTATCAGGCTCCACTCCTGTGGAACCAGCTCCCGTCTGGGTCCGGGAGGCAGATACTGTCACCACATTTAAGAGTAAACTTAAGACTCTCCTCTTTGATAAAGCTTATGGTTAGGGAGTGAGGAGTTGCAGCATCTGTCTAGCCCGGCCCACCTGCTTCTCTGTCCCAGAAATGCTTGTTACTAACCTAGCCCTGGGAGCTTGCTCCCCGGAGTTTTTCGGTTTCTTTTTCACCCAGGATGAAATCCTGGGATTAGGATGGCACCAAAAAAGCAAGTTCCAGCTGTTGCCGTGGTTCTGCTGAAATACCCTGCTATGCCGTGCTGCTCCCTGCACTACTACAACCACTATTTCTAGTCACTGTTTATTTACTATACTGTGATACACCCCAATGGCACGTCAGACACCTACCAAGAGCCTGGGTCTGTCCCAGGTTTCTTCCTAAAAGGGAGTTTTTCCTTGCCACTGTTGCACTGAGTGCTTGCTCTTGGGGGATTTGTTGTTTTTTTTGTAAATTATAGAGTGTGGTCTAGACCTACTCTATCTGTAAAGTGTCTTGAGATAACTCCTGTTATGATTTGATACTATAAATAAAATTGAATTGAATTGAGTTTTCCATCTCAGGGTAAATCAACTCAGAGGTCAGGGTCAGACTGAGTTTGTTAAACCTCCTTCCTGAAATGGACCCCTGAAGTAGCCAAAGAGCACCTGTGCAGTATGTGATCACCACAAAGAGCCTGTAAGAATGAGTCTGGTGTTCTTCCAGACCAACTAATCAGAGTGAACAGGGGTCCGGGGTCTGATCTCTGAGTTGATTTACCCTGAGATGGAAAACTGAGTTTTCGGTTCCAGAACAGCTGATGAGTTGGTTCAATCAACTCAGAGTAGGTTCACTCAGAGTTAAGCGTGTGCACCACCACTATAAAAAGGCAACATGAATGGAGCCATGATACTACGATTCACCATGGCAACAACCACAAACAAACGGGTCGGCGGAAATACTCATCATATACAGCGAGTTTGAACATTTCGTTAAAAAAGCAACACAGCGGCTGCTGCAAGAGAATTTGCGTGGGAGAAAATTGCTGCTAGAGTAAATGCGGAAGTTCCAATATAGTGTATTGATTTCATATTTCATCATAAGTATATTACTGGTGAAATGGTATTGAATCTATAATCTATTTCATTTAGGTGCAATCCTGCGGGAAAAAGTCCTAGGCCTACTAATCCCATTCTGAGGCAGCAGCACCATCATTAACAGAATTATAATTCATAATCTTTTATTTCAAAGGGTTTACATCATTCACCTGCAATCCTGTGGAACTCCTTTTTAATGGCTCGTACTGGTTTGTGTCCAGGGAACGCTAAAAATGTTTAAAGCACGTTTCAGAGTGATCTCTTCTGACGGCGCTTTGCTACAGCAGCTTTACTAAAATGCTCCGCATCACCAATGTTGTAAAGAAAACTGCAGTTTGCAAAAAAAACGTAATGTGACACAAAGAATGTGCTTGAATGTAGAGCATGTCCACGATGGGTGACGTTAGTGATATGAGGACGGATAAGGTTATGTAGGCTACATAACTGATAGACTGGGAAGAAAAACCATAACGCTCAAATAGGTAGGCTAGTATCTGGAAATGAAAATGCATCTATAGTCGGGGCCTCAATATCATCTCCCGACGTATGTTTAACTCCCTGCGAAGTAATACAGCGTCTTCATCAATGGGATCGTGTGTGCGTGTGCTGGCACTGAAGAATAAAAACACATTCAAAATGATTTGATTTTGGACTTCCTGTCCCCGTTTCGCTGTGGCAGGGCGAGCTGCTGTACCTTCTGCTGCTGCGTGGCTTCCAGCACGTCTTTGGTGCGGCGCATCAGCTGATCCTTGTCTTTCACCTCCTGCTCCAGAACGGCCACTCTCATCTGCAGCTGGCTCAGCGCTCGCTCGCCTTCATGGACCGCCGAGTCCAGAGCGCCGTTCTCCCTCCGCAGAGACAGCAGCTGCTGCTTGGACCGCTGGCACTCCTATACATACACACACACACACACACACACACACACACACACACACACACACACACACACACACACACACACACACACACACACACACACACACACACACACACACACACACACACACACACACACACTTACTTACGTAAAAGTGTTTCTGAATCTGACACGACAACTGGCTGCCCGTCAAGAACTAAACTCATGTGTGTCTGGCGGGCGGCTGTGCTGATCTCTGTACACACACACACAAAATGTATCAAACTACAGAGTGAAACCAGCTGACTGCAGCTACTGACTTTCAGCTCAGAGTTGATCTGTCTGTTTGGTTCTCTCAGCAGCTGTCTTGCTGTCAAAAGCATCAGCATTGAGGTGCTCCAGCTGTGTGGAAGTTCAAACGTAGACTAGTTTGAACTAAAGTTCTAACCTAGGTCAGAGTTTACGTGGTTGCACCTGCTGAAATAGTTCTGACATAGGCATAAGTTACAACCTAAAATTGTACAGCTCGCCCTCAGTAGGTGTTAAAAAGCGGTTGTCATGGCGCATCCTTTTGACAGGTGGGATAACGTGGAGGATAAAGCCCAATTTATACTCGTGAGTAGAATCGACGCCGTAGCCTGACGCGCACCTCTCAAAAAATGTAACGCACGTCTCTCGGCCGTGGCTTGGTAGCGTTGCATTTCCCCTGACTCATTTCCTGGTTCTCCTTCACCATAAAACAACATGAAATCAAGGAGAGGGTGAACTTTTCCTGCTCCAGGTTTCCCACCATGGTCAGAAAGAACAGGGGAGACACTTTGTTTCTCTCACTATGACTCTACAGTCGCTACTCGCTCCGGAGCTAATCGCCATCACTCTCTCACTTCCTCCTCGCTCTAAAATACACTCCCCACACACACACACACGCCAGGTCCACGCACACACCAGCGCACAAGTATAAAACATTACGCCATGGTGTAGGCTAAGGCGAAATCTCTGCATGGAGCCTCCGCAGAACTGTAAAAACCCCTTAAGGAGGACTGACCGGCACAGATACAGAGGATTACTGACTAGCGGTTAGCTTCTTAACTATTGCAGAGCTAAATGTTAAAAGACAATTGGGAACGAGAGACAACACAGTAGTTGTAATAGTAATAATAATAATAATAATAATAATAATAATAATAATAATAATAATAATAACAATAAATCAAGAAAGGGGCTTTTCACTGATTGGCTGCGGTGAGTGAAACTTCATTTTCTGTTTAGTGTGGACTTCACGTCACTGTAACTAAGATGAATCTTACGTCACTGTGGTACAACCAAGCATCAACACAACTTTAGTATCAAACTAGCTGGTTTCAACGTATGGTTTAGTGTGGACTTTACACTCTTTCCTACGAGAGAACTTACTGTACACACAGCTGCTGCAACAGGCTGCTGTAGCTGGCCAGCAGCAGACTGACAGACAGAGACTAGCAGACAGAGATTTCCCTCCACAAACAGCTGAGAGACTGACAAACACACAGACCAACAGACCGATCAACCCTTATGTTGCTCTGTACCTGCTGGACGTGGAAATAAAGTTCAGATGGTTGGTGATGTTATGGGCTAGGGCAGCTCCATATGAGGAAAATATCTCATAAGCGATAACATTGTTGAATATTGCAATAACAATATTACTTGCGATAAACAAACAGATATTAAATTGTTCTCAGTTTTGCATTTCAGCTGCTTCCAGTATTCTGCTAAAATACAACAAATTGCTTGTTGAATTTAAAACTAATAAAAAGGAAATCATTTCTAATATTCTTTCATTAAACAAATGTATTAAAAACATTTAATTGAATATAAAAGGCACCACTTAAAAAAATAAGTTCTCCTGATATTTTTTTCAACATTCGTGAATTTTTCATTTTTTTATCGTCATCACGATATCAACTGCCGCAATATACGCATTCGTGATGCGTATATTGCGCCAGTTGATATCGTGATGACGATAAAAAAAAGAAATTATATATTGTGCAGCCCTAGTATGGGCCCAGCAGTCACTCCTGGTGCACTCACCTCCTCCGCGCCCACTATTTTGATCTTCAGGTCTCTGATGAGCGCCTCGTTCTTGTACTTCCTCTCGGTCAGCTCTCTGCTGGAGGCCTCCAGCTCCGACACGCGGCTCTGAAGCTGCTGGCTGCTCTGCTTATGAGCACTCTCCAGCTCGTGGCGGAGCTGCTCCGTCTGCTGCTGAAGCCTGCTCTGGTACTGAAACACAGCAGGAAGACACAAACAGATCTCACAAGTCCAGCTCCATGCTGCTCGGGGTGTTCCTAATAGGGATGCACCGAATCCAGGCTTCGGATTCAGCTGAATATTGGGCTTTTTGACGGGGTTTGGTTTCTGCCGAACCTTAGAATTTTTTTTCCACCGAACCGAACCCTACACGCGCTACGCTGGTCGACGTAATGACGCCGCCGTTGATTACGGGAAGGTGTTTACGTATGTGGACCGTTTAATGCAGTAAGCTGTGAGAAAGGAATCTACAGACAGCAGCCAAAATGCAGCAACTTCAGGTACGACAGAGGAAGGACAGTCACAGCTAAAAACTTGTGTTAACCAGACAGTGCCTCTCCTGGGCTGTTAGTTGTTCTCTCGGCAAATGAGTCTCCCTACAGTGGAAGCGGAGCGACCGAACGGCCGGCTGCTGCTCATTAGCTAACGTTAGCTTTCTAATTTCACCCACCCAACATGCCTTCATCATACACTGGTTAACGAAAATTTGCCAAACAAAATTGTCACTCATCTGACGACAGCGATGTGCTTTCCTACGATGTGAAAAGAGCGTGTGAATTCAACATTAAGTTGTTACATTTAACTATTGTAGAGGCTGTGGACGTTTACTTCATTAAGGTGTTTACTGTGTTAATGGACTGAGGATGGGAGGAGGATTCGGTTTCGGCAGAACCCCAAAAATCTGGATTCGGTGCATCCCTAGTTCCAAACCCAATAAATCCCTACATGTGGCAGAGACTCAGCACAATACAAGCCCCTCCCAACCTGTGTGGGCAGATGAGGCGGCTTACCTCTGCAGCCTTCTCCCGCTCTGACTGTAACTCCTGAGAATGGCGGCTGGACAGAGAGCTGCTCTGACTCGTCCACTCTGAACGCAGTTTGTCCAACTCTTTAGTCTTCTCGGACAGAGTCTGTGAGGGGAAAAAACACACGTTTTAAGATAAGTTCTGGTTCTTTTTTAACCACTGCAATAAGTGGACTACACTTCCATGGATTAACAGACAACGAGCGTTACAGCTGGCCTCTCATTAGATAGCAGCTGAACATGCACAGAAAGCACACCTGCTGAGCGTAACTCAGCTGCCTGGACAGATCGTCTTCAGTCTTCTTCAGCTTCATCTCCAGGGCCTGCTTCTCTGCCTGAAACATTGAGATGACATGTCTTTAAAGGGCTGATAAGAGGATTCCACTGACACTTTAACTTAAAGGTTCATCAGCGGGAGGCCTCCATTTCCCTAACATATCCACGTGAAGGTTTGCATATCTGTACATTTTCCAATTAGAAGACATTTCCCCTCAGCAGCTCTGTTTAAAAAGGCCAGACAGCATGATGATGATGATGATGATGATGATGAATGAGCCAACCTTGAGAGAGGACAGACACACTGCCAGATAGTCTTTAACCTCTTTGTCAGAGCCTGGGACCAGCCGCAGAGACAAGTGGTTCAGGTGTTTGAATGCATTGGTCTCTACAACACTGAAGCTGGCCGGCCCATCGAGCACTGCAGACGGACTGGACAGGTGCAGGAGGAACCTGTGGGAAAGGTCAGAGGTCATGTTTACAGGAGTACATTACACACATCTCTAGTATTTAGTCCGCCCTGCAGATTAAACTCCACCAGCACATGAAAGCATGTCATGTTCTCTCTGGGAGTCTGAAACTATCTAACCAACTGATCTCAGAATTTGCACTTTTGTCTGTATCACACAACGCAATTTATATCCATCCATCCATCATCTGCTTATCCTGGGTTGGGTCGTGCAGGCAGCAGCTCTAGCTCGGGACCCCAAACTTCCCTTTCCTGAGCCACATTAACCACTGACTGGGGGATCCTGAGGCCAGGGTGGAGATGTAATCCCTCCACCTAGTCCTGGGTCTTCCCCGAGGCCTCCTCCCAGCTGGACGTGCCTGGAACACCTCCCTAAGGGAGGCGCCCAGGGGGCATCCTTACCAGATGCCCAAACCACCTCAACTGGCTCTTTTTGACACAAAGGAGCAGCGGCTCTACTCCGAGTTTCTCACCCTATCTCTAAGGAAGACGCCAGCCACTCTCCTGAGGAAACCCATTTCTGCCGCTTGTAACCTGGATCTCGTTCTTAGGTGATGATCACAATATTCACGATCACAATATTTATTAAGGGTGTCACGATTTCGATTTAAATTTGAAATCGAACGAAATTAGGTTACAATCTCGAACTCTGAATTAAAAAATGGAATCGTCGATGCTGCCACGCCCCCATGTCACGTCCGGTCGCTGAAAAAAAACACGTGCTGAAGTGCTGCGAGTCAAACCTCCAAACTTAGCTACAGCCAGTCAAAAGATAGCATGGCAACTGCAGATGCAGGAGACCCATCGACAGAACTTGAGCCCCCTCCTCTTTGACTGAAGTCGCTGGTGTGGAAGTATTTTGGATTTCCAGTGAGTTACGTTTGCGTTGTCAACATAACTCACTGGAAATCCAAAAAAAAAAGCCACAGTTTGCAAGCTCTGCTATGTGCGTGTACCATATTCTTCCACTGGCAGCATGACTAACATGGCAGTTGTATTCTCAGTAACGTGACAATCTGCAAGAAAAAGGTTTGCTTATAAATCACTAAAATAGCAGTGACAGCACCGTTTGGCTTAGTCATCAATTTTTTGACAAATCATTACATATTAACAGGCTGCATTTAAGCATTAAATCTTCGAATATTATTTGAATAATGGCATAGCAACCTGTGCTTTAAAAAAAAAATATGTAAAAATTGAGAATCGAACCGTGACCTTAGAATCAAAAATGTAATTGAATCGAGGATTTGGACAATCATGACACCCCTAATATTTATGAAAAAGAAAATAAACATTGACTGACAGCAATCATGTAGTGTGCAGCTGAATGTATCTGGTTGGACAGAGTTGTGTGGTGGTACCTGGGGTTGTCTGACTCCTGCTCAGAACAGCACAGATTCAGCAGGTCGATAAACTTCTGAGGAAATGATGCAAAGTCTATGAGGAGCCCCTGCTGCACCTTCAGACTACACAAACAGTAAGACAGACCGGAGAGATCAGAGAGAGGGAAACACAGCTGCTTCCTGACAGCCTACAGTCAAACACTGATCATCTACTCACCTTTGGAAATCCTCTTCTGATATGGACAGGTTGAAGAGAAAGTATGGATCCATATCATCGGTAAGTCTTACTAGAAGATCCTAATACCAACAAAGAAGAAAGCCTGTCTTTAATAGCATATTGGTTACACTGAAAACTGCAGCCTTAAAGAGGCGAGAGCTCGTTATTCTCTTACAATTAGTCATTTCATTAAAACTACCAACAGTTTATGCCAAACTCACCCTTTTGTGAACTGGACTGGTTGTCAACTGGAGGTCAATGGTGACGCGGATATTAGCTTTCCTGTAAAATAAGCAGTTCAAATTGATAAAACTGGCTTCATGCAGTCTGTATCACATGGATTATTTAAAAGATATATTGGTGATACATCATGTAACAGTTTCCAATAGCAACAAAATTAATATCAAGAACTTTTCTGGAACTCAGGCCTTTTTTTCCCATAAGAGCACATGAAGAGCAAAGCTGATGGCAGGGTGAGCAGCTGTCTCTCTCTACGCTGGAACCAGAGGAGCATCATGGACTCACATGGCTCTGTGACACCACCACGGACCGGCTCTGTGACGCCACCATGAACCGGCTCTGTGACGCCACCAGGGAACGGCTCTGTGACGCCACCAGGGAACGGCTCTGTGACGCCACCAGGGAACGGCTCTGTGACGCCACCAGGGAACAGCCAGCTCTGTGATGCCACCACGGACCGACTCTGTGATGCCAACAAGTAAGGGTGCTCCGATCGATCGGCCACCGATCGATATCGGCCGATAATGGCTTTAAATAGTTTGATTGGTGGTCTCCATAAAGGCCGATCAGATAGGCCGATCAGATGACGCACTACCACGGATGTATTAAGAGCGCACTACTCCTGAGAACATTTTCAAAATGGCGGCGTCCCTACATTCAGCGGTCTGGCAGTTCTACAAGGCGTCTGAACGGTGGCAGAACAGCGGTTGGCCCGCGGCCGCGGAACAAAGACGCTAAGAAGACGGCTACTGCTTTTAAAAAGCGTCTGCCACCGGTGGTGCTCCGGCAAACGTGTTTGTGATTACACCATTCTGACGCTTCTACTGCCTCTGGAGCACCGCTGGTGGTCCGCCGACTCATTGCTATCTGGGAAAAAGACAATACACTAGCGATTAGCAACGTGTGTACCGAGGAAATACCACGAGGCGGAAAGCTCCAAAGACATTTCAACACCACCAACCTCATCAGACATTTGAAGGTTAGTCACAGAAAGGAGGTTGAGGAGTTTTCAAAGTTAGCTAACGCTAAGGCAGACCGGAGTCGTGTAGCTAGCAGCTCCGGCGCCGCTCAAACAGCTGTTTCCCCGTGTGTGTGTGTGTCGGTCCGTGTGTGTGTGTGTCGGTCCGTGTGTGTGTGTGTCGGTCCGTGTGTGTGTGTGTGTCGGTCCGTGTGTGTGTGTGTCGGTCAGTGTGTGTGTGTCGGTCCGTGTGTGTTGGTCCGTGTGTGTGTGTGTGTATCGTTCCGTGTGTGTGTGTGTGTCGGTCCGTGTGTGTGTGTGTGTCGGTCCGTATGTGTGTGTGTCGTGTAGCTAGCAGCTCCGGCGCAGCTCAAACAGCTGTTTCCCCGTGTGTGTGTCGGTGTGTGTGTGTGTGACTGACTGTGTGTGTCGGTATGTGTGTGTCTGTGTGACTGACTGTGTGTGTCTGTGTGTGCTGAAGAAATGTGCAGTGATTGAAAGGACATTTTTTAGATTTTGAGCTAGGACAGAAAGCCAAACAGTTACTGATACATTCTCTAAACATGTGTGACTGTTATGTAATGGCGTAATTTTCAGTTCATAAAAGTGATCGGTATCGGCCGATATGTCTGCCAGCAATCGGTGATCGGCCCCAAAAATCCTGATCGGAGCACCCTTACCAACAAGGACCGGCTCTGTGACGCCACCACTACGTGTCTTGCACAGGTGGGGTTCTTATTTACTTATCTGTTACTGTCCATCCTGGCTTGCCCAGCTTCTCTGTGTACTGCGCAACACTTCCTGAGGCGTACCATCTGCTTCACGTTACTCAGCTTTAGACATCAGCACACCTCACAACTCTACATTGTGCCCTGTTGTTTTTGGTTACACATTATAGCAAGTCTGCCCATGGGCCAGGTTTGGCCCATCCTCCCTTTATTTTGGCCCGCCATGGCATTTGACATGCTCATGCTTATTCTCCTCTTATTTTGAAGGTGCTATAACATCCTAACTGTAAGACTATGGAACGTACATTTTGTGCAGCTAAAAAGTATAATCTAAGTTTCACTGCAATTTAAAGCGCAGTGCTGTTATACTTCCCTACTCAATTTCATACGTAAGAAACACACTTATAAATATGTATCCATGTAATATAAATTTGGCTTCAAAAACCATTAAGAATCTATGTAATATTGGCACATTTTGTGCTTTATGGATACCTACAGACTTAATGGAACATCTGAGTTTCTGTGCGAATTTCAAACCTCCCTTAACAATTTGATTTTCCTAACAGATGGAGATTTTTTTTTTATCTATTCCTGTTCTTGAAGCTTTTAAAACTATTAGTACTACTACTAGTTAGGCTACTCTATGTGTTCAACTGTTGTCAGCTGGGTCCGAGTGAGCACATGAACCATCATTCACTATTACAAACATAAACACCACGTTCATTATTTAGGCTACTAGAAGAATCAACTGATTGCAGCCATCAGACACCAGGTGCTTATCACGTGGCGCTAACGTTACACCTGATGACGCTAACGTTTCTTCTGCTTAACATTAGCTGCTGCTCAGAAAGACGTATGTCTTGTGAATAAACCAAGTGTCTTTGACCTGTCCCCGCAGTGAATTAACAAAGTGTCTCCGACCTGGGCTTACGTGCAGTTTAGTGTCACAAATTATTTTCCAAAGGCTGAGTGTCCCAAATGACGAGGGTCTTATTTGAGACACGTTAAGGTTAGGGTTAGGTTTGGGTTAAAACGCAAAGGGTTAGGGTAGTGGTTTAGCGGGTTCATAATTCATTAAGGACATTGTATGCGTATGGGGAATTTGTGACACTAATCTGCACGTATAGGCTACCTCCGACCTGTCCACGCAGTCAAACAAAATGTCTCTGACCTGTCCTCGCAGTCCCTGGCCCTGACGTGGACGTGCAGCGTCTTGCTGAACAGTGTCTCCATGTCGGACCAGAGGGAGCGGCAGAGTCCGTCAGTAACCCGGCTAGTGCTCCTTCACTCAGACATATCGCTGCTCTTTCTCAGTGTTTGGATTTGGCGCTTTGAGCCGCCAACTATCACCCTGGAAACGGAACAGGAATTCTCTTCTTCTTCCTCTATTTCCTCTTCTTCCTAATGGCGGTTGGCGAGATGCACTTGGCTTGTGGGCGCGTTCCCGCCCCCTGCTGGTGGAGCGGAGTTTGAACCGGAGAGCAGCAGCAAACCAAACCAAAGGGAAACTAAATGATTCCTGTTGCTAATTAAATGATTATGTACTTTCCCTGTAGCCGTTCCCACACTGTGTTAATCAATCAGTCCTGATATTGATTCCCTTTTTTGCTCATATCGTAGCCTACCCATGCTTCACTACTGTGGTGCTGCATGTTCTGAGTGGTTGGATTCATTCATAAGTACATCTCCTGCTTCAGAAACATAAGCTGCTCTGGCACATATATACATCATGAATATACATCATTTTTATACAGTAGGCTACATCATATGTGATGGAGACGCTGTGCTCCAGTGGACATCGGGGCTTACAGTCACCGTGCTCGAGGACGCTTGTGTCCGTCGTCTCCTGGAACGTTTCTGAATTTTCAAGGTTTTCTTTTCTGGGACATCACAGGGAAATACACATACGTATCTGACCAACACCAACTCAACAACTCTGTTGAATTGTGAACTCAAATCAGTCTTTCATTACAGAGCAGAACAAATATCAATAAATCACAGATAACTAACAGCTATGTCTAAATGTTTACATAACACAATTTCATTCTTACAATGTAAACAATCAATATTTCCTGAATGAGAGAGCCTGATGATTTCAACACTGAGTTTAGAGAGCAGCAGAAGGCTGTGTGTGTGTGTGTGTGTGTGTGTGTGTGTGTGTGTGTGTGTGTGTGTGTGTGTGTGTGTGTGTGTGTGTGTGTGTGTGTGTGTGTGTGTGTGTGTGTGGCTGCTCTGTGTCTGCTTTGCTCTGTCTGCTCTGCTCCTGTTTGGTACTACTGCTACTGCAGACTGATGTGTGTGATTGGGGAACACTCTAACCAATAATGTCCTCCACGTGAGTGTCATCTTTACACCTTCATGGATCCTTGCTGGATGGATTTCTCATCTGTACCTGAACAACATGGCCACCTCTAATCCTCTGCAGCATTGTTTAAATGCAGGGCTGTTTCTGTTTCCTGCCGGGGCGCCCGCTAAGACTGCAGACAGGCCCCCACAGTCGTCATGATATGAGTGGATATGAATAACATGAACAATCCGTTGTGGTATAGCTTGTTTATTGATGGTATATTTTTGCATAGGGAAACATACTCATTTCCAGTAATGAATTCATCAGCATTTGCTGATAGCAATGGCTAAATATGGTTATAATGACATATTATCAAAGATGTTAATATCCCCCACAGCAGAACAACATTAGGTCAGAAACACTGGTTCAGACAGCTGTCACTCATTTAAACAGGGACAGAAAGACAGACCCCTAGACAGGTGTTGCTTCAGACATCCTGTCCTGTCCCTGTCTCAATGCAGTCTTAGAGGAACACTTTACATCATGCAAATAAAGGTTGATTATTGAATTTAGCTTCAGCTGAAAAACATCCAAAGGAAAAGTACTCAAAGCTGGCGTTAAAGCTGCTACAAACTACATCCAGTCCAGAGCAGAGCCCTTTCCACAGTGAGCGTCTCAGGCCAGGTCAATGTCAGAACACAAGAAAGACAACTATTATTATCTTATACTGGCATATCAAGTCATGCGTTGTCTTCTGATTGGCTGTCAGATGTCCATTAAAATCATATATCAAGTTAATTAGTCAAGTTAGATGAGAAACTTCTGGTACAGAATGGGTTCTTTGGGAAGTAACCATTGTGTGATAATGCACTCTGAGATGTTCCAATTTAGAAAATAATATGACCTGGGCCTTGGGGGAACCATCATCTACAGTATCATTGATTACCGATCTTCCTGACGTTCAGTGAAAGTGAAAAGGACTGTGGCCTGTGTGGACTGGAGTCATGCAATAACTGATGGAAGCTGTTCATGCCTATGCTCTCTCTGATGTAAGGGATATATATCTGGAAGCAAGCAAAGCAGTCCTTTACTATAATATCTGAAAAGTTATGAGAAGAAAAACCCTTAAAGTATGAGACTGCATAAAAATGTTCTCTGAGAAACAACTCTTCGTTGGTTACAAACTGTCTTCAGCACATGGATTATGCGGTGTGCAGAAGTAACGTACCCGCACATACAGAAAGGAATCAATATGGCATCACCGTCACAGGAAAACCTGCAGCTCTATAAAATCTGATCAGAGGTTTCCAACTGCTGCCAGTCTGAACTACAGAAAGGCTTTGAAGGGCCATTAACAAATATATTTCAAGTAGGAAACAGCAAAAAGAAACTTACAAGGTTACAAGGTTTTCAGGCAACAGCAAGGTAGAGTGTGACATGGCATTAGTCGTTTGTAGAAAAGAGCCCTCTATGAAAAATGCCCCAAACCCAAAACTCAATTGTTAGATACGAACCTTTCTGCAGATATGATCGACTGCAGCAGCAGTGCTTCTGTTCACCTGCAGTTAGAACTGCTCACCATACTATCCCTAACCTGACAATCACAATCCTAAAACACTTCTGATTCTGATATGATGAATCCTAACTGTTTGGTTACTCTCTGATAACAGTGCGGTCAGGTTTGTACCGCAGAGTGAAGACAAATCTAGAGGGAACTTAACACCAACATGTTGACAACATGCAGCCAACTCGCTTAAATAGAAACGGACCATTTCTACAGTGGATGTTTCAATAAGAGTAAGCAGGATTTGTGACTTTTCATCCTGCCAATCACGTCAGCTTAGCAGCTTCGACCAAGTTTAACACAGCATCAAGTGGATCTGGTGCTTAGGTCAGGAACACTGGGGATCCTGACAACTGCCAAATGGGACACTCCGGCTCTGAACTGAGGCAACGCAAAGAAGGTAGTAACACTAAACCGATGGATGCTAAGTGCTAATGAATGCATAGTTAACCAATAGCTCCTGAATAAATCAAGGACTGTAAAGTAGACAATAGATGTTAAAGAGGCAGTACGTAATGATTTGTTCCTGTAGATGCTTGCGTAACAAACTGTTCCTGAATACCTCAAATAAACTAAACACTGCATCTTTATTATTTAAGTCCCTCAAGTTATATAGTGCATTATACTGAGTTGTTATTTGGCACACATTATTGTTTATGAGTTAATATGATTGATGATGAATTAAGCATAGGTAAAAATGTGCTTTGGATATAAAACAACCAATACACCGGTTATTTCCCTACTTTCCCCAGCGCAGCATCTTTCTGGTCCAATGCTTCGACTGCCAACATCACATGTGCCTGGAGAATATAATAACTGTGACACCGTGTCTCCTGACACACTCCATCTCCAAAAGCTGAACCTGTCAGGAAGTGGAGAAGAAGAGTGTTGACTGAAGGCTGTTCAACAGTAACTAACGGAGGGAGTGACGTGTTTCAGTCAGGATCTAATGGGGCCCGTCATTGATGGTCATTAAATGTCCAGTGTGTAATGTTTTTAGTTGTTTCTTTATCAAAATCGGTGTTGCCCGTTCATAAACTTGCCCTTTTCATGAATATTGACCACCACCATCAATTCCAAGTATTCCTATTGGCTTGAAATTTTACATTTGCATTCACATGAACTGGGGTAGACGCTCTATATTAAAGCGCCATCTTGAAATACCGTAAGGGACATACAGGACATACTGCTCCTCCTTTCACGTTTTCGCTGTCACATGATACTCACAGGTGTTGCTAATGGGTATCGTAGCTTCCCGGCCCCGGCAAGTTTGAAGAAGGAAACATAGAGGACCACACATAATCAAAATCCAAATTTCAGAGTCTTCTTCTTCACCCAAAAAACGAAAAAGGATATTGAAAAGAGCAAGAGACCGCCGTCATTAGAAAAAAAGAGTGAACATTGGAGCTGCCTTCCAAAAATGGAAATACCCGATGAAGGAAAAGGGGATCGAAAGAGACGCTGAATTTTCTTACTTCCTTCAAGACAGGTAGGTTAATTAATAAAAATTAAACGAACGGACCTGATCGCCGGAGGGAAAGCTGGATGAAGACGTGGATGACATCTTGGCTTTCTGAAGCGTGAAGGCTACCGTAGCTGTAATACATACTTTGAACTGCGTGGCGCGACAGAGTTGATTGTGATATATGATCTCAACGCTAGATGGGAGAAATTCCCACACATTGGACCTTTAATGACCGAGTAACAACTCAGTATGATGACAGCAGAAACTTTGTTACTAACAATATGAACAATGGCTCTGTTCTTCAAGTGTCCCAGCAGGCCGTGACACTGAGCCGGCATGCATCCATTCACCGCAGCAGGAACACCTCCTAGAGTGATCAAGGTGTCTCCTTTGGAAAGCCTGTGAGCTCAGAATGCTGAGAGATTCAGGATATACTTGTTAACTATTCATCAGTTAACATGACGCTGCTGATTAGTTCCCTAGTTCCTGTCTTTGGTAACCTTTTTGTGAAGGTATCACCACATCTTTCACCGAGGCGAAAATAGGTCACATCTTTAATCCGACCTAAATGAAGAACATTATTTATAGTCTGTCAGTGTGTCCTCTAGACGTTCTTCCACTCTTTGGGTTGTTTTATGGCTTGTTACCTGCACAGCCCATCTCCACTGGCCAGGTCTGGTGATGTCCCAGTACCAGCCTGTAGGACACTGAACAAAGCAGCCAAATGATCGGCACTGCTTCTGTTTGTTGATGACCTGCTGGTATATTCGAATAGAGCAGAGAAAGTGGAGAGCTTGATGTCTGCATGAGAGGCTGAATGCATGTGATTAACACATTATTCTCACCTCTGCACACATTGGACTCCAGATGTCCTGATCGTTGTTATTATCAGGCCCAGTTTGATACCAACTGTCTCTTCTTGGTACATTTTACAGGGTGGAATGAAGAGACACTTCACTCAGCTGTGGAAGCATTTTGGCTCTCTTTGTGCATGTTCTTATTGTCAGTGAGAGAGAAAAAGCCAGCCTGGAAACATACAGACTCCAGACTCGGCTTAAATAGAGCGTACATCATCTCCCAAGTTCCATCCCTGTTGATCTTGGCTCCAGGTAGAGCATACGGAGCAGTGCTACGATGTGCTCAGGGATCATTACAATAAACATTAGCTTCTCTTCTTTGAGCTGTGGGAGACAGCTGATTTAAATGCAGTATTAAGTATTAAGCTGGTTTTTGGTGTTATCTTCAATTTGAACTAGAGAGACTTTAGTTGTCCTGCACAGAAGGTTCCTGTTGTGCATCACAGGCAGAGACAACCATGTGACAGTCCAGCTTCATATACCTGGTGCTGCTGGAGACACAGATCACCACAGTCGTCTTATTTAGGGCATTATTACAGCCAACATCTCTTTGATTCAAAGAGGGAGTGCCAACAACGGCCTGGTATCTGTGACTCGAGCTCTTCAGTAGACACAAAGCTCTGAGTTCTGAGCTTCAGACCGTCACTACCGAGCACATTTTTATTTAGTTTCAGGTGTGTATCTGTATCTGTATCCTGTGCTCGTTTCTAAAGCACTCTTCACTAACGAGAGGTCCACTAACATCTAAGAGCTGCCCCAGGACCTGAGTCAGCCAGGTCTGCTAGCTTTCCACTGACGGTGTTCAGTGTCCATCACTGATCCAATGTCAGATATTAAGCATTCTAGTTTCCTTCATCCAGACTTCCAAAATTGTCTCTCTCCACACTACAGTGTCTGCCTTTCATGGTCCATCCTCACTCACACAGCGGAGCTTAACTCCTCCCATCTCATAGGTCTTCCTCTACTACTTGGCCAGCATCTCAAACATCTATACATCCTTTTTATGTCTGATAAGTCCATGTTGTACACATTTTACACACACACTGTTGTGTTTAAAACTATAATGCTACAAGCAACACAATAAAAACAACTCAAGAAATAACTAAAGACTAACATGAAGCCAAGCAGAGTAAGAATAGTGTTATGTGCATGCACCCATATAAAAGTCAAACTCATCTATGGCCTTTGTAGTATCCCATGCCGTGATTGGTCACGTGGTCAGAGTCATCTTATGGACGGTGTTCCAGTGGCCAATCACAGAGCTGCTTAACATCTCTCCATTAAATGGGGTTGAGTGGCTTGGCCACTTAGGCTAAATGTCTGACAAAATATTCACAATAAGACTTTTCCCTGCAATAAATACTGTCATTGTGTATGTAACACTTCATATGAGAACAGGATGCAGGCAGAGCTGAGGTTTGTGTTGGGAGGCCCTTCCATAGTGTTTGGTTCACAACGTTTCACCACTGTCAGTGTCACACACACCGATCTAAGCCACATCAGCTGCTTACAGTGGAGGGATGTCCGAGATCTGCTGCCACAGCTGATTTCTAGTTTTAGTCTCTCAGCACTTTGACTCCATGTTTCTGAGCTCTCTGTTGTCATGGCGATGATTCACTTGGTCATGTGAAACAGTATCTATGTGGAGGGCCAATCACCACACCTACCCTATCAGCTGATGACCTGGAGGTCAGGGTTGGGATGTGTTAGCTCAGCTCCGTGCAGAGCTATGGACTACGTATACAGCAGGTCTAGACTGTGGGTCCTTCCAAGTGCCATTCCCCAAATGTCAGACTTTCCCTCCCACTGTGTTCAGCGTGATGGTAACAGAGGATAAGCAATGCCCCAGCCTCTGCTTCATATACACTGCACTGTTTAAGCTAACACTGCGTACCTGCTAACACTGCTTCATGTCGAGCCATCACACATGCAGCTTTTTTTGTTGCTGTTTTTTTAAGTGCTACCAGCTGTACCATGAAAAGTGTGACCACTTTTCCTTAATGTATTATTGTTGTCTAACTAAAGGCAAGGCACATAATGTGTTTCATGACGTATCGTGCAAAATAGAAGTTTAATAACAGGGCTATTATACAAATCTAAAGAAAGAGACAGCCCTCCAATCCACTGAGGATAAGAGAGCAGGACAGAGAGGGAGAGGTATCATCAGTTTGAGCCATGCATTCATTTGGACGCCACAGCGACCAGGGCAGCACCATGCACTGTACATCAGCTGGAAGCCAACTTTAACCAAAGCCCAGCTCCTATCAGCACATTCAGTGTGAACTCTGAAGCCTGCAGACGCTGACACTAACCCTAACCCGGGGGGAAAGGAACAGAAAAGACCCCTGTGATCAGACTGAACGCTTTAGACACGGCCTGACTGACTGCATGCAGAGTCAACAGAAAGACGCTTCTGTGTGAGTAAAAACAACGTTTTAAAAGACAAAGAGAACTGGAGGAAAATATGAGATGACTTCAAACACACACAGCCACTCTCTACGGGTCTAGTGGATTCACACTTCACTCTGAATGTTACTACCGTAGTTATCTTTTACCACAGCAGGTTACATCTGCAAAGGCAAAGGCTTTTTGGGATCCCACAGATATCTGCTTTCTGTACGAATCCAATATTTCCATTGACCGTGCAGCACTGCTCTACTCGGCTTCACCGGACGTCAGAGATGTTCACAAATCAGTTTTTGGAAGTCCAAGTCGAGTCTTAAGTCTTTGAGCTTGAGTCCAGGTCAAGTCTCAAGTCTTTTGCCATCTGATCTGTCCCTAACACTGTATTGTTAAATCTTATGAATTCAAAGCATTTCCTGTAGCTACCATCCATGGGAAATTATTTTGCTTGCCACTAATAAAATCTGCATAAAACTGACATATGTGTAGTGTTCTGTGGGGGAAATAGCTAAAGTAATACTAAACGTTTCTATCATGTTTTTATGTGCGTGCACATAGGCATAGCGCATGCGGTACGTTGCACATTATGGCAAAGGGCAGGGGGACATGCAGCTCGTCATACGTTTCCCCAACGTATATGCGGCAATAAAAGACAATAAATTTAGATTTAAAAAGCAATAATTGCATGAAAACAGGCTTTTGACGAGTCTCAAAGCTCGAGTCAAGTCTTTTGGGTCGAGTCGCAAGTCAAGTCTGAAGTCAGCTGTTTGTTCGACTTCAGTGTGACTCGAGTCCGAGTCTCAGACTCGAGTCCCCATCTCTGCTGGACGTACACTAAGGTCCGCTAGTCAGACTGCGGCCGTGGTTGGAAATATTGGTTTCAACCTCAGAAAACATTTGATCTTTCCAGATGGAAGACAGCTGTGGGACCACGGACGTAAAACTACTGTTTGGATCACGGAGTAACGTCTTCAGACTGGCGAAACAAAAATTAATGTGGATAACGCAAGGTGAAAATTTTGCTTGCCGTTCAATCTGATTGCACCTCAACACAGAAACACAGATCCACAATCCCCAGGCGACACGTCACCTGTCTGCCTTACAGCTGCAAAGCCTTGGAGATTCAAATATGGCACACATTATAAAATATGAGTTCCTAAAATTCTAATTTATATTTTATATTTTCATCTCCAAAGAGATGGTGTATGAAATAGCAAGAGGCCAAGGACATGTTTTACTACTGTTGCATTTCACAGAGAAGTATGAATGACACATTTGATAATTTGATTCTGCTTTCAGATCTTTGACCACTGCACACAGACTGAGTTGTTGCTATGCCCTGAGCTGACATCTCGCTCCGTCTTCCTTCTTTGAACGTGCGGACAGGGATTCATATTAAATGCTTAACCTTGTCAAAAGTTAAAATGCAGCATGTTTAAGCTATTAAATGTATTTCAAAAGATTATTGAGTAAATGAAGCTGTGAAAAGCCAGAATATTGTTTCCTCACTAAAGCACTGTCACATAAGAGGTTGACACAGAAAAGCAACCGACTGGTTCGAAATCATTGACTTGTTTCGTGTTGCCAGCGGTAAACCGTCGAGGTTTGACTTGAAACCAACGCTACTCCACAGACTGGTCAGGAACGCCTTCTGGGCAAGAAACCTGGATTTTGTGCTCAGTTCAAGTCAGCGTGTACATGACCTGCTGTCATAGCAACCACCGACACACCACAGCCTGCCAGCTGGGTAACATCTTTACCTTCTCATAGTGCAACGCTGTTAAATCTCTCTCTAATCTACCTACATACAAGTACAAACCCCCAAACACGATCTTCTCAGAACAGAGCAGGGACGACACACACACACACACACACACACACACACACACACACACACACACACACACACACACACACACACACCATGCTACAGGTGCCTCTGGCTGCTTGGATAAGTGCTATCTGAAGGGAAGGAAGCAGCAGGATATTAAAAAGATGTCCCAACTCTTCCCTGGTGTCCAGCTGTAGCATTGTGTGTTGTGTTGGAGGGACATGAATATAGCTCTTATATTCCACTATGACTCATTGTTTTCGGATAAAAAAAGCACAATCAAACAGTCTTAAAAATATGAGCTTAGCAAAGCAACGCAATTGTTTCAGGCTGATGATTGTCAATAAAAAAGACAAAGCCTCTGTCTTTCGGTGAGAGAAAAGAGAAAGGAATTCTTCAGACGATCCATAACACATTCAAAAGTGCAAAGAAACATTACAAATCAACAACAGGATCTCTTTCTAGTCGCTTCAGAAAAAAAGGGGAGGCTTATTTGCATATATTATAAGCAGCACCTGCAGCGGAGAGGGGCATTCTGGGTGTTGGGGGGGGGGGGGGGGGGGGGAGGTCTGTGTCTGTCCCAGGGAGGAGGCCTTTACTGGATGTAGTGTAGACCCAGGTACATCCATCCCAGGGAATACACTAGGGTTACCATAGGAACGGGGTGCTGATGCCTGGTTCTGGTTCTGGTCTGCAGTTCATCTGGACCAACCAGACATCAGCTCACTGGAACATCACAGCTCACGTCAGAGGACATTTGGAAGAAGCATTTAGTGTCTCGCAGCAAAGCTCTTTCTGTCCTCCGTATAGCTGTCTCTTCTGGGTTCATACAACTATAGAAATATATCCCACTGGATATTTATATAGCTGTATGAGCACACTTCTACAAAGATGAATAGATTTTCCCTCTGGCAATGTCTGGACCACACTGCTTCCTGTCCTCCAGCACAGTACTGCCATGACAGTCAGCCTTCCTCCACAGGTCACTCAGTTGCCCAGATACCAAGACTGTAACAGAGACAAACACACAGTTAATATTCACACACACACACACACACACACACACACACACACACACACACACACACACACACACACACACACACACACACACACACACACACACACACACACACACACACAGACAGACTTTCACCATCTCAGATCAAACATACGTATATATAACATGTATATAACATAACAACTTTAAACAGATCAGCAAATGTACATGTGTGACATCATTCAGTGTTTTGTTACACATTTTAACTTTTATTGTGTCTTTTATTTAGATATTACAGTTTTTTTACACTTTGGCACTAATTTCAGAACCTTGACGTCATTTTTCAAAACTCTAGACACAAAACTCACAACCAATGATCAAAATACACATTTTTCACAACTCTAACACTTTTTTCAATTGCTTGGATACAATCCACATAAACCAAATATCATTTGTTCATTTAACAAAGATCACCTGTTCAATATGACACAACTTAACATCAAAGTACTACTATTTCAAAAAGCAATTCACACATTACATTTCAGATGACTGTCTACTAATTTCATTACAATGATCTAACTATCAATCGATACAACTGCTCAAAATGATAAATAACTGTTGCATTATTCTTAGTGCATAGTTGTATGGAAACAGACAAACAATGTTCCATGTTTAGATCATGACAGTTTCAAGATAACGAGATTCATTGTCACCAATTAGTTATCTATGGATGTAATATTTCATCATCATTCTTTACTGTAATGTACTACTGTTTATCAGACACATATGGTCCCATGTACCACCTTTGAGACAATTTACAGTATTGACAGTACTGCACTGTATGCATGCAGCCCATGGAATTGCTTGTCCAATTCTGCCAACTCGTTACTGTTGATTGAGATATATACTTTATATATATACTGTATATATACATATACATATATACTTGTACCACATTGTTCGCCATGCCCGAAGGTTTTTTCCAAGATGTTTGGCTAATTGCAATGTAGATGAGAACCTGCGGCCAAATCTACAAGACAGAGTTGATGAATATGTAGAAGTACTGTAATCACTTCTTTGTTTTGCTTATTACAGTACAAGCAAGTTGAGGAACACTGCATTTGATGTTTTACAGTACTGTCTTTTCTTTTCTATTTCCTAGCTAATTATTTTGCTTTGATTCAAATAAACCTATGTTGTGATCGTACTGTATTGTTTTTCATCAATACGTTTCAGGTTTTGTTCAATGATTCCACTGTGTCTGTAGTATTCTCTCTACTACTGCAGTACTTTTACAGGGATGTATTTACATCTAGTACCATAATGAAACATGTATCACCTATTTTGTACTCCAATATTTAATGATTGTACGAACAATGAGCCAGTGAAACTATGGGTAGCTTGTGTGTGGGTGATCTAAAGTAACGTTTCAATGGTATTTCACAATAAATTTGTTTTTGAACCAATGATTGTGCAAGTGCAAGATTTATTTAAAGATATGAATGCACAATGCAATGTTTTGAACATTAGACAGCTTGTGTTACAAGTGATGATCGTTTTGAGTTTTGTGTCTAGAGTTTTGAAAAATGACATCAAGGTTCTGAAATTAGTAGCAAAGTGATTGTAAAAAACTGTAAATCAGCTGCAGCTTCATCTACCCCTATGATCACCATCCAGATCCATGGTCCGACACCATCAGCAGGTTGGTCCTTACACTCTGGCTCTCTGGTGGCCACAATAACTGATGTTTCATCTAAAACTATTCCTGATGTTCACCCCTCAACACAAACCATAACCATCCAGTCAAATCAAGTCAACCAATCAAATGACAACATGAACCTGAGGACTGTGTGTCCTGTCTGGACATCTGGTCCACTGTGCAGCTGTCCTCTTACATCTCACTGAGAGACAGCTGACTTACTGTACACATGGGGCCACATGTGAACAAAGAAAATAGAGCTTTGTGTTGACGCAGAATACACATACTTTACAGATACCACTTGTCAACGTCACTGTCTTTAGTATGTTACAGTAAGCACCGCCTCTGGATTAACACCTACAGTATTTCATAACTACAGCTAGTTCTCTTTCAGAGCAGAGCAGAGAAGAAGGAAAGATAAGAAGCTAGATCCCTTGAGATACACCGTTGTGCCTCCATTCATGGCACAGTGTGACTCAGAACTGAAACCACAGTGTTGCATGCAGCGTTGACATGCGTCGGCTCAGACAAACTGTCCATTTTTCTTTTTGCCAGACTGAGTGTGGCGAAACTTCTCTGTAGTATTTACGGTAAGCTGTTACCTGCAACATCATCTCCTCCCCCGCTCAATTACACACCTTTCACTGATCAAATTTCAATCACAACAAACCATTCAGCAGTAATGTATTCAGCAGTGGTAGACTTTAGAGATACGCAGAGAGACAGAGACAGAGACAGAGAGCAGAATCAGCTGAGCTGTTGGTGGAGCAGAGGCACTGCAATGCAGCAGCAGCAGCTCAACACACACTGTACATGATTCTGTAGCAGCACACAGCACACACACAGCTGCAGCTGGCGCCTACTGACCCACTCACCTCACCTACCTTACAGCTGGCTGACTCATACTCAGGCTTCTCACACACTTGTATGTTTGGACTGAGGCTGCAGATAGTCCCTGTTTGACCTATGGCTTATTGTATTTCGACCACAGAGCACTGAGTTCGTATTGAAAGCTCTTACGCTAACACCAGAGAGTCAGCAGCAGAAAGAGACAGCATGGATGAGTTCAGAAATGTCACGTTCAGAGGAAAACTAAAACGTGAATGAAAGAGCAGCTTAGAAAGTCTGGCGAGGAGACATCCTAGTTCTAGGACAAAGGTAGAGACAACATGTAGCTGGTGTTAAACTACAGTCTAATCTCCCTGTGTGTTGGCAGGGGCAGGGGGTCTCAGCATACAGAAGCCTATTCTGCATGGCCAGGTGCCAGCACCAGTGAGTGGGAACTGATTCCTGGATAACCCTCCAATAATCAGGTTCTCTAGGGTCAACTGAGTCCATGCTAAAGTGAGCTTGCCAATGTCAAAGGATGCGTACTAACCTGGGCTTGGTAGAGTCCACCTGGGTCTCGGGGGGTGACTCCAACGAAGGAGGTGCGATTGGCAGGGGGGGTCCCAGGGGCCGAGTATGCTGAGGGTGTTTGTGCAACAACATCAGTCTCATAACGTAACCCTATAACCCATAACTCCATGGCACTTGTAAAGTTTAATGAGGCATTACTTCTTTTTTTTCCTTTTAAGATAATGTTTTGGGGCATTTTAGGCCTTTAATTCCACAGGACAGATGAAGACATGAAAGGGGAGAGAGAAGGGGAATGACATGCAGCAAAGGGCCGCAGGTCGGAGTCGATCCTGCAGCCGCTGCGTCGAGGAGTAAACCTCTATATACGTGCACCCGCTCTACCAACTGAGCTAACCTGGTCACACGAGGCATTACTTTGAACTAAATCTGTCCATAGACGAGCTCCATCTAGCTGACCTGGGAGGGAGCTCCAGCCCCTCGTAACCATTAGCCCATTTCTGCTGCAGAAACTTCTAGAATGTCCCAGACTCTGCTCCTCTGGTCTCAGCTGTGGGGACCCGTTCCTGGACTACACTTCTGCTCGCTAGGTGATACGGACTCCCAGGTACTGCCAGGGTTCTGCCGGCCGTGATTGGTCTAGCAGCTGTGACATCACGTCACAATAAGGACGGCTCTAACAAACACAACAGCACCCGCCATCTTGTGTAGGGAGCAGGCTTTATAGGGAACACAAAGGATCACAGAGCACTCTGCTGCTGGACTAGGTGAACCCCCCACCCCACCCCGGCTCAGCAGGGGCCTGGATCCTCTTCCTTCACAGTACACACTGCTATCTCATGTTCACATAACTCCATCTACCAAAACTGGGGTGGGGAGCTCCAGATTATTTAATTTGAGTAAAGATAAGGCGCTGACAGACCCTGAGTTTATCCATGGAACCTACTAATGCTGCTGATCTTTCCTCTGAGCTCTGTTCAGTCTGTCAGAGCATTACGCTGTAAGTCAACAGGAACAACACAAGGGCCAGGTTACCCCCCCCCCCCCCCCCCCCCCGCCCCCCTTCTCTAAATGCATGGTGAGATAGGTTCACAGTGGTTTGTATAACAGCTAGGTTGGTTGATTTATTTAAAGGTATTTCATTGCATCTCTTTTTTAATTTCCCATAAGTTGGCTTGACATCTTTTCCATTAATAATACGACTTTTCCCCCCCTCATGTGCAGTTTAACTGTGGTTGAAGTAAATCTTGATCACCATGTCATTATTTCTTTTTTGAACTCAGTGAACTCAGAAATCAACACTGGCCTGAGTGAGCAAACCAAGTCTTACTAGATCACAGTACAGCACAGTACATTTTGTAATCTGGCCTACAATATGTACTATATTTACTATTAGCATACATGTTTATTTCCAAATAAAATGAGTCCCTTACAGGTTCTCTCCAACATGTTCTTAACACCAGCAGACCCTCTGTGTTCTCTGTCTCTACATGTTCCTGGACTATAAAGTTCTATCTATTGGAAGGTTAGGAATATACATCAACACTGTGAGCAGAAGCTAGTTTGGACCACTTACTGGGTGATGTGGGCGAGTTTGCTCCCCCGTCAGAGGAGGTGGGAGTGGCCTTTGACTCTGCAGGCCTGGAGAGGGGGGACGGGGGAGGGGCCAGGGAGGATGCTGGTCCTGGCGGTGCCAACATCTGAGAGGAGATGTAGTGATTGAGCACTTTGACCTGGTTGCTGCCATTCAGCTGGAAACACGAGAAAGACAGATGTATTCACATTGTGTTTCTATGTGTTAGAACGCTGCTTTACTTTATAAACCTTACAGTCGGTCATGATAGTCCTAAAATATAGATCCCCAAACACTGTTTTAGTTTATTAATTTGCACTCTGAAGCTAAAAACTTTTTATCAGCATTTTTCCACGTAGACTTAAACTATGATTCCCAGTTTGTGTAGGCAGGAACTAACATGCATCACACTTTGAATGTCCAAAGTTAACTGGCGTTAACACTTATACCCTAGTCCCAGCCCACCCCATCCCACCCTGACTAGACCAAATAAGCAAGTATTAAAAATACAGACAGTTATAAAGGAAATACATACTTTGAATTGAAACATGAACATATATGATTTTCATGGAGGATGGCACACCTATAGAACTTTGACATGACACACCATAATGGAGTACTATAGCCAGGTGTTTATATATAGTGTAGCATGAATATAGAGGGGGGTAGTCATTCCTCTGACGTCAGCTAGGATGGTCACTTACTACACCGGTAGGGCTTGGAGGTTACTAAAGTATGACAATAGAGATTCCCACACTGAGAGGAATTTGTTAGAACCTCTTATTGGAAATGTAATCTTCTCCAAATGTAAAAACAGCATTACATCCTTGAGCCATTGTGCTGCAGTGGGCAGGGCGCCTGATTTCCAATGTAGTAAAATTTGCCTACGTGCCAGTAAAGAGAGAAATGCTATGATGTTGAGTTGTTTTCGCGTCAAGTTTGTTCCGTCATCTGGTACGCCAAATATGGCAATCATAGCGCATGATTCTAAAGTCGCCCCAAGCACTTCAGACAATACATCAAATATAGTTGACCAGTATCCTGCTAGTTTATGGCATACGTCTTCGGAGATTTCAGTTCCGAGCTCTTTTTCCCCACATATTTTTGATCTTGTTTATCTTAACATCATCAAGTAACATAATCATTGAATAGGAATGTGCTGTGCGCCTTTCAACCTAGAAGGAACTTCCAAAAGTGAGTCCACTAGTGACTTTTCTGGAAGAGTAGGAAATTGTGAGCTATGGCTCTTAGTAAATTGGCAAACTTGAAAGTAACGAAATAAGTCAGTTTGTTGAAGGTCATATTTGGAACTCAAGTCATTGAAACTAGAGAATATCCCATTCCTGTAGAGATCACTAAATATGTGGGTTCCTTTCCTATGCCATCCTGCAAAGGCCTAGTCTAATTTGGCTGGTAAAAACATGTGATTATTACACAGCGGGCTCTGAATCAAAAGTGTTCCCCTCGTGTTAGTATGCCCTCTAAACTGAGTCCATATTCTGAGAGTGGAGATGACCACTGGGTTAGATGTAAATTGCAAAATCTTGACAGGGAGGCTAAATGAGACCAGAGCCTGAAGAGAGGTCGACATGCATGACCTGAACTCCAACTCACACCAGTCTGTATCTGGAGATTGCATCCAATATGTTATTTTGTGGATGTTTGCTGCCCAGTAACAGCTCCTAAAATTAGGGAGGGTCAACCCACCAACTGGTCTAGGTCGCTGGAGTTGTGACGTGTTCTTGTGAGATGACCTTTGACCTGGCTGTACTCACCGAGCTGGGGCTTTGATTGGCAGGGGCGCCGGCCAATGAGACCAGATCTTTCAGGGGGTCCTGGGCCAGGTGAGGAGGGTAGCGGATTGCTCCGTGGGGGAAGTAGGACGAGGGCGGAAAATGAATAGATGAGGAGGGGTGGGGACTCCGAGACAGACCTGGACAGAGAGAAGGACGAGACACCACAGGGGGAGGAGGAACGACATGACACAGTGAATGACATTTTGGTTGTTATCCTTATGGGATGACAAGTATGATATGTGTAACCCTCTGTGTGTGTGTGTGTGTGTGTGTGTGTGTGTGTGTGTGTGTGTGTGTGTGTGTGTGTGTGTGTGTGTGTGTGTGTGTGTGTGTGTGTGTGTGTGTGCGTGCGTGCGTGTGTGCGTGCACGTGTGTGTGTGTGTCTGCGTGCGTGTGTGTGCGTGCGTGTGTGCGTGCGTGCGTGCGTGCGTGCATGTGTGTGTGTTACTGACCACTGTGAACAGCTATGACTGGCCGGTGGTGCTGAGTGAAGGAGCCCAGTCTTGGTGAGTCTTCCTGGGGAGAGGGACTGTCTAGCTCTACCTTCTTCACTGGAGGAGACAGACCTAAAACACACATGCAGACATATTACCACTATTATTGGTATATATTATTATTAGAGGAGGGTATTTCCTGTGTTAGCGCTCTGACAGAGGACTCCTGCAGGTCCACCAGTCACTCTGCTAACAAAGCTGAGCCTGAGCCACTCTGCCTCTTGATCCAGATCAGTTTAGTTAATCAATGATGACATGCATGTGATCTGATGCACACAGAGTCCATTTGAACTAACACACATCTACAGTAGATACACTAACACTGAGCTGTTAATGGCCGAGCCGATGCAGTTGGATATTGGGCGCGTGTATATACATGCACAGCAGCTGAAGTTAACACCTACATGACTGCTGACAACACACCAATCCCCTGTCCCCGCCCTAACCCCCATCTCCATCATTCCTCAGTATAAGAGGACTCCTGATGGTAGAGCTCAGCTCATATTTTGGAAAAAGCAAATATTTCTTGAAATTAAAGCACAGTTTTCATTCTTACATAAAAGTTGAATTTATATTGTGTGTTATATTGCTGTACAGGTTCACTGTTCTGGTGGGGAACACACTAGTATTTTACTGATCCTTTACTTAAGTAAAAGTACTAATACCACAGTATTGCATTGAAAATGTTACTTAAGTAAAAGTATCTAAGTATCATCAGAAAAATGTTTTTTCAAAATGGCCATTTTAGAAAGTGTAAAGGATCCAAACTGTGTATTTAATGGTCTAATCATTTCAGTTGGACTTGTAGGCCATTATATTGTTGGCTAGTTTCTTTCATAATAAAACATCAGATTTTACAAACTACATGTGTTTTGTGTGTAGAAATCTTAATGTCTAAAGTAACTAGTAACTAAAGCTGTCAGATTCATGTAGTGGAGTAAAAAGTACAGTATTTCCCCCTGAAATGTTGAGTAGAAAGTGGCATGAAGAAAAAAGACTCAAGTAAAGTACAAGTACCTCAACATTTGGACTTAAGTACTGTACTGGAGTAAATGTACTTAGTTACACTCCACCGCTGCTGTATGTTGAGACGTGATGGTGGTATGACATGGTGGTTACAGAGTCCATTGCAGCGGGAGAGCCACGCCACTGGCTAACAGCAGCCACCAATCATCATCGCCGATGTGATCAGCACCCTTGGGCTCAGCCGTCAACATGCACAGGTGCTTTGCCACGGTGAGAGAGTATCATATTGTCTGCCTACATAGCCGGGAGGGGGAGGGCATCCCAGCGGCAGCCCTTCAACAGCGGGAGGAGGAGGCTTGTGGATGCTAACCCTACCTTTAGTCTACAACAACACAGTTAGCATCTTTGAGTCCCCATCATTCCATGCAACTAGTGCAGGAAGGAAGTGAATGTTAGATGGCAGTGTTGGGTGAGTGAGAGCCAGCATGCAGGACATGCACATGTGAATTATTTCTGTGACCTGGGAGTTTTTCATGTTGTAATTAAAATATTTATAAAAGAAAGAATGTATTTGTTAATATTTGTATAAAAGGTGATATACATCATCTACAACCCCAAATCAGAAAAAGTTGGGACAGTATGGAAAACACATATAAAAAAAGAAAGTAGTGATTTCTAAATGTACTGTATGACTTGTATTTCATTGCAGACAATACAACAGCACATAATGTAATGTGTTCCTCATGATTTGTATTGTTTTTGTTTCAAAAAAACAAAATTGGTTTGGTTCTTGCAACACATTTAAAAAAAAATTGGAACAGTAAAGCATTTACCACTTTGTAATGTTGCCATTCCTTTTCACAACACTTAAAAGACGTTTAGGGACTAAAGACACCAAGTGATGAAGTGTTTCAGGTGTAATTTTGTCCCATTCGTGCTGCAAACAAGTCTTATGGTGGGCAACAGTACGGGGTCTTCGTTGTCGCATTTTGCGCTTCAAAATGCGCCACACATTCTCTATTGGAGACAGGTCGGGACTGCAGGCAGGCCAGTCAAGTACCCGTATCCTCTTCCTCCGCAGCCAGGACTTTGTAATGTGTGCAGAATGTGGTTTTGCATTATCTTATCCCTGGCTTTTGGACTTGTTGCTGGTAACAGTCTGGATGATCCTTTTCTTCTTTGGTGCGGAGCACACGGCGTCCATTTCTCCCAAAACTTACCTGAAATACTGATTCATCTGACCACAGTACACGTTTCCACTGTGTGATGGTCCATCCCAGATGCCTCTGAGCCCAGAGAAGTCGACAGCGCTTCTGGACACTGTTAACATAGGGCTTCCTTTTGGCACAGTACAGTTTTAACTGGCATTTGTGGCTGTAACTACGTATTGTGGTACTTGACAAAGGTTTGCCAAAGTAGTCCTGAGCCCATGTGGTGATATTGCTTATAGATGAATGACGATTCTTGATGCAGTCCCGCCTGAGGGATCGGAGATCATGGTTGTTCAGCTTAGGCTTGCGCCCTTGTCCTTTACGCACTGAAATTCCTCCTCATTCCTTGATCTTTTAATTATATTATGCACTGTTGAAGGTGAAATAAGCAAATGTCTTCCTATTTTTCTTTGAGGAACATTGTATCTTTCTTTGAGGAACATTGTTTTTAAACATTTCAATAATTTTCTCACGTATTTGTTGGCAAACTGGTGATCCTCGGCCCATCTTTGCTCCTAAAGGACTAGACCTTTCTTGGATGCTGCTTTTGTACCAAATCATAATTACAATCACCTGTTGACATCACCTGTTTCAAATCATATCATTATTTAACCAATTTACCTGATTACTAGCCCTAAATCGCTCCTGTCCCAACCTTTTTTGGAATGTGTTGCAGGTCTGAATGACAGGAAAGGATGTTTATTTACAAATGAAATTAAGTTGACCAGACAAAACATGAAATATTTTGTGTTCACATTGTCTGCAATGAAATACAAGTCAAAGTACATTTAGCAATCACTACTTTCTTTTTTTATTTGTGTTTTTCATACTGTCACAACATTTTCTGATTTGGGGTTGTACTAAAAAACAGACTATCACAGACACTGGTATGGTCCTTCACAATGGATCTAAAGGAATAAATAGGATAAAGAACAGTGAGTCCATTGTTGCCTTTTATTCACTAAGTGCTTCACATGCCAGAGTCAAGTTAAGTCCATTTTATTTGTATAGCTCAGATCACCTAACAGGGCTTTAGGACCCCTTCTGTTCTGGGATCCTCGTAGCATGGTAAAAGGAGCTGGCAGACAATGATTCCAGTATGGAAGTATTCAGTTGTGCTCATGCTTTAATGAGAAATGATATTGTGTGGCATAGTACAGACACTGGACACTATATTCTTATTCTGTTACCTCCTTCCATGTCGTCAGTCCAGTTCCTGGAGCTGCTGGCAGGAGAGGATGGTGAGTGGTAATACTCCCCTCCTGGACTGTCTGCCTCCTCCTCCATAGAGCCAGACTTATGACGCTTACTCCTGCAGACACATATACACACACTCAGACATCATGGACCATGTTTCATGGTGCTCTGTGTGAGAGAGATGAAAGCAGAGAGCTAGAAAATAAGTGTCTTTTCAAGTACTTTTGTTGGGGTCAATGGCTAAATGTAAGGCCTTCAGTAAATACAGATGCTTTTTTTATGAATAATAGCTGACATCTTTGCAGAGAGATTGTTGTCCATAAATGAAGCTTCAGAATTGTTTAACCTATTACAGTTCTTTTTAAAGGAGTACTCCAGCACCTTACACTTCCATAATGTTAGGGGACTTTAAAAAGACAGATTTTAAACAGTAGTTGGAATTGAAGCAGCAGAGGCGAAAAACTCCTAAAGCATTTCCCATAATGTCAACCTCTTTCAGACACAACACATCTTTTACATTGTCAGTTTGTGGTGCAGACCTGATATGAATTTGTAGTTTCCAAGTT